>CM065134.1:21880000-22425000 GCA_033026305.1 Cirrhinus molitorella
TGGCAGCAGCGAAGTCTGTGTCTGTACCATTCTTATCAATGACGGCGTAATCTCGTATCTCCCTGCTCCCAAGTCATAAAACCTCGTATCTCCGATAAAACATGATTTTGGGGAAATGTTGTCTTAATGTTGGTACACAACAGTGTATGATAGCAATATATGGTATAATACCAACTTTAACGATAAAATATTTAATAACTCAAAAAATATGCAGTTTTTTTCATTTCCTGAAAAATGACGGTTTTGGAGATACGAGGATTCCGCCCGACAGCGACGATATATATATACAAGTGATTCTAATAGATGTTATACACTAACAGCTTTTTTTTTATATTATTGTACGTTTGAAAGCTTATCATTAAACTGGTTGATTAAACTCTCAAATGCACTTTTACATGACAAATGTTGTAAAAATGTCATTTTAAATACCTCACACGTGCTTTTCTTACTTTCTTACTTAGAATAATTTCCCAGACAAATAAAAAATATTGTCTTGTTTTTAGGAAAAAAAAAAAAAAAAGGTCAAAATTAAGTATTTTAGACAGAAAACAAGATTATTTAGTTTACACCACTGGCAGATTAATTTGTTTGTTTCAGGCAAAAACTCACTTAATTTTGATTTTTTTTTTTTTTCTGAAAACAAGACAATATTTTCTATTTGTCTAGAAAATCCTTCTTGATTTAAGATTTTTTAGATATTTTGGCTCCAAACAAGACAGTAAGATTTTTTTTTTTTTTTTTTTGCAGTGTGTCAACTGAAACGTTCCTTAATCTTTGTAATTTTGTAAACATACCTTTAAAAGAATACTTACTATAAAAATAAAATACTTTAAAAGTATTTTCTGAAGTTAAACTGAATGTTTTCAGGCACTTTATGTGAAGTGCAATTCAATGAAAATTCTAATTTAAATGTATATTTAATGCACTTAGCTGATTTTTTTTTTTTTTTTTTAACTTAAGAAAGACAAAAGTACATCTTTATGAAATTTCCTACGCATCTGTCTTTGAAATATGCTTAAAGTTTCTGGCAAGCATTTATCGTGAACTAAAATATCATTTTAATGTAATTTAGATTGAAACTTGAATGTCATGTAGAAAAATATATTTGTAGACTTTGAAATGTAGAACATTTAACAGCAGCTTTAAATGTAATATGAAATATGACTAACACTTATAACAGCTTTCAATAATAAAAATCATTAACACAAATGATATAATATTTAACATTATTTAACAATATTTAATATTAAATGTTTACTAATGAACTTACTGCACATTACCTAATGATTAACAAATCATTAGTTCATGTAAATAAAGTAAATTAAAATGCTTAAAATATGAAACATTCAATATGATTCTAACAGATGTTATACACTTGCTAACAGCTTTTTTTGTGTGCATTTGAAAGCTTATCATTAAACTAGTTGATTAAACACTCAAATGCACTTTTATAAGACAAATGTTGTAAAAATGTCATTTTAAATACTAAATAAGCACACAACTATCTGCTGACATTTGTCAGAAGTTTTTAACAGGTCAATGCTGAAACTCTTTGAACTCCTAAAAGGCAGGCGGATATGGTGGTCTAGCTCAGCACATGACGAGGGCATCTCTCGCCCCGGCTCCTGCTGCTGTAATGATTCTTACCCAGAGCTGTTCTACAGCACCATGGGGTTTCACTGTGTGATGAACAGCTAGAATCAGTGCCAAAAGCCGGGGGTGTTATTTCACGTGGTTCGGCACCACTCCATCCAGACTCATTTTCCTCATATAAATATCTGGCCTTGGGGAAGACACGGCTCTTAATTATGACGCTTAGGATATCCTTCAAGCATTATTTCCTTCTTGAAGAACTTTAGCCAAGTTCAAAGTCAAGTTGTCGAAACAGACATCCACAAGGAGAGAAAAAAAACTTATCATGTGGGAATCTTAAAAGATCAGTCTGCGCATTCTTGTTTTGTTGCTAAATTATGTGTAGACATATAAGTTTCCTTCAAGAGGTGAATTAAATATTCATGAGATTGTGTCGAATGCACATAAATACAGGTCCTGGATGTCGTGTGGATGTTCTCATCCTCTGGCTATCGTCCCTGGCTTTTCCTTCTCATTACAACAGAGACATGGTGTCCCGCAGCCTCACTGACCTTGTTCCTCTGGCCCTGTTTCTTTTTTAAATGTTCACCTCTGTCTGGCCTTGGCTGCCGCATGTATTTATCACCGCACACTTCACTGACATGCAGAATGGAGAGCGTCTGATGGATGGCAGTCAAAGAAAGTGGAGATGTTTATGTACATGCTATAGTAGGGATGTAACTATTTACTTGCTACACACACACTGCAGATAAAATTTTTGTCAGTTCACCTTTTACACTCTTAAAAATAAAGGTGCTTTAAAAGGTTCTTCACAGCGATGCCATAGAAGAACCGTTTTTGGTTCCACAAAGAACCATTCAGTCAAAGAACCATCTCTTTATTACCTTTTTATAATCTGAAGAACCTTCTTTCGCCACAAAGAACCTTTTGTGAAACACAAAGATTTTTCAGATGTTAAAGGTTCTTTATGGAACCATTTAGACAAAAAAGGGTTCTTCTATGGTACCGTGAAGCACCTTTATTTTTAAAAGTGTGCTCCTTAACCGTGTTCTGTATACACATAGTACACGCATAGTTCGCATTCGACAACCGCATTAACTTCCGAAGATTACAAGACAACCGCGTTTACAGACATTCTACGAAGTGTGTATGAAACTGAACTGTGCAACTAGTTGTTAATGACATATTTAAACATGATCATAAATTTGTCTGTATGTGAGATGCAAGAAAATAACAGCGAAAGAAGTCTTAAGCTTAAAGGAATAGTTCACCCAAAAATGATTTACTCACCCTCAAGCCTTCCTAGGTGTATATGACTTTCTTCTTCCAGACGAACACAGTCAGAATTGTTTTAAAATTTATTCTGGCTCTTCCAAGCTTTATAATGGTGGTGGATAGTGGATGTTATTTTGAAGCTCCAACAAGTGCATATATCTGTCATAAAACTAACCCATATGTCTCCTGGGGGTTAACACATGACTTTAGAAGCAGATCCATGGGTTTTTATAAGAAAAATATATATTGTTTTAAATTATAAACTCACTTCATCACTTCAGCATTCGAGAGAGTCAAGTTCCGGCATCTTCACTGATCTCTGACTCAATGTATGACGTAGTGTAAGCTCAGGTGAGAATAAACAAATGAGGATAGAGAAATACTAAACAACAGTAACAAATTAAAAGTTGAAAATGAGAAGTTAAAAAAAATGTCAGTGGATTTCACTATAAGAAAAGAAGAGCTTGAGTTTTTTGCACAGCCTTATTTATTTGAACCAGAGTAACGTTACACAGACCAAAAAACTTGACTCTCTCGCAAACATTTTTACAAAATCCATGAATCCACAAGTGTATGGATTAGTTTTACAACGGATATATGTGTTTATTGGAGCTTCAAAATAATAATAATAAAAAAATAATAATAAAATATGAGGACATGGCAAAACACTGCAAGACAGTGCTTTCTAAAGCAGCCTCCTGAGCATAAACAAAACACGGCAAGTGTATCCGTGGTAGTTTTTTTAAAATTGATGGACAAAAAGAGTCTTTAGCCAAAAATTGGCATATAATAAATGGCTACATTCTGACTGCTGTTCTATACACACATGGAACGATAATTTACGGGACACACTCCCACATTTAAATGTGGTTGTCACTCCTGAAACTTGCAGTGTGTACATGACTATGATGCACTACGATTCACGATTCTGATTTCACAATACAATTTTCTCATTATTTTTATTTATTTATTTATTTATTTTTTTATTAAAAATGAAAAGATGTCCTTTTATTATTGGTTGGACAAAATGTTGAATGGTCTGACTTTATCTTTACAAAATTATGCTACATTAAACCTCTGAACAAGACAAAAACTGAATGAAAATGAAAATTCACTCTCTGCCAGCAGGTGGCACTTACGGAACAGCAGCAATACAGCATTTCCTTGGTTACCGCTGTAAACACAGCAGTGCTGCATTATGAATACTAATTTAATATGAACTGTAATATGTAATACTGTTCATACTGTAATATGATCAGTGTCAAAATATTGTCTAAACGTTTCTAAAGACAGTCAGTTCCCCTCATAGACTCATATAAACACCTACTCCCAACTGTATCATGATTCGTTTAATATCTCAACAAATTTGAATCGTCAAATATTTTAATGAAACAAATAAGAATAGTTTCAACTTATATGAGAAATTATGGGAAAATTATTTCTAGTTCATGAATCAGGCCTAAATGAAATAAAACGGACTTAACTCACAGCTGCAAGTTTATATCACGCAGCTCTGAGGGAAAAAAAGTCAAAACTGCTAGTTTAATTGCTCAAATTTGTGAGTTTATATCTTGCAGTTCTGACTTGATAACTCGCAGTTGCAAGTTTGTATCATAAAAATGACTAAAACTTGAACTAAACTGAAAACCAACAGAGAAAATAATGATATATATATATATATATATATATATATATATATATATATTTAAAATACTGACAAAACCTGTGATAGTATATCAATAACATTATTAACAGTGAATCGGCTGAATGAAAATACCATGGTCTAACAAAACTTAATTACAAAATATATAATATTACATTATATATACAATTATTGTGTGTCATTAGTGCTTTCAATGTTTTAAACCTAATGAAAAATACAAATGCTTACTTTCAAGGGTGAAGTTCAGAGGAAGTTTATTTAAAATAAATACATTTTGTAAGAATTCTGTAACAATGTTAAATGGTATCATTGTTTTTATTAATTTTAGCTTTAATAGTGGAGAGTGTTTCAAGATGTAGTTGACAGAAACCTTCATAGGAATTTGTCACTGGTGATACAAATGTGGCCATTAGGAATGCACATTTTTCCCCATGTTTTTTTTCCCCTTTTCACTACACTGTAAAAAACTAAAAAACACAATTTGTTGAGTCAACTTATTTTTTTTTTTTTACCCTGCTGCCTTAAAATTGTAAGTTCAGTCAACTCAAATAAGTTTATTCAAGTTGAAATGTTAAGTTGCACTAGGTGACAACTTAGATATTCGAGTTGACTAAACTATAAATTTGTTTGTTAAATTTAACATCTGTGTTTGTTACTCAGCTGCCTTAAAATTGCAAGTTGAATCAACTCAAATATCTAAGTTGTCACTTTGTAAAACGTAACAATTCAAGTTTTTTTTTTTTTTTAGTTGGCCAAACTTAAAATTTTAAGGCAGCCAGGTAATAAATTATTTTAAGTTGACTCAACAAATAGTTTTTACAGTGTATAATGTTGCTACCTTTGCATCATTCAGTAAATAAAATAACATTTTTTCATTTAACTAAAATAACAAACATTTGCAAGTCAAGAAAGTCACTATATTTTGAGAATGACCCTTTTTCAAGGTTGTTTCATTGTGACCTGTAACGATTCATCAACATGTGTCTAGATAATATGAAGCAAATGCATGCACAGCCAACTTTTCTGTCTGCTTTTGACTAGAGAACACTGCTGTTTTCCAATCTAGAGCTTTTTTTATGGTGTGACCTGCAAAAATGTTATTTATTATGTGCATTCCCTCTGAGAATACTATATGAAAGTAGAGTTGTCACTAGATATGAAAAAGTCGTGTGTGGATAGGTACAGAATTGTTATTGGGAGATTAATGTTTGACTGTGCTATTTGCCTTAGCATGAAGTGAGTCTTTGGGGTTTGGATGACCAGTGTTTTGCTTTTGTCAGGGAAAGAGGGAAAGTGAAGACAAAGAGTTGCAATTGCGAGGATGAGGAATCGCACAGGGCTCTAGAGATTTGACCCGTGGCTTCATAAAGGCACAGGATATGAGAAATGTTGGAGGGTTAAGAGAGAGTGGAGTGTGTAAACGACTGCAGAACCGTCTCTCCATTTTATTTCACTGGGAGTTGAACAATTTCCTAACAAAATGGATGTGGCACTATATGAACATTCCTGCTGCCTATAGGACATAAATGACAAATGGAAATGTGTTGGGAGTTAGTGATTAAACTCACCTGTGTATCTTCAATATGTACAGCTCAACTGGTATAAGACTGGGGAATAGGGACTTTAGAAGTCATGGTGTATTTCCTACCTTATTACGTTTTTTGTAATACCTCTGTGGGAAAAAAAAAAAAAAAAAAAGGATATGTGCATTAATATATTTCAGGGTTGTTATCGTTAACTAAAACTAAATCCATGAAACCATGAATTTAATATATATTATAATATGTTTATTTTAGCTTATTTTTTATTCTTTTTTTTTTATTTCAACATTTCTCGTTTTTATTTAATATTGAAGTTGAATACTAAAATAACTAAAACTAAATATATAAATTAATATTTTTCAGGGTTATTGTCGTTACCTAAAACTAAAACCATGAAAAGTGTAATTTTCTTCAAATAAACATTAACTGAAATTAAAAATTATATTATTATTTTTTTTTTATTTTAATATTTATATTTTTTTATAAGTTGAATAATTAAATAAATAAAACAAACAAGCAAACAAACAAACAAACAAAAATATTAAAAACTACAGCATATAGCCATTTTTTAATAAATAGATAAATAAATTAAATTACTAAAACTAACTAAAATTAAAATGAAAAACTTTTTTTAACTAAAAAAAGAAACAAAAGAACGAACAAAATGTAATTAAAATACAATATTAAAATATTAACTAACTTTAATACTAACTTTATATTTTACAATATTGTTAAATATTCTAATATGTAAATATATTAAACATTAATATAAATAAACTAGTGCTGTCAAACGATTAATCGTGATTAATCACATCCAAAATAAAAGTTTATGTTTACATACTATATATTTGTGTACTGTTAATATTTATTATGTATATATAAATACACACACATGCATGTATATATTAAGGAAAAAATATTTTAGACTTATATCTAAAATATTTATAATTATTTATAATCTAAATTGAATACAGGTATAAATATATACATATAAATATTTTGTTTTAATAAATACATGTATGTGTGTGTATTTATATGTACATAATAAATATACAAAGTAAACACACATATAGTATGTAAACATAAACTTTTATTTTGGATGTGATTAATCGTGATTAATCATTTGACAGCCCTAAAATAAACATGAATGCAGTTGATTACACATACACACTATTTTTCTATTTTATAATAATATGAAATATTTTAATATTTAAATATATTTAATATTACTATTATATTAATACAATAATTCTGAATATTTCACTATATGAACTTTTAAAACAACGTGGCGAATTTACTATACTTTTGACTTATTTTGTAATATTCCTGTTAAAAACAACAACAAACAAACAAAAACAACATATTAATAATATTTACACATAATGTAGTATATTGTATAGGGACTTTTCTATCATTCCACCATATTTGTTAATGTATTTATTAATTTATTTTGGACTGTGATATTATTTTGGTACTTAGACATTTTATTATTATTTTTTTAACAAAAAATAATTTCCTATATAATATATATATAATATATATATAATTTTGTTACTTATTTTGTAATGTTTATGTTAAAACAAACAAACAAAACTATATATATATATATTATACAACCATCAAATACTTTTACCTCAAACTCTCTAAAATCCCACCCTCAACCCAATCAGAAATACCAGTACTTACATAGAAACCTATACATCGGAGCCTGATAAAAATGCATTTTTAAAGAAATGTCAGCTGGATTTAGAGGCTTTTGCATCTGAACTCTTCGTATATAATTTCACCTAAGTATAAAAAAGCATGCCTTTGCATGATGGTTATGTAAGTAAAGCGTTTGTTCAATGTAGATTTTAGGTTATGGCATATTAGTGCACTTATTCCCAACAGACTAGAGAACACGAATAGTATGAAGCGAAGGGAAAAAGGGAAAAGTTTTCTCCCTTGTAGTTCTCCCTTCTTCCCTTAGCCCAGCACTGTGACAAGCTGTGATGAATTACCTCATTATTCTAGCTCACTTGTTCATTTCTCCGCTTTTGTAATTTCCCGGATTGATCCCCACACGGCTGTGCCTACAGTACTTCTGCTCTATTCATACCAAAGCCCCTCTCCCGCGCACACAATACCTCTGTCTACCGGCTTTACGCGTGGCGTCGGCGCGCGCGGATCTGAAGCGGCGGCGCATGCATCGCTTACTCCGAAATGAGCACAGTAAAAGTGGCAGAGGCCAAATTGACTTTTACACTCTGTCAAAACTGGAGTAAGCTCTCATCACTGATATCACAGCGAATAGAATTCCCACCCTTGACACGCTGGCATGCAATAATAGGGGTTAAGGTTACGTGAAGCAGCTATAGTGCTCCAGCAGGCTAGTTAATTTACGTGTCTGGTTTGTTAGCGTCTGTATTGTGATGCGGCACGAGCCGTCAGATCTTTTCTTTCTGTTTTCAGCAAAAAGTTCAGGGCAATAGAAGCAGATGTAATGGGTTTCGCCCAACACTGATTTGCCAGTGCGCATTGATCTCCATGTACAGGGTTCATTGACTCTTGTGTGAGTCAGGTTTATCTTCTCTTGCCTCTCTATATTGACTAAGGACTTTCAGCTGCTTTTCGAAACAGGCCATGAGCAGTGCTGGGTAAATTTCTTATAAACTGTAGTACATTACTGATTACAAATGGCATGTATTTAGTAATGTAATCTGTTGGATTACACATATTAGATATTTTGACTACTTTTATATTATTTTTGACGTTGTAAGAAATTATTTTCTATTCTTTGTTATCAACATCATAACATGCATAAAACATTTCATTATGCCAAGGTTTTTCAAACTGGGTTCCTAAAAAAACTGCAGGGGGTTCTTGAAATGGAGGTGATGAAATGATAATAATTAAATCATGAAAATGTCAAATTAAACTAATCACCAATGTTGACAACATTTGAACTGCTTGATATTTTTATAGAAATTATACAGTAATATTTGAGTTTAGAAATATTAAAACCTAGAAATGAATATATATTTGTCAAAGACTAATGAAAAATATCTATTTTTTTCTGTATTTTGTCTTGAATTATTATTATTATTATTATTATTATTATTATTATTATTATTACAGTATCTCATAGAAGTGAGTACACCCCTCACATTTTTGTAAATATTTTATTATATCTTTTCATGTGACAACACTGAAGAAATGACACTTTGCTACAATGTAAAGTAGTGAGTGTACAGCTTGTATAACAGTGTAAATTTGCTGTCCCCTCAAAATAACTCAACACACAGCCATTAATGTCTAAACTTCTGGCCACAAAAGTGAGTACAACCCTAAGTGAAAATGTCAAAATTGGGCCCAATTTGCCTTTTTCTCTGCCCGGTGTCATGTGACTCATTAGTGTTACAAGGTCTCAGGTGTGAATGGGTAGCAGGTATGTTAAATTTAGTGTTATCGCTCTCACTCTTTCATACTGGGCCCTGGAAGTTCAACATTGCACCTCATGGCAAAGAACTCTCTGAGGATCTGAAAAAAAATAATTATTGCTCTACATAAAGATGGCGTGGGCTATAAGAAGATTGCCAACACCCTGAAAATGAGCTGCAGCAAGGTGGCCAAGACCATACAGCGGTTTAACAGGGCAGGTTCTACTCAGAACAGGCCTTGCCATGGTTGACCAAAGAAGCTGAGTACACATGCTCAGCGTCATATCCAGAGGTTGTGTTTGGGAAATAGACATATGAGTGCTGCCAGCATTGCTGCAGATATTGAAGGGCTGGGGGGTCAGCCTGTCAGTGCTCAGACCATACGCTGCACACTGCATCAAATTGGTCTGCATGGCTGTTGTCCCAGAAGGAAGCCTCTTCTAAAGATGATGCACAAGAAAGCCTGCAAACAGTTTGCTGAAGACAAGCAGACTAAGGACATGGATTACTGGAACCATATCCTGTGGTCTGATGGGACCAAGATAAACATATTTGGTTCTGATGGTGTCAAGCGTGTGTGGCAGCAACCAGGTGAGGAGTACAAAGACAAGTGTGTCTTGCCTACGGTCAAGCATGGTGGTGGGAGTGTCATGGTCTAGGGCTGTACGAGTGCTCCGGCACTGGGGAGCTACAGTTCACTGAGGAAACCATAAATACCAACATGTACTGTGACATACTGAAGCAGAGCATGATCCCCTCCTTTCGGAGACTGAGCCGCAGGGCAGTATTCCAACATGATAACAACCCCAAACACACCTCCAAGGCGATCACTGCCTTGCTAAAGAAGCTGAGGGTAAAGGTGAAGGACTGGCCAAGCATGTCTCCGGATTCTAACATTTAACAACTCTAACATCCACCAGTTTCGTGATGTTGTCATGGAGGAGTGGAAGAGGACTCCAGTGGCAACCTGTGAAGCTCTGGTGAACTCCATGCCAAGAGGGTTAAGGCAGTGCTGGAAAATAATGGTGGCCACACAAAGTATTGACACTTTGGGCCCAATTTGGACATTTTCACTTAGGGGTGTACTTACTTTTGTGGCCAGCGGTTTAGACATTAATGCCTGTGTGTTCAGTTATTTTGAGGGGACAGCAAATTTACACTGTTATACAAGCTGTACACTCACTGCTTTACATTGTAGCAAAGTGTAATTTCTTCAGTGTTGTCACATGAAAAGGTATAATAAAATATATACAAAAATGTAAGGGGTGTGAGATACTGTATGTGGATTGTATTAAAAAAAAGAAGACAAAATCTATTCATATAATAGATTCAATTGAAAGTAATAGTGTTTTTTAATACCATTTATTTATCTTTGCATTTTTTTTATGGATTAATGCATTATGTACAGTTTATATATATATATATAGAATGGCTAAAATTCCCTTTTGCATCAGGTGCTAATACGTTGCTTGTCTTGAAAACAAGCATGGCAGCTTGCATGGTATTTACAGCGAGATAGATTTGATATAATTTTACAATGTGTCATGGTAATTATACTCCGTAATCTAGTGCTCTCATTTTCCCCTCTGGTTTTCTCCCTCTGTGTTGATGAGCGTGATGAGTGTGCATACTGCTTATTTATGTACAGCTTTCAGACAGCATGTTTATAATTGATCATATTCAGAGATGCCATATGGCGGGTATGTGTCCAAATGCGACGTGTGAAGTAATACTGGCACCTAAATGTAGCGTCACATTCCACCACAGAAAAAAAAGTCGCTCCCCTTTGTAAATATTCACTAATTACTCAGTCTCTCTGTCTCTATCTGTGTCTGCCAGCCATTGTTCATTTTTGTCACTGAAGTTTCAATTTTGAAGCTCTGTGGTTATACCCAAATATTTACACTTTAAACACTCGGCTCTGTTGGCTATATGGAATGCAGCTTTTTATCAACCAAAAATATGAATTGATTTCTAAAGAAAAAACCTTTTTAATCAGAAACTAGAAATGATACATTTTTACAAGGTTCTTTGATGAATAGAAGTTTAAAAGAACATTTTTTTTTTTCTAAAAATATGTATCGTTTGATCAATTTAATTTTGTCCCTCAACTACTATGACCTATCTCTAGTTCATTTGCCAGGTTTCTTTTCTAACAGAAGGGTTTGTACGATCACCTTCTACTGTGTGTGTGACCTTAACTGAGGGCGACTGTGTAAAAACACAAAGGACAGCATGAGATTAAATGTGTGTTCAGTTTCACGACAACATGTTCCCTGACTAGTATAGGCACATCACAAGCAAGAATGGAGTCCAGCAACAGTGAACACAGTGTTCCTCTTCTGTCAGAAATTGCTTGTTCTAGCACAGTTTTGACCTGATGTTGCTAAAAAGCTCCTGAGAGATGAAAGACCCCTTACAGCTCTAAACATTTACCTGTGTGTCTGTTTCGCAGGCTACATTCACATGGCCAGAGTTTGGGATTGCCAACAGTACTTACAGTTTCCACTCTTACACTCCAGATTGATAACACACTTTAGGAGACAGGAGCAGACAGGCTTATATCTGTATAAATACATAAGTTAAATGTTGTTTATTTAATATTTTTGTGTTTTTATTATTTATTATTATATATTTTTTTTCTATTTCATAACCATACTATGAACAGACTCATATTTAGTTATACAAACTGTACTGACAGCTCTATTTTACTTGTGTGTGAATGTAGTTGTAGTAGTGTTTACTGTACCTAACTATATTAAGTTGCAGAGCTATTATAGGTAACTAAAACTATTATTATTATTATTATTATTATTATTATTATTATTATTAAACTAAAGCTAAAATAAAATATAAATATTAGTTGAAGTACTAAAGATAAAAATAAAACTTGACTACTACTAATAATAATAATAATAACAATAACAACAACAACATTAATAATAATAACAATAATTAAAGTTAAGTAGAAATCTAAATAAACTAGTAAAATGACTAAAGTGAAAAAAAAAATGCTAAGACATAAACTAAAATTAAAATCAAAACTGAAAATGTAAAAATACAAGTCCATTCAAAATATTACTACTATGTGAATATAATTTAAAAATATAAATACAATATATATATAAATATTAATTTAAAATATACATTGTGTAATTGTAAATGACACTAAAATAACACTCAACACAACAATATCCTTCAGAAAATATTGTTTAAAAATTCAGCTTCTTTCTTTCTTTTTCTTTTTCTTTCCTACTTTCTTTCTTTCTTTCTTTCTTTCTTTCTTTCTTTCTTTCTTTCTTTCGAGCAAGGATTTCTGCAATAAAATAGAATATAACAAAAAAAAAACATTTAAAAAAGACAAAATTAATAATAATATTATATATTATATAAACAGGGCTTACAATAGATTAACGGTTGTAATCAGGATACTTATATTATATGCTTATTAATTAATCAAATTAGTAACATAATATTTGCTGACAGAAATGATTAAATAAATAATACATAATTAATAAAATAAATAATAAATCAAAATAAATAATAACAATTTAAATAATAAACTTTTTTTTTATTTATTATATAATTATTATACTGCATTACGCTAAATGAGACTTGTCATAGAAATTGCATATCAATGCTCTTTTGTTGATTTTAATTGTTTCCATTTAATTTGTAAGTTGCTTCGAATAAAAGCATCTGCTAAATAAATAAATGTACATGTAATGTAAAAAAGCTGTATGGAAGATAAAACAATTTAAAAAGTGTCTATATAAATATATATATATATATATATATATATATATATATATTTTTTTTTTTTTTTTTTTTTTTTAAATATACACATGTATATGTGTGTATTTATATGTACATAATAAATATACAGAGTAAACACACAGATAGTATGTAAACATAAATTTATTATATTATTATTTTGGATGTGATTAATTTCGATTAATCATTTGACAGCCCTAATATATATGTATAAACATTACATATATTGCATATATTAACACAAATTGTTCCGTTTTTTTTTTTTTTTTAAATACAATAGACCTGTAATATTGTGAAATAATATTACAATTTAAAATAGCTCATTTCTATTTGAATGCATTTTAAATTTGATCATAAATAATTGTAAATATCTGTAAAATAACACTCAGCACAACAACATCCTTCACAAAATCTGGTTTATAAATTCAGCTTCTTTCTTTCTTTCTTTCTTTCTTTCTTGTAACCATGCAAAACATTGTGTACATGAAAATATTCAAGTATGTTGAATGTTGAAATGTGTTTTGTTCTGTGTTCAGCTGCAGGCTGTGTCATAAACTGAATGTATGGTTCAGTTAACCTGTTAAACTGCAATGTTTTTATATCTTTAATGTGATACCATCTCAATTCAAGCAGAAGAATTGAACCTTTAAGGCGTTTACACTGATTTAACAGATTTTTCTCCTTCCATTTTGTGTATTAATTATTCAAACTGAGCTCTGTTTATGTACTGTATCCTCTTCAAAATATGCATCATGACCTGGATTGCGTCTCATATCCATTTCTTTTGTCTCCACAGGTAAGCCTGTTTCCTGTTTATAGAGGGCTTCATGTTGAGAGTAAGGTCTGTGCCGCTGTTGGGGAGGATTCATCCTTGTTGTGTTGTCTGACTAATGGAGGCAGAAGGTAAAGTCATTTACCTCGCGCTCCTGCGAGGTTTCCCAGTTTTGGAAGTACATCTACTTTATATTTAGTGCCAGGGATACACATATTTTATGGATACTCTATTAACATTTTCGTTGTGGCATTTGTGTCACAATGTGGTTTCTTTTACATTTTCTCCATGGATAAATGAACATGGAAAATGTCACTTTATCTCTTAAAACCTTCCTCAGTTTCTCAAGAGCAACCTTGTGAAAAAGAAGTGCACTTAAAGGAATAGTTCATGTACTCACAAACAGGCCATCCAAGAAATATGAATTTGTTTCATCATAGGAACAGATTTGGAGAAATGTAGCTCAATGAATCATCTGCAGCAAATGGGTGCCATCAGAATGAGAGTCCAAACAGCTGATAAAAACATCACAATAATCCACACCACTCCAATATCCTGTGATTTGAAAACTTGCTTGTTTGTAATAAATCAATCATTAAGACATTTTTAACTTCAAATGACAAATTAACTTCCTCAACATGCTTTCTCCAATTAAAAAGTTGTTTTAAAGTATAGTATTTCAGCAGCAGGTAAAGCTAAAGTTTGCTTCTTTTTTTACAAGGATGTAGTCACTGGTTCAGTGTTTTTTTTGTGGTCCAGCAGTGTAGAAGTGTGTTTATCACCATCCAGCAGTGTAATGAGTGTGTGAGGAAAAGTAAGGCGACAAATCTTTTCTCTGGTCAAAAGCCGTATAATGAAGTAGGCCGTGTTTCCCAGAGGACTCATAATTTTGGCGTGTCCACTCGCCAGACTGCGATGTGCTCCGGTATCCTCCACAGAGCAGAACATGAGTTACTTTGCCCCGTTCTCATTGGCAGGATTAATCTGACATTATGCAAGCTGTTAGAGCATTTTATTATTTTTTTTTCTGGGAGTATTCTTTTTTCATTTATTTATTTTGGGGCGAACAAACACTGGCATCACTGAAGAAGCTTGGGAAGAGAAGCTTTTTGTGGTAATGGCCAAGATGAAAATTTTGACCCTGTTAGGGTTTATTTTTTATTTCAATAGAGACTGACTTACAATATTCTGCAACAAAGTTAAAGCCTTTCCACACAAAACACTGAAAAAAATTAGCAAAATATGTCTTTTGGTGACCAGAATTTCCCTAGAAACAGATGTAATATTAATGTTTTAGAAGAGAACTGGAGCTGCTTATGGTTATGCTCGAGGAGTTTGTTGGCAAACTTTAACACACGAGTTTGGCAATTTGTGATTCTTGCAAAAGCATTATTTGGGCACAATGCCACAAACATTGAAAACAAATCCAGCAATTATTTTTTTAATAGCCTACTAACTTATAAATAAAACTTATAAATACCCAGCAAGCCGTTGTGCCAAAAATGTCTATAATTGGATCAATGACAAATAAAAGTGTTTATAATAAAGAAAATGAAAAATCTTTTAATAATCAGGTTTAAAACGTGCTAAGCTCTTAGAAATGTAATCTGTGTATTAATGTTGGTATATATGGTTTAGAAAAAGTTTACACCATTTTAAAGAAAACCAATGGATCCTCTGCAGTGAATGGGTGCTGCCAGAATGAGAGTCCAAACAGCTGATAAAAACATCACAATAACCCACAAGTAATCCACACCACTCCAGTTCATTAGTTAACATCTTGTGAAGTGGAAAGCAGCGTGTTTGCAAGAAAAATAATAAACAAAGCCATCATTAAGACCTTTTAACTTCAAACCATTGCTTTTGGATAAAATAAGAGTCTATAATCCTTACGATTCTCCTTTTAAAAAGTTGTCTCTTTTGAATCAGGATAGAGATATGCACAGATCAAGTAACGATTGCAAACAAAAAATATCCATAACAGTTCTGAACAAATATGTGGGTGGTTTTTGCTGTCAGAGGACAACAGGGAATGCAGGAATCTATATTATTGATTATGGACTCGGATTTTGGCGAGAAGCTGAGGTTTAAAGTTAAAATGTCTTAATGATGGATTTGTTTTTACAAACACACAGCTTTTATGTATGTGTATGCTGCATTTATTCATTTTAGATGTAATACTAAAAAGAGAAAAATATGAAAAGTTCTGCAAATACTCATGCTGCTAATACTCACAACACAACCGAATATAGAAACATGCTGCTAATATTCACAACACAACCAAACACAGAAACAAGCTGCAAATATTCACAACACAACCAAACAGAAACTCTTTGCAAACACTCACAAACACAACCAAATACAGAAACTCTCTGCAAATACTCACAACCAAACACAGAAACTCTCTGCAAATACTCACAACCAATCACAGAAACACACTACAAATACTCACAACACAACCAAATACAGAAACTTTGCAATCACTTTCAACACAAATACAGAAACATGCTGCAAATACTCACAACACAACCAAACACAGAAATACGCTGTAAATACTCACAACACAACCAAACACAGAAATACGCTGCAAATACTCACAAACACAACCAAACACAGAAATATGCTGCAAATACTCACAACACAACCAAACACAGAAACTCTCTGCAAACACTCGCAACACAACCAAATACAGAAACACACTGCAAATACTCACAACACAACCAAATACAGAAACTCTCTGCAAATACTCACAACACAACCAAATACAGAAACTCTCTAGAAACACTCACAACACTCACAACACAGAAACACACGGCAAAAACTCACAACACAAACAAATCACAGAAACATGCTGCAAATACTCACAACACGACCAAACACAGAAACTGTCTGCAAATACTCAAAACACAACCAAACACAGAAATACGCTGCAAATACTCACAACACAACCAAATACAGAAACATGCTGCAAATACTCACAACACAACCAAACACAGAAACTCTTTGCAAACACTCACAAACACAACCAAATACAGAAACACGCTGCAAATACTCACAACGCAACCATTTACAAAAACTCTCTGCAATCACTCACAACACAAATACAGAAACATGCTGCAAATACTCACAACACAACCAAACACAGAAACTCTCTGCAAACACTCACAACACAAACAAATCACAGAAACATGATGCAAATACTCACAACACAACCAAACACAGAAACATGCTGCTAATACTCACAACACAACCATAAACAGAAACACACTGTAAATACTCACAACCAAACACAGAAACTCTTTGCAAACACCCACAAACGCAACCAAATACAGAAACACTTTGAAAACACTTACAACTTAAATACAGAAACACACTGCCAATACTTACAACATAAATACAGAAACAAGTAGCAAATACTCACAAAACAACCAAATACAGAAACTTGCTGCAAATACTCACAATGCAAATACAGAAATGTGCTGCAAATACTCAAAACACAACCAAATACAGAAACACACTGCAAATACTCACAGCACAACCAAATACATAAATACACTGCAAATACTCACAACACAACAAAACACAGAAACTCTCTGCAAATACTCACAACACAAATACACAAACACACTGCAAATACTCACAACACAATGAAACACATAAATTCTCTGCAAATACTCACAACACAACCAAATACAGAAAATCTCTGCAAATGCTCACAACATAAATACAGAAACAAGTAGCAAATACTCACAAAACAACCAAATACAGAAATGTGCTGCAAATACTCACAACACAACCAAACACAGAAACACACTGCAAATACTCACAAACACAACCAAATACAGAAATGTGCTGCAAATACTCACAACACAACCAAACACAGAAACACACTGCAAATACTCACAAACACAACCAAATACAGAAACTCTCTGCAAATGCTCACAACATAAATACAGAAACAAGTAGCAAATACTCACAAAACAACCAAATACAGAAATGTGCTGCAAATACTCAAAACACAACCAAATACAGAAACACACTGCAAATACTCACAGCACAACCAAATACAGAAATACACTGCAAATACTCATAACACAACAAAACACAGAAACTCTCTGCAAATATTCACAACACAACCAATTATAGAAACTCTCTACAAACACTCACAACACAAATACACAAACACACTGCAAATACTCACAACACAACGAAACACATAAATTCTCTGCAAATACTCACAATACAACCAAATACAGAAACTCTCTGCAAATGCTCACAACATAAATACAGAAACAAGTAGCAAATACTCACAAAACAACCAAATACAGAAATGTGCTGCAAATACTCACAACACAACCAAACACAGAAACACACTGCAAATACTCACAAACACAACCAAATACAAAAAAAAAAAAAAAAAAAAACGCTGCAAATACTCAAAACACAACCAAATACAGAAACACACTGCAAATACTCACAACACATCCAAACACAGAAACACACTGCAAATACTCACAACACAGCCAAACACAGAGGGCCCTATCATACACCCGGTGCAATGTGGCGCAAGGCGCAGCACAAGTGTGTTTGCTAGTTTAAGTCCGACGCAGTTCGCATTTTCACGTTTGTGCGCCCATGGGCGTGCTGGTCTAAAAAAGAGGTGCGTTCGGACGCATTGTTGGCGCGTTGCTATTTTGCAGAACTGAAAATAGACTGCGCCATAGACCAACTCAAACCTGGTCTAAAGTCAGTGGCGCAATATTTTTATTTTTTGTTATTTAAAGAGCACATTGGTAGATCATTTGCCTCTGGGCAGGTCCACAACACGCGTTCACTTTGCTTATTACACACAGGGATGCACATCACACAAACATGCCAAATATTAAAAACAAAAAAATTACAGTGTAAAACAATATTCTTGTGTAGGCTACATCAATATAAAAATGTAATGATGGATAGCGGCTGCGTGTAGTAGAATTAGGCTACTTATTTGCAGTTCAGCCTATTAGTACTTATAATGATGAATGAAATTGGCTAATTAATTGAACAATCATGCCAATACACATATATATTAACTGACTCCTCGCACTGAGCTATTTGAAAGCCTGCATCCAACGCAGACAAATGAAATATTGACTGGCCACTTAACAGATAATTTCAGCAAAACATCACTCGTTGAACTCCTCAGTTTACTGAGGAGCGCAACTCGCTCTTAAAGGGAATGGGAGATGAGACTCTGATTGGTTTATTGCACGTTACGCCCAAAAAACACCTTTTACTTATTAAGATAGTACGGACAACCCATTTCGACTATGCACCCGGGCGCACAGACCGTTTTCCCGACGTTTTCATTAGCAAAAGTGGATCTGGACACGTCCTGAGCGCACCTGCGCTGTGCGCTTTACACTTTGCATTTAGATTGTTAAAATAGGGCCCAGAAACTCTCTGCAAATACTCACAAACACAACCAAATACAGAAAAACGCTGCAAATACTCAAAACACAACCAAATACAGAAACTCTCTGCAAATTCTCACAACACAACAAAACACAGAAACACACTGCAAATACTCACAGCACAACAAAACACATAAATTCTCTGCAAATACTCACAACACAAGCAAATACAGAAACCCTCTGCAAACACTCACAACTCAAATACAGAAACATGCTGCAAATACTTGTAACACAACCAAATACAGAAACTTGCTGCAAATACTCACAACACTGCCAAATACAGAAACGTGCTGCAAAAACCCACAACACAAATACAGAAACGCATTACAAATACTCAACACAAATACAGAAACAGACTGCAAATACTCACAATGCAACCAAATACAGAATGAGCTGCAAATACTCACAATACTCTCTCAGACACTGTAGAAAACATCTAAATGCAACTATATTATTTCAGAAATTAAAAACATGTTTAAATTGCATATAATTAATATATTGCAAATTTGCATGTCATTGACCCAGCTACGTTTACTTCAACTACAGCATTTTTAGTTTTAGCTCCAGTAATATTTAAATGTTTATTTAATCAAAAAAAGAAAGAAAGAAAAAAAAAAATACTGATGTAATGTTTCAGCATTCATTTTAAAGAAAATCCTAGCAAGGCCTATCTATGCCTAAAGGCCCTTTTTGAGTTAGCTCTTTCATGACAGCTGAAGAAACTTCTAAATTTGTTTGATAATTCTTGAAATTCACTTTGAAGACTTCAGGATATGACTAAATTTTACAGGCTAAAATTTCAACTTGATTGAGTCATATATTTTGTTTTCCTTTACCTGTGTCACAAAAGAAAACCTAGCCCTTGTTTGTTTTATAGTGCTAGTGTGACAGGACGTGTTAGACCGAAAGGACCCAGAGGAAACCTTCCACGTGGTTCATTGTAAATTAATAAACAAAGAAGAAGAAAACGGTAATGAATTTACCAGGTCTGCTGGCACGGTTCCCCTGCACAGGAAATGTTGTTAGGCATGTCAACAAATCAGCTCTTGTAGACGGCACCGCTCATCATTAGAATAATTCAGTGTAATTAGTCAGTCTTTTTAATCACCTCAATAGACACAGCGTCCCAATACTTCCTCTGAAAGATAAATGGCTGTTTACCCAGCCGAGAAGAATCGGTGTACTCGCTGCTGCACTGCAAACTTTAAATGGCATGCTTGATTGTGTTTCTGACAGAGCATTGCGCTAAAAGATTTTCAACAAGAGCTCGGGACAGTTTGCAGACTGTGCAAGTGCCATGTTTGCATTTATAGAGGGTCAAACCAGGTAAATAGTCTGTCTTTCAGCCCTCACCACGAATGAATGCTCTTGTAAGTCTGCAGTCTTACACCGCGGATGAATATTTACAGATTCATTATTGAATTAGCGAGGTAATTACTGTTGAGGGGGTTGTTTTTAAGCGACTTAAGCCTTGTGAACTTTGTTGGCAAGAAATGTACCAGGATGAGTGGGGTCCTGACTGTGCATTTCATGTTTATTTATTCTGAATGAGAAAACCAGTTGTTTCTAATCTCTGTGGCTGGATACATCTTATACAAACATTTGAATGGCACGCATTGAATTATTAATGTCTGCCTCATGTATGATTTATGGTGGATTTCCCACTCGATGTGCTTCACAGCTCTGTTTTTTACATTTTAGCTTTAAGCGCACAGGCAGCGACTCATCAAGTGTGTTCATCTCTTCTTATGTGGTAATGAAATCTCAAATATCATGTTTTCACATGAAAGAAATATGCTCTCTCAGGGCTTTCTGATCAGGAGTTATGTTTATATGGAAGCTGTTCTTTGGCAGCTGCTTTTGAGAAAGCAAAAGCTAGTGCGCTGCCTACAGAGAACATTTTAATTGCTCTTTTAATCTCAGATCTTTTCAAAATGAAGATCTCAAATTTTAAATATTAATAAAAAATATATATATTTTAAAATAAAAGTTTTAAATATATTTTTCAATATATTTAAAATGACATCCTGAACTAACCTAGCCATGTCATAAAAATGTCAAGTTATCTGATTTTATTTTTTTTTTAATACTTATTGATCTTGACAGGCAGTAAATGGGATCTTCTCTGTGATTTCATTTCCTGTGTTCTGGTTTTTCTGCACCATGTGACTTTTTGAAATTATTTGAAAAATAACACAGCATGTACGCTTTACAGTGACTGCAATCCCAAAATGTATTGCAACAAGCTCACTAAAAAAAAAGAAAGAAATACAAGATGGAGGATAAAGTGAAAAGCAGTTAGAAGTTTTGGTTTCAGAAGTATTTTTCTCATATAGGGCATTTTAAAAGTCTTTGCTAAACTGTTATAAGCCATGAACCTAATTAACCAGCTACAAGATAAATCCCAGCATTATACACTTTTATTAAAAAATAATAATAATAAAAAATACAATAGACAAAAAGTGTGTTTACAAGACACCTTTTCCAAGAGCTACAATCCCATGAAGCACTATGAATTACATAATTAAAACAAAAATGACAGATACATATTTAATTGTGGATTGTGTATATAGAAATAACATGTTGTACATTTATTGCAAAATGTGAATAAAAATACACAAATATTTCAGTAGTTTGAGAGCGTAGGAAGACTCATTTATATAATTCTCAGTGCTTTATGGGTTATATAGTTTCTCCCAAAAAAATTCCACTGTTAAATAAATATTATATATATATATATATATATATATATATATATATATAGCTGCATGCAGCAATTACAGGGGTTCAAGCACTAAAAGACATTTAAGCACAACTGGAAAAAGGCATTGTGTATTATTATTTAACAAACCTGTAACCAGCTTTTTCAATTATTTAAAATGGTGTTTTTGGCAAATCCAGGTAATTTCTTATGATGTTTATTAACATTTATGACTGTTATAGCACCATTTATGGTCTGATCTTAATAAAACTTTGCATGTTTATTTAGAATCATGTGTCACATATGTTCACCCATTTTTGTGAAGTTCTGAGTTTTCGTTTAGAATTTATAGGCTTTTGGTTCTGGACATGCCCCTTTTCCGTTATAGCTACCCAAATAAATAAATAAATATATATATATATATATATATATATATATATTGATGATAATTATTAGTGCTTATATCGAGGTTGAGCAAAAATAAATAAATAAATAAAAAATAGTAAAAAAAACGTTCTTCCAAAACTCTTACAGATCTCTAGGGCCATGAGGCGAACATGAACACAGAGCTTTGTTCAGATCAGCCTCCATTATCCTTGTCTAATAGGTGTTAAAAATCCATCGGCAAATGGTGGCCAGGTTTTTTTTAGAGACACATTTCTCATAGACACTTGTGCACTTTGGACATAGACATGGCTTATGCATTTTCAACTGTATCGGACTACACTGTAAAAAATAAAACACAATCTGCTGAGTCAACTTAAAATAATTTGTTACCTGGCTGCCTTAATTTTAAATTGAATCAACACAAATATCTAAGTTGTGACTTAGTACAACTTAACATTTCAAGTTGACTAAACTTCTTTGAGTTGACTGAACTTAAAATTTTAAGGGAGCCAGGTTACATATTATTTTAAGCTGACTCAGCAAATAGTTTTTTTGTTTTTTTTTTGCACAGCCACCACCATGTGGCTAAACTCCAAATTGTTTTTCACTGTGACCTCAGATTGAGCTCTTACATATGCATTTTGAGTTTGGCGAAAATATCTCTTTCTATTCAAGAGTTATAGGAGTTTTATTACAAGTGGCTCCGCCCCTTGCAAACATTTTGGTGTTCTGTCATGACGGTGAGTCGAAGGTTAAACTTTTTTGGGGAAATTATTGATATTCACTCTATAAAGAATCTTTCTGCACTGGTTTGGTTCTAATCAGGTGAAAAACCTAGGACTTGTTCGCAAAAGAACGGTTTAGTAGTTGTAAGCAATTTTTTATATTGATTGCTGTAGCACCACCATCAGGCCAGTTGGGGCAAGACTTGGTGATGTTGTAGGTGGTATGAGTACTACCATTCCTCCAAGTTTAAAGTCTCTACGACTTACTACGGTTTGATCTGCACAATCAGTTTTATGCAAAGAATGCTGATCCTTGGAAATTCGAACAATTACAATATTCCATCGATTAACAACCTCGTAGCTCACAGTAGGTCTGTTTTTAACAGATTATATATTATCGTTCAACATCAGTTCCCCTATAGTGAAATAACAAGAATCTATTTGTGCTATGCATCATTGTTTACTGGAGTATTAGCTTAGCAACAAGCTAATGCCAAACTCTATAGAAATCAATTGTCAAGTCAGTTCTCTCCTGTGATTTTTCTGTCTATATATAGAAGGTTCCAAATGACTGACGAATGAGGGTTAGAATGCAGTCTGTGTATGCAGTACGCCGTGAGGCAGCTGACTATGTTTTGGAACGGAGCTCATCTCTCAAGATGCTTCCACAAGGTTGAGCAGGCTATGAAAACGCCAGGTTGTTATGTGATAGAGCACTGGTGTGCAGCAGCGCCGAGCGAGGAGGTGAATTGTGAGGAAAAAGTCCTTTAATTCTCAGACTAACCGTCCTTGTGTATGTTAAGGGAAGAAGCGGGAGCTCCTGCCTGGAGGAATTTCTGCCTTTAAGTAGCCTGACCTGAGGAGTCAGATAAACACAGACCTCATCCTTCTCTCATTCTATCATAACTGAAGTTACAGCCTTGCAAAATGTCAGAGTTAAGTGCTTTTGTCTCGCTGTGACCTGTCACCACTGCTCTACGTGGCTAGACAGATGCTAACGTTTTTTATATTGTATCTCTTTATAGCACAGGCCGTTACTGAAGACCATCAGCTATAGCTGAAATTTAAAACATAATTTGTAATGGGGAAAAAAAGGATTCTGTTAGATAAAATGCAGAAATGAAGCGCTTTCAACTGGTGGTCTCTGATGTTTGGACCCCACTGTATTTATGTTATCGCTCCTCTTAAAGATTTCACTGTTCACTAGGCATTACTGCAGGCTCTTTCTGCAGCGGTAAGAGTTTGTTTTGGGTCGGATAGGAAGGTTTTCAGCAGGCTGATGCTTTACAGAGATCATTTCAGACGTGTTTTGGGGAAGCCACAAAGCTTAATCTCTCCCGACAGCCAACTCCAGGCAATCAATCTCCTAGGAGAGAGAGTCGACGTACTGTCCATCTCCCCTGCTGTCTGATAGAGGGCTGAAGATGAGACATTTTTGGACTCTCGCTCTCCATTTTCATCTCTTTCTCTCTCTCTCTTTACTCTGATGTTCCCCACAGCACTCTGGGTTTATGACTGTTATGCTCCCTGTTAAGTTAATAATAGCTTGTAATAGTAGTAGTTACTATACTATTGAGCAAATCTTACTAATAATGGCCAGGTTACATTAACACCAAAATTATATGATAATAATCATATAATAATCAGTGTAATAAGTGTAATAATTATTACCTAAACTTAACAAATACCTTACTAACTATTAATAAGCAGCAAATTGGGAATTTATTGAGGAAAAGGTTGTCGTTAATAGGCAATAAGTGTTCCCTATTATAAAGTGTTACCACAAAGGGTTAACAAAATAATAAGCATTTTATGATTTGTTTTCTTTTTACATAAAGCCTTCACTAAAATGTACATTTTAGTATCTTTATTAATTAATGTTGTTTTGTTTTACATATTAAGCACTTCTTTTGAATATTATTGCATTATGAATGTTTTTTTTTTCAAAAATAAATTTTGATTAACAAATGTAAATATTATATTTCTATCAGAATAATTTTTTTTTTAATCAACAATATCAAAGTAGATTTATATGTGTATAATGTGGCTTTAACTTTTGTTCCTTTGTTTATATATTAGTAAGTCACAGAAGTGAGTACACCCCTCACATTTTTGTAAATATTTTATTATATCTTTTCATGTGACAACACTGAATAAATTATACTTTGCTACAGTGTAAAGCAGTGAGTGCACAGCTTGTATAACAGTGTAAATTTGCTGTCCCCTCAAAATATTATATATAATACTCAACACACCACCATTAATGTCTAAACCGCTGGACACAAAAGTGAGTACACCCCTAAGTGAAAATGTCTAAATTGGGCACAATTAGCCATTTCTCTCACTGGTGTCATGTGACTCATTAGTGTTACAAGGTCTCAGGTGTGAATGGGGAGCTAAATCAGGTGTGTTAAATTCGGTGTTATCGCTCTTACTCTCTCATACTGGTCACTGGAAGTTCAACATGGCACCACATGGCAAAGAACTCTCTGAGGATCTGAAATAAGAATTGTTGCTCTACATAAAAATGGCGTAGGCTATAAGAAGATTGCCAAGACCCTGAAAATGAGCTGCAGCATGGTGACCAAGACCATACAGCAGTGTAACAGGACAGGTTCCACTCAGAACAGGCCTCACCATGGTTGACCAAAGAAGTTGAGTGAACATGCTCAGCATCATATCCAGAGGTTGAGTACTGAGATGAGTGCTGCCAGCATTGCTGCAGAGGTTGAAGCGGTGGGGTGATGCACGGAAGCCAGCAAACAGTTTGCTGGAGACAAAGCAGACTAAGGACATTGATTACTGGAACCATGTCCTGTGGTCTGATGAGACCAAGATAAACTTATTTGGTTCAGATGGTGTCAAACGTGTGTGGCGGCAACCAGGTGAGGAGTACAAAGA
Organism: Cirrhinus molitorella; assembly: GCA_033026305.1. Taxonomy (NCBI): domain Eukaryota; kingdom Metazoa; phylum Chordata; class Actinopteri; order Cypriniformes; family Cyprinidae; genus Cirrhinus; species Cirrhinus molitorella. The sequence goes on from CM065134.1 coordinate 21,906,208, forward strand.
TAAGTGTGTCTTGCCCTGTCAAGCATGGTGGTGGGAGTGTCATGGTCTGGGGCTGCATGAGTGCTTCAAGACGACCACTGCCTTGCTAAAGAAGCTGAGGGTAAAGGTGATGGACTGGCCAAGCATGTCTCCAGACCTAAAGTTATTTGAGCATCTGTGGGGAATCCTCAAACGGAAGGTGGAGGAGCGCAAGGTCTCTAACATCCACCAGCTCTGTGATGGAGGAATGGAAGAGGACTCCAGTGACAACCTGTGAAGCTCTGGTGAACTCCATGCCCAAGAGAGTTAAGGTACTGCTGGAAAATAATGGTGGCCACACAAAATATTGACACAAATATTGGACATTTTTTACTTAGGGGTGTACTCACATTTTGTAAAAAAATAAAAAATAAAATAAAATAAAAAATTAATTCTAACCTACCACATCCAGTTCTCAAAAGTCTTGTGAACAAATGTTCTGTATGTATTCCATGGCTTTATTTCAGTGACTTAATTTTTTGGTTTGTTTTTCACTAACCACGCATAAACGCTGTTTTCTCAAAAACACAAACGTGTGCGTTCATGTTGCTTACATATTACTGTAGCCCAATTTAGCCATTAATATGTTTTTAAGATACTGAAAAAAGCAGACTAAGGACATTGATTACTGGAACCATGTCCTGTGGTCTGATGAGACCAAGATAAACTTATTTGGTTCAGATGGTGTCAAACGTGTGTGGCGGCAACCAGGTGAGGAGTACAAAGATAAGTGTGTCTTGCCCTGTCAAGCATGGTGGTGGGAGTGTCATGGTCTGGGGCTGCATGAGTGCTTCAAGACGACCACTGCCTTGCTAAAGAAGCTGAGGGTAAAGGTGATGGACTGGCCAAGCATGTCTCCAGACCTAAAGTTATTTGAGCATCTGTGGGGAATCCTCAAACGGAAGGTGGAGGAGCGCAAGGTCTCTAACATCCACCAGCTCTGTGATGGAGGAATGGAAGAGGACTCCAGTGACAACCTGTGAAGCTCTGGTGAACTCCATGCCCAAGAGAGTTAAGGTACTGCTGGAAAATAATGGTGGCCACACAAAATATTGACACAAATATTGGACATTTTTTACTTAGGGGTGTACTCACATTTTGTAAAAAAATAAAAAATAAAATAAAATAAAAAATTAATTCTAACCTACCACATCCAGTTCTCAAAAGTCTTGTGAACAAATGTTCTGTATGTATTCCATGGCTTTATTTCAGTGACTTAATTTTTTGGTTTGTTTTTCACTAACCACGCATAAACGCTGTTTTCTCAAAAACACAAACGTGTGCGTTCATGTTGCTTACATATTACTGTAGCCCAATTTAGCCATTAATATGTTTTTAAGATACTGAAAAAAGCAGACTAAGGACATTGATTACTGGAACCATGTCCTGTGGTCTGATGAGACCAAGATAAACTTATTTGGTTCAGATGGTGTCAAACGTGTGTGGCGGCAACCAGGTGAGGAGTACAAAGATAAGTGTGTCTTGCCCTGTCAAGCATGGTGGTGGGAGTGTCATGGTCTGGGGCTGCATGAGTGCTTCAAGACGACCACTGCCTTGCTAAAGAAGCTGAGGGTAAAGGTGATGGACTGGCCAAGCATGTCTCCAGACCTAAAGTTATTTGAGCATCTGTGGGGAATCCTCAAACGGAAGGTGGAGGAGCGCAAGGTCTCTAACATCCACCAGCTCTGTGATGGAGGAATGGAAGAGGACTCCAGTGACAACCTGTGAAGCTTTGGTTTGTTTTTCACTAACCACGCATAAACGCTGTTTTCTCAAAAACACAAACGTGTGCGTTCATGTTGCTTACATATTACTGTAGCCCAATTTAGCCATTAATATGTTTTTAAGATACTGAAAAAAGCAGACTAAGGACATTGATTACTGGAACCATGTCCTGTGGTCTGATGAGACCAAGATAAACTTATTTGGTTCAGATGGTGTCAAACGTGTGTGGCGGCAACCAGGTGAGGAGTACAAAGATAAGTGTGTCTTGCCCTGTCAAGCATGGTGGTGGGAGTGTCATGGTCTGGGGCTGCATGAGTGCTTCAAGACGACCACTGCCTTGCTAAAGAAGCTGAGGGTAAAGGTGATGGACTGGCCAAGCATGTCTCCAGACCTAAAGTTATTTGAGCATCTGTGGGGAATCCTCAAACGGAAGGTGGAGGAGCGCAAGGTCTCTAACATCCACCAGCTCTGTGATGGAGGAATGGAAGAGGACTCCAGTGACAACCTGTGAAGCTCTGGTGAACTCCATGCCCAAGAGAGTTAAGGTACTGCTGGAAAATAATGGTGGCCACACAAAATATTGACACAAATATTGGACATTTTTTACTTAGGGGTGTACTCACATTTTGTAAAAAAATAAAAAATAAAATAAAATAAAAAATTAATTCTAACCTACCACATCCAGTTCTCAAAAGTCTTGTGAACAAATGTTCTGTATGTATTCCATGGCTTTATTTCAGTGACTTAATTTTTTGGTTTGTTTTTCACTAACCACGCATAAACGCTGTTTTCTCAAAAACACAAACGTGTGCGTTCATGTTGCTTACATATTACTGTAGCCCAATTTAGCCATTAATATGTTTTTAAGATACTGAAAAAAGCACAAATGTCAGGGCATGTCGAAACTTATTCAGGGCCCCAAAACACCCTTAGACCCCAGAGGGTTAAATAAGCAAATTAAAATGATTTCTGAAGGACCATGTGAATGAAGAGTGGAGTAACAGCTGATATAATTTCAGCTTTATATGAAAGGAACAAATTATATTTTAAAGTATATAATAAATATAATAACATTTACTGACTTTAGTATATTTGTGTCAAATAAATGCAGCCTTGATAAGCAAAAGAGCATATCCCAAACTTCTGAACGATGGTATATATATATAGAATTCATTCTTATTTATAATAATTTAATCATAAATAATGTATTTGACAGGCTCCATGAGATTCACTTATTGTAGAACAACATTTTTCTGTTTACATGTTTAGTGTCTTTATGAATATTTTGTTCAAATTATATTTTGACTAACTTATGTAAATGTTCTATTTTATATAAAAATATGCATTTTATTTTATTTTTTAAAATCAACTGTATCATAGTAGCTTTCTGGGTATTTGTAAACTATAACATGGCTTTGACTCTAAACTACAATATTAATAGGAGATGTCAATAAATGCAGGGCTGTATCGAGAGGACAGAAGATCTGACAGCACCCATCAAACGCAGGCAGCTGTTTTTCCTTCTGCATGGATCATGAGCAAATCTGATGATTGTTAGTCTTGAGGGGTGGGCAGGCTGCCACGGCCATCAGTTCGGACAGCTAGAAATTACATGTTTTGGAGCGTGCGCCAAGACGAGTGAAAAAGACACTGGTTTAGAGAGAAAAAAACGCCAGGGTTGAAATGCCAGCAACAAGCCAAAGTTGCTGATGTGAGTTCACTGGTGGAATCAAGTGCAGTAAGAGTCATATTTCCTCTTGACAGGGGAGAGAAAAGCGGTGAATACATGATCGAACTGGGGGAAATAAGTCCATTGTAAACAACATGCCCAAGGAGACCTATTAGTTTGATTGATCATAAACAAATGCAGACAAGTCCCTGGCTCCCACTCTCTCTCCCTCTCTCTCTTCTCTCTCGCACACAGTCGCTCACTGAAAGTCTCAACCTGGTAATACTGATAGATGTAGGTGGTAAATACATGAATACAGGAAGACAGGAATAGAATAGCTGCAATATATGAAGAACTTCACTTCTCAAGTTAGATGACAGATTACAGCCATTTGAATGCGCTGTTCGGTGGTCAAATGCAGTACATCAGTATTCACTTATAGAGGTTTAGAGGTTCAATCTCAGCATTTTCTTCCCAGCAAGGGCCCAAACAATCAGAATCTACACTTACTCAGTGGCCAGTAAGTTCAGAAATGTATAGGAATATATCTTGTTTATGTCTTCTTGATATCTAGCCACTGTTTGTATTTTAATGCATGCATGGACAGTTTAGTTTAGTTTAGTTTAGTTTAGTTTAGTTTACTTTAGTTTAACCAATGATGTGAATTTGGGGCGGGACTATCTGTATGTCCAACCAGTGAAAGGCAAGGAGAAAGTTGCAGGAATTGTTGCTATTTTTGCAACTTAGTTTATTGTCACTATAGGTATGGAAAATACTATGGAAATTATTTAATTTACTTTTATGACTGTTGCATGACAGAGGCTAGGAAATCATGGAATTAGTACAAACTGGTATGATATTAACATAAACGCAATCAGATAAGTCAGACAGGACAACAAATTTAATATGATTCAAAATATTAGATTTGTGCATTAGGCTTTGCCGTGTAAATGCAGCCCTAATGGCATCCTGTTTGTCTCTGTGAATCTAAACCCTCATTCTCAGAAATCTTTTGGACTCAAATAAATTTAAAACCTCAACTAAAGGTAGTACAGATGCATTTTCCTTCTAGCCGCAGTACATTAGTCATGTGCTTTTTTGGTATTGAGCAACCAAATAGCCATGAGTGAATTGAGTTCACGGAAATTATTTGGTTTGAGGCGAACAGACCGACATCTTATATCAGGGTATGAACAATTCAAAAAATAAAAAGGAAAAAAATAAAAAAATAAAAAAATAAAAAATAACTTGATGGACTTGCATTAGGGTCCAAAACATGCTATTAAAAACCTTGGGTATATTAATAATTCAAACTGAATAATTTGTGTACATTAAGTGATTATTTTGTCTAGTGGAATATACTGAAATATTAGTTTGAAGTAAAAGTATTTGATGGACATTTAATACGTGTCGAGAGCATTCACTCAGTACCATTATCTCATTTTTGACCGAAATGGCTTTTAGGGGGTTTAGCATCTAAACTCTTCACATAGAAAAGTTACAAAGGAGAGAGACATTGATGCGTAGTTTTTTAAATCTGTTTCTGTTAACAGTTTTAAACCTCAGTTACTGTGTGCTCTTGAAAAGAGTTTCATTGATTTGACTGTAGTAGTAACCGAATGCAACATGCAGTTTGAATGGAGGATGACAGACAGCCGCAGCGGAAAGATGAGTTTATGTGAACTTGAATATAACAACTTAAATATTCATCTCTACCTCACACTGAACTATGGAACAGCTTCAGAACACTTGAAATGTAGTGCACGAAAACTCTATGGTGATTTGTAATGTTTTTGTGCTTTCATGGGGCTCAACAATAACACAGAATAGTATATGCACAATATCAAATTTGGCCGATCTGGGCCAAATGCGAGTATCACAGCTAATACCGATGCTGAGTATCGGATTGATACATCCTAAACACCGCCTCCAGAGCAAGGCATCGACCAATAGTCATCTTTTTTTTTTTTTTTAATTAATTAATTATTTGGAATGACAGTAACAACAGATAAGTATTTTAGTACCTTTATGTAACTTCCTTTTGTGTTTTACTTTGTATTTTATTTTAGTTTAATTTAGTCTCGTGCATCTTTTTTACTACTCCTTGCAAATCTGTAAGATGTATAGCATTTGATAGAAGAAAAAAAAAACATCATATGTACAGTATATACAATATCAAAATGAATATGAATATCTTCAGGAATAGAAACATATTTATTTATGTTATGCTGTTTGACCTGAATAAAATATAAAAATATTTTATTGTTGGTATTATTATTATTTGTTTTATTGTAACATGACAGCAGAATATCTCAACCTGATCTAATGACAAAAACGTACCTGTGGGAACTTTTTTGCAAGCAAAAAAGCAAAAATGTCCATCGTGTACATTTCGTCAGACATTCGATGTGAAATGTCCACTGAGTGGCGCTAAAAGTGTTTTTATTTTTCCTCGGAACAGATGAACGTCCACATGGTATATTTTTTTTGTACGCGTCACTGCAGTTTTGACTCGAAATGTCCACTGAGTTGCGCTATAACTATAACACTATAACATAAGATTCCAGCAACAAGCAATTTGGCTTTTTGGCGACGCAACAGTGCAACGTGACAGAATCGCTGAAATATCAAAGCCATTCAAAAGCCTGCACTCCCAACGAAATTCCCAAGTTTATAATGTAATTCATCTTCATCATGGAAAACACTTGTTGGTTAGCATTGAGTTTGCAGTTTTAACATATGTTTTATTTAAAATTTCAAGATCTGAGGTAAATGATCTATTATTGATTTCAGTGTGGCCATAAATGTCACGCAATATGATATTTACACTCACATTAGACACTTAAATTGTGCGTATCGCCATCACAGACATGGTGTTATCATAAAAAAAGAAAAAAAAAAAAACAATCCAGGATCAAACCAGGAACTACGAATGGCTAGAAACAAACAGTACATAGCAATGAGGGGTGAAAGGGTGCAACTTAAATAGTCATCCTGATAGAAAACAGGAGGAGTTTTTTTTTTTTTTTAATCTCTCATCTTTTAGCTCTTTCATCGTGAGTCATGTTTTTCACAGGATTCATACCCAAGTATTCCGCATCTAAGTCCTATTCCATGCCGGCTGAGCTACCGAACAAGCTTGTTAAGTCTGGAAAGTGAAACATATGAAGCTGTAATAATAACTGTCTAAAAAAACGATTACAAGTGCTTGCTGTTTTACCATATCTAGTGGACGCATTTAGCATTTTGCGAAAAAGTTCCCACAGGTACAGCTAGGAATATCTTCCTTAATGTTAGTTACTATGCACTGATATTACTATGGCCTAATTTTCAAATATCAAATTATCAAAAAAATATATTAAGTGACTTTTATTTAAAGAACTGAAATCCTTTTCATCATAGAGGAGGCATATTCTACACTGTAAAAAACAAAAAACACAATTTGTTGAGTCAACTTAAAATAATTTGTTACCCTGCTGCCTTTGAAAATTTAAGTCCAGTCAACTCAAATAAGTTTATTCAAGTTGAAATGTTAAGTTGTACTAAGTGACAACTTAGATATTCGAGTTGACTAAAATAAAAAATAGTTTGTTAAACTTAAAAGCTCTGTTTGTTACTTGGCTGCCTTAAAATTGTAAGTTAAATCAACTCAAATATCTAAGTTGTCACTTAGTAAAATGTAACATTTCAAGTTGACTAAACTTTTTTTGAATAGACTAAACTTAAAATTTTAAGGCAGCCAGGTAACAAATTATTTTAAGTTGACTCAGCAAATAGTTTTTTACAGTGTAGTTATGATAAATGTAGCCTTTAAGTGTATTCATTTATTTACTGTTTTATTTTATTTATTTTATAAATGGAATAAATAGCATGTATAAATATTTTAAATATTTCATAAAGTACAGTATTCCCCCAACAATTTCAGCCTTTTTAATGAGACCTTTTTTTCTTCTTCTTCTTCTTCTTCTTCTTCTTCTTTATTATAATCTCATTAAAATTAGATCACAGTTTCCTTCCTTGTGGCAATAAAAATATCAATCTAATTGAGGATTCCTCGGATTCCTGTGAGCTATCAGCTTTTAAATATCAAGAGCAAGTACATCACAGCTATTAATTATACTGATTGAATTTTAATGTATTTTTTAATAACTTTTCAGATCTGCAAACCTACCATACCATCAAACCAACAGGCAAGCCTAGTTTTTTTTTTTTTTTTTTTTTGTAAATGTTTTTATTTCCGTGGCAGATGCTCCATGTATTTCAGGTCATCTGAGTGTTGGCAGCTCCTAATATATGTGTTCCCGTCTGACAGCACTCTGGTCCTTCATTTCCTGCACTATATGACTGGGGACTGATGTTGATATTGTAGTGATATTTTGGTAGTCTTGCGGCCACTCAAAGTCTTCTGCGAGGTCGAGAGAGGTGGTTTGCTGAGGCAGAGTCTTTGTGACAGATGGGCTGTTTGTTCTCGGCGCTGGATATCATCCGAAATCTGGGCGAAAAGCGGCAGATTACCTATGATGGATGAAGACGGTTTGCACCACTGTCGCAGTCGTTGCATCACACGGCCCTTCTGTAATAACCTGAATGTTAAGGTTTGCATTTTACAAGATATATTTTCAGCTCGTAGAAGCTTCTGGCTGTACTTATTTACTCAAACCGATCTGAATGCGGTGCGTGTACATACATTGTGCGTCCTGGGTATATTTGCAAGTGGCATATGTTAAATATCTAATTAAGTAAAGGAACTTTTAAGCCTAAAGGGGCTGAGAAAGAAATTGCTTCATTCATCTCAATTTGTTTTGTGTTGTTCTTGTTTATTGGATAAATGCCCACTGTATTATTTTCATTGTGTCCTCAACTACAAAGAATGCATCTTGTATATAGTGACTGATCCCTGGAGACACCCACAGAAAAATAATATTCGCCTCTGATTTTCTTTAACTCACAAACACAATCCTAGTTATGAGGACCTCAGCAAATATGAGCCTAAAGGGGCAGATCATAGTTTCTCTTTGATGGCAATCAGAATTCTGCTGTACATACTCAAAACTATGCTTTCTTAGATTTAAATAAAACTCAGTGGCAAGGATGGATTAACTGACAAAAATGCATCAGAAATCCATGTATTTTATTTTGTCAAAAGATTTACAAAACAAAAATGCTGTTCTCTTTTTTTTTTTTTTTTGATAAAATAATCCTGAAATAAACGGATCACTGTTTCCACAAAAATATTAGGCAGCACTACTGCTTTTAACATTGATCATGATAAGCCATTTTTATTAACAATAAGTCATCTGAAGGATTTCTGAAGGATTATGTGACACTGCAGACTAGAAATTGAAACACTGCATTACCATCACAGGAATAATAATAATTACACAAAACATAAGAACAAACAAACAATAAATACATAAATAAATAAGTAAGTATTAAAATAAAGAGAAGTAATATTGGAAGATATTATTAAATTGTAATAATATGTCACATTATTATAGTTTTACTGAATATTTTAACAAATATATGCAGCCTTGGTGAGCATAAGGGACTTTCAAAAACATAAACCTTATATATCCCAAACTTTTGTACAGTATTGTATGGATTTACTATTTTATTTTAGTTTATTTTGTCATGATTTTTTTCATGCTTTGGACATTAATATTTTTAAATGTTATAAACTATTTTAGAAGTATTTTGATTTTCACTTTTGATTTTCAGTGCATATGCAAACCAAAGATGTACTTAAAAGTAGAAAAATAAATAAATAAATAAATAAATAAATAATGTGGTCATCGGCAGGTGGGTCATTGCAGTTATTACACAGATTTTATACAAAAGATTCTATAATCCAAATATAATAAAAAAAAAAAAAAACATTATTTTTTTTTTATATTTACAAATACCATGATTTGTTTTTTAATCATACATAAGATATGCCAGTATTTTTAATATTCTAAAGTATTTTCAATAATATAAACATTTTTAAATTTTAGCCATTTTAATGAGACTTTTTTGTCTTCATTGTAATCTCATGAATGTTTGCAAACTTAATATAATAATAATTTACTGACAACTTTTAAGCAGTATTTTATTTTATTATTTTATTATTTGTTTATTTATTTATTTATTTTTACTTTAATTTTAATGAGACTTTTTGTCTTCATTAATTTTCAATATTATACAATTTTTTCAATAATTTTTAGCAATTTTACTGAGACTTTTTCTGTTCATTACAATCTCATGAATGTATGTTGTATATTATTATTATTATTATTATTATTATTATTATTATTATTAATAATAATAATAATAATAATAATAATAATTACTGACCCCCAACTTTTAAACAGTATTTTATTTAATTATTATTATTATTATTATTATTATTTTTTTTTTTTTTAATTTAATTTAATTTACAAACATAATATATTTTTAAATCATACATAGGGCATGTCAGTATCTTTTATATTATAAACGTATTTATATATATATATATATATATATATATATATATTTTTTTTTTTTTTTTTGTTTTTTTTTTCCTGTCTTCATCATAATCTCATTAATGTAAAAATCTCACTTACCTCAAACTTTATTATTGTTATTAGTAGTAGTAGTAGTAGCAGTTTATTATATATATATATATATATATATATAAATCATCATTTTTTTTTATCATACATAGGACAGTATGTTTACATATTATTAAGTATTTCTAATATTATAAACATTTTTTCAAGATATTATAAAATATATTATATATTATAAAAAAAATAATAATAATTGGTCTTCGTTGTAATCTAATGAATGTATACAAAAAATGAAAATTCTTACTGACTCCAAACTTTTAAAATATTTTATTTATTTATTTATTTATTTTTATTTTAGAAAATATCATGAATTAAGAATTTCATTATGTCAAGAAAGACTTTTTATCGATGAGACCTTTTTTGTCCTCATTATTATTTCATGTACATTTTTTTTCTTCGCCCCCCAATTAAAAAAAAAAAAGAAAAAGAAAAATCTATTTTGTAATTCAAAAAAATATAAGGCATTTTAACCACACATTTAATCTGAAGTCATTGCCTGAGTTCATTATTTATGTATTTTTAAACAAATCAACTTGTTACTAACCCTTTTGCAAACAAGGACAACACCATTAAAAATAGATGTTGTGAATGTCGCCTTTATTTAAAGCATTTTACCATGGCTCCCTGTGAGCCGACAGCTCTAAAACGTCACAATCAAGCACGCCACAGCTCCCAAAACTTACAAGTAAACAAGAAGTGAAGTATATTTAAGTGACAGAGAGAAAGTCTGGCTGTTTTCCAGGACTGTTTAGCGACCTAAATGAGGAGGTAATTACGCTGGATGCTGGACGGGCATTGTCAGCTCTTTAAAAGTGCCTCATTTGAGAGTCTGGGAGTTTGGAAGAAACCGCTGGAATCAGCTGTTACTAAACCCAGCGAGCTCTGACGAATGATCAAACTCCAGTGTCTGACGATATGATGTCCAGTCACAGGACATAAAATCACAGCTAGACATGATTTATGTGCTCAGTCTGATGTTTAGAGAAATATCGCCGTTTGAGCTGTCCATTTTTATCCCCATCTGTGCGTTAGACGTATTTGGGTCTTTGAGGATATGCGCCTGATATTATAAGCCGAAATAGATGGAAAATGATGCAACAAAGACAAGCTTTGGCGAAGTCTTGCGGCTGAGAAACATCACTCTTCAGTAAGGTGACTGCATATGCCGCCATTAGTGCTTTCCTCTCTCCAGTGATCAGACAAATGAAGCAAGAAGTTGCGATGCCGCCCATCTTGAACCCTGATCATAACAAGTAATGGTTTGGCCAGGTGCTGGGGTGGCATTAGACCTGCCGGACAGGTGGCGATGGGACGGAGGATGGCTTCGAGCTCCAATAATGAGAGCCGTGCCAACTGGACTCCCATCTGCTGCCATGCTAAGCGCTCTGAGCCATTAAAAACAGCCTCTTCTCATTCAGAGAGGGTTTGGTGAGCCCATTTCTCCCTCAGGGCATTCGCACAGTCAAGGAGGGTTTGTGAAAGACTCGTCTGGTGACAAGTGCGACGGCTTCCTGGTTAAGGGATGATGGGAAGGTGAAGACACACTGCGCTAGCGCTTTTGATTTTCAGCGCATATGCAAACACTCGAGATTTCAAGATGCACTTGAAAGGAAAAAAACACACTGTTGGCCATCGGCAGCTGGGTCATTGCAGTTATGCAGATCTTTTTCTTTTTCTTTTATGTTTCCGTCAGTTTTTAAAGATGGAAATGGAAGTCATTATGAAATGGAAATTGTGGTTGACTTTGTTTTAATATTTAGATGTATATCTGAGTAAAAAAAGATTCTATATTCCATAATATTCTATATATGTAAGTACATGAGGTGAATGTTTATATATATATATATATATATATATATAAATAATCCAATTATTAATTCATTCATTCCTTTTTTATATTTGACCCTGGACCACAAAACCAGTCGTAAGTCACTATGGTATATTTGTAGCAATAGCCAAAAATACATTGTATGGGTCAAAATTATTGATATTTATTTTATGCCAAAAGCATTAAGATATTAAGCAAAGATCATGTTCCATTAAGATATTTTGTAAATTTCCTACTGTAAATGTATCAAAACTTTTTTTTTTTTTTTTTTATTAGGAATATGCATTGCTAGAACTTCATTTAGACAAATTTAAAGTTAATTTTATCAATATTTAGATTTTTTTGCACCCTCAGATTCCTTATGACTGCTTTTGTGGTCATTAAAAAAAAAAAAAAAAGATCACTTAAAAGGTGTGTAAACAACAAAACAAACATCAGCAATGGGTTAGCAATTAATTTAATTTATTCTTTGATGTTGTGTGGTGTTAGTTGTTTTTTCACTTTAAAATATTCCATCATGTTGTTCTAATCATAAACTAATAATATTTATTTCACTTTCCAAGCTTGTTTGTGTGGTATTAGTTGCTCTTTTTTTTCAGAATCCAGTATGCTCATATCAAAAAGTTTAAAATAATACTATTAACTTAAATGAACCCTAATATTAATCTTATTACATAAGGCTTTTATCTCTTTATTTGTGTTTGTTTGTTTGTACTTTTAAAGTTCCTAAAATTAATTAATTATTTTTCCTTTTTTTTAATTTCCTTTCTCTAATCAAATAATAATAATAATAATAATAAAAAAAAAAAAGTTTTCCATTCTCATTACAAAATCCAATATGCTTGTATCAAACTATGGTTAAAAAAAATAATGTTCACTTAAATTAACCCTAATATTAACCTCATTACTTTTATCTCTTTATTTGTGTTGCTTGTTTTTTTGTAAGTTTAAAGTTCATTAAATAATAAAGTTTAAATGATTTGAGCAGGTGCTGAAAGAAAAAAAAAAAAAATATATATATATAAATATTATTTATTTATCTTTGCTAAATAATTCAGAAAGTCACCTAATTTTGGTGGAAAAGCAACAAACATCAGCAATGGATAAGACATTTATTATTATTATTATTATTATTATTATTATTATTATTATTATTATTATTATTATTATTATTATTTTATTTATTTATTTATTTATTTATTTTTATTTTTTTTTACTTTTTTCCACTCCAAAATATTCCATTATCTTATGCTTAAATCAAAAGAAGGTTAAAAAAAGAATAATATTTATTTCACTTTCAAAGCCTGTGAGGTTGTGTGGTATTAGTTGCTTTTTTTTTTTTTTTTTCCACTTTTAATTTTTTTTCCACTTTTAAAATATTGTAGCATGTTTGGAAAAACTACAGAATCCAGTATGCTAATAAGGTTTAAAATAATAATATTAACTTAAATTAACCCTAATATGAACCTCATTACACAATGCTTTTATAAGTTTCATAAAATAATAACATTTAAATGCTTTGAGCAGGTGCTGTACTCAACAGGAAAACAATTTTCAAAATGACTTTTTTTTATTGCATTACTTTCTTTAACCTGTATTTTAAAATAAAGGCTAAATGATTCAGAAAGTCACTTTTTTTTTCTTTTTTTTTTTTTGTGGAAAAACAACAAAACAAACATCAGCAATGAATTTCTTTCTTTCTTTCTTTCTTTCTTTTTTATATTTTGTGGTATTAGTAGTTGTTTTTTTTTTTTCATTCATTTTAAAATAATACATCTTATTTGGTAAAAAGACAAATCCGATGTTTTTTATTTTAAAAATATTAAAAATAATAATATTAACTTCACTTTCAAAGCTTGTGATGTTTTAGTTGTTTTTTTTACACTTTAAAATATTCCATCTTGTTTGTATTCATTGTTGTATCAAAAAGAAATTGTTAAATAATTAAATTAAATTAAATTAAATAATTATATTTACTATATTAACCTCATTACACAAAGGTTTTATCTGTTTATTTGCATTTGTTTTTGTTTAAAAATGTAAAGTTCAGAAAATAATAAACTTTTGCTCCGAGCGGGTGAACAGAAACAGGAAAACAATTTTCAAAATGTTTATTTATGTTATTATTATTATTATTATTATTATTATTACATTACTTTGTCTAACTTGAATTTTATTTATTTATTTATTTATTTATTTCCTTTTTTATTTCCTTTTTCTAATGTTGGTAAATAATTCAGAAAGTCACTTAATTTTGGTGGAAAAACAACAAAACAAACATCATCAATGGATAATGAATTTAATTACTTCTTTGATGTTTAGTAGTATTAGTTGCTTTTTCACTTTAAAATATTCCATCTTGTTTGGTAAAAATATCAAAACATGGTACAAATAATAATAATAATAATAATATTAACTCCACTTTCAAAGCCTGTGATGTTTTGTGGTATTATTTATTTATTTATTTTTTATTTTTATTTTTTCTCATCTTGCTTGACAAAATCCAATATCCTTATATTAAAAAAAAAGAACACACATATATATATATATATATATATATATATATATATATATTAGGGCTGTCAAACGATTAATCGTGATTAATCACATCCAAAAGAAAAGTTTATGTATACATACTATATGTGTGTTTACTTTGTATATTTATTATGTACATATAAATATGCACACATACATGTATATATTAAAACAAAATATTTATATGTATATATATTTATACCTATATACAATTTAGATTATAAATAAATATAAATATGTTAGATGTAAATCTAGATAAAAGAGATAAAAGTATTTGTGTAATAAGGTTAATATTAAACCTTAATATTAACCTTATTACACAAATACTTTTATCTCTTTATTTGCATTTGTTTGTTTGTTTATACATTCAATTTTAAATGTATTTTAAATACATTTAAAATACAAGTTAAAGAAAGTAACCATTATTTTATTATTATTATTATTATTATTATTATTATTATTTATTATTTTTTTTTTTTAACAATGAATTTCATTAATTCTTTAATGTTTAGTGTTTATTGGTATTCCATCTTTTTTGGTAAAAAAACAGAATTCAATATGTTTATATCAAAAGATGGTTAAAAAATAATAATATTAACTAATATTAACTTATTAACCTCATTACACAAAGGCTTCTATCTCTTTATTTGCATTTGTTTGTTTTTAAGTTTAAAGTTCATAAAATAAAGTTTAAGTGATTTGAGAAAAGCATTTATTTATTTATATTTTAGAGAGAGAGTGAGAGAGAGAGAGAGAGAGAGAGAGAGAGCAACGTAGCTCAGTGTACTAACTGCTACGTTATGCTTTTGACACCTTTTTTCAGAAAGATAAATAGAAAATAGACAGATTACCTCAGTGATGTGAATGGTACTTCATCACTTTGCGCTCAGACAATAATGTGACAATCCACTTCTTAACTGGCCTTTATTTTATTCGGAGCATACGAAAAAAAAGTGAAGCTTGTATCCGTCACAAACTGACTGACGCGCCTTGACAGTTCACTGTATTGGTAGCACGGTGGTTGTAATTGTTAGCTGTCAACATACATCTTATGTGAGCGGCTCGGATTGTAACAGCGCTGGGCTTTTTATTGACCTTGAATCTCTGCCCTCATTCCTATATCTCAAATTGCGGCATAAGGCCAGCCTTTCCGTCACTCCGTAATTTATCTCCAGATTGTAATTGATGACCGCAAAAGGGAGGATCTGAGACAACCACCTCGGAGCGAGAAAATCCGTAATAACCCATAAGAACAAGTGAGAAACGTTAAAAAGACAAATCTTTTTGTTTGGAGGCAGCTAACGCTTGAATTTAGCTTTTTCTCTCTGTGGACTACATGAGAGCTAAACAACCACTCGAGATCCCGCTTCTGCGCGCTTATAAGAACCCACGGAAATTTAGCGCGACTGACCCCTCAGGACGTTCATAAATATTCACGACAGCAAATAAAGAGGCCTATGTAAACAAAAAGTTGTCAGTCCTTGTTTGGGCGATATATCGGCTGTTTTGAGCAGAGAAGGCACCAGGGACCAGGAGTAAATTACTGGGCCGGAAATTGAGTTATTGGGAATCGCCCTGTCAACAGGGGTGTTAGCGAGGCGTGCAGTTGCCTTGGATTCCCAGGGCCCAGTTAAGTGGTTGCTATGCGTCTGAGCCCATGGGCCGCCCAATGTCAGCAGGACCAAGCCTCCTCGCGTAGGGCCAAATAATAATGGTTGTTTTCAGATGCTGTGTTTGTTGGCTCACTTGCAGACAGATATTCTTGTACTCAGTAGGGTTTGACCATTAAACGGGTGACCTTGAGAATCAACTGAAGCTGGCGTTGTCTCGGTTAGTCACCTGTGAGCTAAATGAGAGAGTTTCTTAACACACTTAAGAGCACTTTTAGGACAAGATGTGCATTTGTTTTTTTAGAAAATGGCCGATCGTTTGGCTAGATAAGACCCTTTGGCTAGAACTGTGTAGAGCCCTTTGAAACTGCAATTTGGACCTTGATCCCCATTGAAGTCCACGATATGGAGCAAAATCCTGGAATGTTTTCTGTGAAAAAAATAATTTAATCTCGAAAAAAGAAAGAATGAACATCTTGGATGACATGGGGGTTAGTAAATTATCAGGAATTTTTTATTATGGAAGTGAACTAATCCTTTAAGGCCAAAATTACCATTTAGATTATCATTTAGGTGTACCTAAAGAAGTTCACTTTCTTATTGCAAGTACACTTTTAAAAAGTGCAATTTGTAGTAATGTCATTTTTTTTTTCTTAAAAGTAAATTTTGTTTTATTAATCTTTTGTCGTGCTTTAACGAATTCAATTTGTGTGTGTGTGTGTGTGTGTGTTGACTAACATACTAAAGAACATTTAAAGGTACTTGAGTAACAGATTCTTGAATTAATTTGAAGAATGAAAGTCATATTTGTCTAGAACAACATGAGAGTGAGTAAATAATGACTATTTAGGATTTAAGGCCAAAATTGATCAAACAAGTGTGCTTAATTGTAGTAAATGTGCATGTATAGAGTACTTCAAATCTTAAAAATATCATAAAAAACTGCAGTCAATATATTAATAGATAATACATAATTCAGCAACCCAGTCTAATTGACCTATCGGTAAGCCCCACCCCCCTTAGTTACTGTTGCTGCTTCGGATAAACAAACAGAGTTGGCCACTGTCAGCTGTCAGTGTGAAACCTTGTCCAAAGATGTTTTTGATAAATTATGAACACAGAAGGACCGCCTCTCATCGAAGAGCATCCAAGTAGGGCTTAAATATGCCATGGAGGGATATAAAAATGATTTTAAAATAAATATGGTGAGTAACATTTGATTAAGTTGCATTTGAGGGTTTACAGATCGCAATGCAAATGGGAGAAATCTCATGTTACGATCGTCACGATCGCAGATGGCAACATCCATGATCAACACTGTTCATGTACCGCAGTGTAAGATTAATTATTTTACATTTAACCAGTTTAATATGAAGAGGCACTGAAATGTAGGACTTTGTTTATGTGTTTTTAACCAACACTGTACATGATGTGAGAACAGTTAGCTGAGGTCTGTATGTTAGCGTGGACTCACTAACTTTAACGTTAGCTAGTTTTTTTATCCAGATATATTAATGATATTAACAGACAATAATGCTTGAGCGGATGAAAACTGTAACTTCATGAGAGTATGACAACCAGAAAATAAAATAAATTCCAAATTCCATTGCCAATCCTCTCAGGATACCTAAAATCAGTGTTACAAGTACCCCAGGCAAAACATTTTATTATTTTTGTAGCATAAATACCATCAAAACGATGAAAGCTTTGGGTCTTCCGATGTTTCTCTATGGTGCTGAAACCTAACGATGTCCGAGTTCCAGTCTCTGTGCAGCTGATACTCAACTTGGCTTATCTGCATTCGAGCAGTGGCATTTCATTATGTTGGTACGGGCATGTATTGCTATGTTTATATTAAGCTGCAGCTTCTGTAGAATTCAAATATTGGGTTAGTGGCGCTAAATGTAAATGCTCTACCCGGAGCACTTACAAGTGCACGCTTTGGCAGAATTCAATTCAAATAGTCATCAGCAGCCATTAGTTCAGTAAAATTAAGCATCAGAATGGACAAATTTGTTACTAAGGGAGATAAACGAAATGTGGAACATGTCAACAAAGGAATACATAGTCGCATTTTCAGCAGTGAAGGTAGGAGAGTGCTGGACTTTCGGCATCAACTTTCGGTTTGACCCGCCACTCACTTCAAAGATGAATTGATGGATGTTCAGGCAAAAGGAGAGGCTACTACGCATCCGTAATATCAGAAATGTGGCAAAACATCCCTGGAGAGGTCCTCAGATTATTTCGAAAGTGCTTTCCATATTTGGATCAACATACAAATTTCATAAAAATTGCTATGCTCCCGACAGTATCATATTTTTAATATTATAAATATTATATATAATATAATATTATATTATAAATCTGGTTGGTTTGTATTGGTGATGTAATATGAGACTTGCACTTGGACCATAGTGTGGCCCAGTTGGAAAAAAAGGTTGAGAACTACTGGTGAAGGGTGACCATACATTATCAGTATAACATTTAAAGTTAATATATTTTTAATGCAGTAAATTGCAACTTCATCAAGTTATTTCAATACAAGACATACAATTCTCAGGAAATGGCATTAATATATATTTTAGTTTACAATAAATCAACATAGGCTCATTGGAAATACAAAATGCCTCTATATACATTTCTGCAAAACTGAAAAAGCACACCTATATGTAATAATAACTGCAGTTCCCCCTCAGTCGTTCTCTACGACGTTACGTCAATGACGTAATATTGGGGATCGGCAACGAGACCCTATCACCTCTGAGCTAAAGAGAAAAAGCCAATGAACATTGGCGAGTGGAATTTGCATGCCGCGCCACTCCCCCGGACATACGGGTATATAAGATGGCGGCGTGCATCCACTCATTCAGATTTCTGCTTCGGAGCCTCGCCTTTGAAGAGCTGTGGAGAAGAAATAGAAGACGGAGAAGAACGAAGTTGTTCCTGCTCCTGTTCCTGTGTTCCTGCATTCCTGCTCGATCGCGTTACCGGCGCTGCCGGCATCTGTGCCAGACCAGCGATTTTGGCTAAGCCTTCCCTGGGGCACGCCGATCTAAAAGAGCAATTTTCTTACACGGTCGTCGATAGCGTCTTCCGGGATGTCTGTCCGACCGTGTGCTGCTGGATGTGGTGGTTTTCTGTCGTCTAATGACGGCCACGAGCGCTGCCTCTCGTGCCTGGGCCGAGAACACGCTGAGGCGGCGTTTGTGGATGGATCGTGCACTCATTGCGAGCGCATGTCCATGGCCACGCTACGATCGCGCCTCTCGTTCGCGAGATGGCGCCCTTCATCCTCTACCCCTTCCAGTTCGGCGGGCCGTCCCGGCTCCTCGGCTGCATTGGTTAGAGGTGAAGGTGATCTGAGGGTGACAGTGCCGAACGTTCCGTCGGGCCAGCCCCCGCGGAAGTCCGGTTCCTCAAAGCGTGGCCCCGTGGAGTTGCCAAAGCTCAGCACTCGTCCACCAGCTGGACCTAGTGTTACCTTTGGCGCTCCAGAGGATGACAGGATGTCCATCACTGCATCAGAGGAGGGGCTTACGCCTGCTGATGCGGAAGCTTCTACTGGGCAGCCCCCCGCTGCGGCGGCTGCTCAGTCGGAGGCGGACGCAGAACTGGCGGCCATGCTCCGTCGGGCAGCCGCGAGTATCGGGTTGGAGGTGTCTAAAGCGCCTTCTCCCGAACGCTCGCGGCTCGACGATTGGTATCTGGGCGCGAGTAGCGACGTCGCCACACCTCGCTCCGCCCCAGTGCCTTTCTTTCCCGAGGTGCATGAGGAGCTCACCAAGACGTGGAAAGCCCCCTATTCGGCTCGTACACGTCAGGGCTCCTCCCTTCTCACTACCCTCGATGGCGGGGCAGCCAGGGGGTACGTGGATGTCCCGCAGGTGGAGCGTGCGGTTGCGGTGCACCTGTGCCCGCAAAACGCCGCCACCTGGCGGGACCGTCCGCGTCTCCCGTCCAAAGCTTGTAAGCTCTCGTCAGCGCTTGCTGCGAGGGCTTATAATGCGGCGGGCCAGGCTGCCTCAGCCCTGCATGCGATGGCCACCCTGCAGGTCTATCAGGCCAAAGCACTAAAAGAACTGCACGAGGGTAGTTCTGACCGAAGGATGATGCAGGAACTGCGCTCGGCTACTGACTTCGCCCTCCGGGCGACGAAGGTAACGGCGCGGGCCCTCGGTCAGGTGATGTCTACAATGGTAGTCCAGGAGCGCCATCTCTGGCTGAACCTGGCGCAGATGGCTGACGTCGACAAAGCTCGCTTTCTCGACGCACCCGTCTCCCAGGCCGGCCTCTTCGGCGACACCGTTGAGGACTTCGCCCAGCAGTTCTCAGCGGTCCAGAAGCAGTCTGAGGCCATAAGCCACATCCTGCCCCGGCGCAGTGCCACCAAGCCGTCGGGTGCCAGGCCTCAGGCTGCTCGTCGCCGAGGGCGCCCCCCTGCGGCTGCGGCTCCTGCTCCGCCCCCTGCACCACCAGCTGAGCCCAAGACCTCTCAGCCCGGGCGTAGAGCCAGTCGCAGGAAGGCGGCGCAGCCCGAGACTCAGCGGCCCGCTAAAACCACCCGCAAGTCTGCGAAGCGGCCCTGACACGGGCTGCCCGGAGATGAGGGAGATTGCTCTTCGGGGGACGTCACCATCAGTCCCCCCAGCCCCGGGGGAGGGCCGGGGCCAGATAACATCGCTGCTGCCACTGACCTCCGGGTCAGTGGTACCCAAATTTTCACAAAAAGAGCAATTTTCTTCACCTCTGGGCCTAGTGCCCCGAGTTTCGTTCCTGAGCGACGCACTGCCTCCTCGGACTCGGACTCGGAGCCTGAATTCGCCAGCGCGGGATCCAGGGAAGGTAAGCGCTGCCCCGTGCAGCTCAGCTCTTCTCCAGAACGCCCCGCTTTCTGGGATGAGCCCCCTTCCCCTTCCCCCCCCCGGCTGCCCCACCCCCGGCACGTCAGTTACTGCTCCGTTGATCCCACTGGCACGTCGACTGGGAGCCTGGTTAGCGCTTCCCAGTCCGTCCCCGTGGTTGATCAGGACGGTACGACTCGGCTACGCGATTCAGTTCGTGAGGCGACCGCCCAAGTTCAGAGGCATCCATTTCACGTCTGTTCGTTCGGACACAGATGCCTCTGTTCTACGGGCGGAGATTGCGGTTCTCCTGGCGAAGGACGCAATCGAGCCTGTCCCTCCAGCCGAGATGAAATCAGGGTTCTACAGTCCCTATTTCATCGTGCCCAAGAAAGGGGGTGGGTTACGACCGATCCTGGATCTTCGAGTGTTGAACCGGTCCCTTCACAGGCTACCGTTCAAGATGCTTACCTCGAAACGCATACTGTCTTGCGTACGACACCAGGATTGGTTTGCAGCCATCGACCTGAAGGACGCGTACTTTCATGTCTCGATTCTGCCTCGACACAGACCGTTTCTTCGGTTTGCTTTCGAGGGTCGGGCATATCAGTACAAAGTCCTCCCATTTGGCCTGTCCCTGTCTCCCCGCGTCTTTACCAAAGTCGCGGAGGGTGCCCTGTCCCCCCTTTGGCGGAAGGGCATCAGAATCCTCAACTATCTCGACGACTGGCTGATTCTAGCTCACTCGCGAGATATGTTGTGCGAACACAGGGACCTGGTGCTGCAGCACCTCAGCCACTTGGGGCTTCGGGTCAACTGGGAGAAGAGCAAGCTCTCCCCTGTGCAGAGCATCTCTTTTCTCGGTATGGAGCTGGACTCGGTCACCATGACAGCACGCCTCACCAACGAGCGCGTCCAGTCAGTGCTGAACTCCCTGAAGGCTTTCAGGCACAAGACAGCGGTCCCTCTCAAAGATTTTCAGAGGCTCCTGGGGCATATGACAGCCGCAGCCGCAGTTACGCCGCTCGGGCTGCTTCATATGAGACCGCTTCAGCGCTGGCTACACGACCGAGTCCCGAGATGGTCATGGCACCGCGGCACATTCCGGGTGGGCGTTACTCCGGAATGTCGCCGCCTGTTCAGCCCGTGGTCGGACCCTGTTTTCCTCCGGGCAGGAGTGCCCCTAGGACAGGTGTCCAGGCATGTTGTGGTCAACACAGATGCCTCCACGACGGGCTGGGGTGCTGTGTGCAACGGGCAGTCAGCCTCGGGCTCCTGGACAGGACCTCGACTGCAGTGGCATATCAATTGCCTCGAGTTGCTGGCCGTGTTTCTGGCGCTCCGGCGGTTTCTTCCGCTGCTGCGCCACAAGCACGTGCTTGTCCGTACGGACAACACAGCGACCGTAGCGTACATCAACCATCAGGGTGGTCTGCGCTCCCGTCGTCTGTCGCAACTCGCCCGCCATCTCCTCCTCTGGAGTCAGACGCGGCTCAAATCGCTGCGGGCCGTTCACGTTCCAGGAGAGCTGAATCGTGCAGCCGACGTGCTCTCACGACAGCTCACCCTTCCTGGAGAATGGCGACTCCACCCCCAGACGGTTCAGCTAATTTGGAGTCGATTCGGGGAAGCTCAGGTGGACCTGTTTGCTTCCCCAGAGTCCTCCCACTGCCAGCTCTTTTTCTCCCTGACTCAGGCCCCCCTCGGCAGGGACGCTCTGGCACACAGCTGGCCTCGGGGCCTCCGCAAGTACGCCTTTCCCCCAGTGAGCCTCCTTGCACAGACCCTGTGCAAGATCAGGGAGGACGAGGAGCAGGTCCTGTTGGTTGCGCCGTTTTGGCCCACCCGGACCTGGTTTGCCGACCTCATGCTCCTCGCGACAGTCCCTCCCTGGAAGATTCCCCTGAGGAAGGACCTTCTTTCTCAGGGGGACGGCACGATTTGGCACCCGCGTCCCGATCTATGGAACCTACACGTGTGGCTTCTGGACGGGACACGGAGGACCTCACTGGCCTTCCCCAGGCCGTGATAGACACTATCACTCAGGCTAGAGCCCCCTCTACGAGGCAGGCCTACGCCCTGAGGTGGGGTCTGTTCGTTGACTGGTGTTCCTCTCGCCGAGAGGACCCACGGAAATGCTCGGTCGGAGTGGTGCTTTCCTTCCTGCAAGAGAAGTTGGAGCGGAGACTGTCCCCCTCCACTTTGAAAGTGTATGTCGCAGCGATTGCGGCATATCACGATGCAGTGGATGGTTCATCCCTAGGGAAGCATCACCTGATCATCAGGTTCCTGAGAGGTGCGAGAAGGATTAACCCTCCTAGATCGCACCTCGTACCCTCTTGGGATCTCTCCGTGGTCCTCCAGGGCCTTCGGAGAGCTCCCTTCGAGCCGCTCGGTTCAGTTGAGCTGAAGTTCTTGACGCTCAAGACTTCGCTCCTGGCTGCGCTGGCCTCCATCAAGAGGGTAGGGGACCTACACGCATTTTCGGTCAGCGAAGAGTGCTTAGAGTTCGGGCCAGGTAACTCTCACGTTATCCTGAGACCCCGGCCCGGCTACGTGCCCAAGGTTCCCACCACTCCCTTTCGAGATCAGGTGGTGAACCTGCAAGCTCTGCCCCAGGAGGAGGCAGACCCGGCCTTGGAGTTGCTGTGTCCCGTCCGTGCCCTGCACGTCTACGTGGACCGCACCCGGAGCTTCAGACGCTCCGAGCAGCTCTTTGTCTGCTTCGGGGGACAGCAGAAGGGGAATGCTGTCTCCAAACAGAGGTTGGCCCACTGGGTAGCTGATGCCATCACCTTGGCGTACGAAGCCCAAGGTGAGCCGTGCCCCCTGGGAGTGAGAGCCCACTCCACCCGGAGTGTGGCCTCCTCCTATGCGCTGGCGCACGGCGCCTCTCTAGCAGACATCTGTAGAGCTGCGGGCTGGGCGACACCCAATACCTTTGCGCGGTTCTACAACCTCCGCGTTGAGCCAGTGTCCTCCCGTGTGTTGGGTAACATCAGGTAATTTGCGGGAGGACGGCTCAGGTGTCGGCTTGCTGCGCCACTCCTCTCGGATCCGTGCGCTATTTTCCCAGTTGTTCCCAAGGTTGAACTCTGGGTCCTCCATGCCCCGCAGTACTGGACTAGACGGAGTAGTCCATACTGTGCTCCGGAGCGGGGCCTCCTTCACCCCCCTCCGGTTGTGGCATCATGTCTCAGTATCTCCACGGAACCTTCCGTGTTTCCCCAGTCTAGATTAGACTTACTTCTAAAGCTTCCACATGACTTAACCGTCATTGTGCTCCGCCCCCCAACGGCTGCTTCAAAACTTGGCACCCCTGGTGGGCCACCACGTGGTCTACAGGGCGTTGGGACGGTTACGCATCGAGCCCTTTGTTCCGACACGCTTGCCTGCCGGCATTGGGTCTCGGCTGCGTAACGCAGTTCAGGATTGTGGCGTTTTCCAGAGGTCCCCAATATTACGTCATTGACGTAACGTCGTAGAGAACGACTGAGGGGGAACGTCTCGGTTACGAAGGTAACCCTCGTTCCCCGAAGGAGGGAACGGAGACGTTACGTCCTCTTGCCACAATCCTGGACTGCGCTGAAGCCGGGTTGCGGCTCGGCTCCTCAGCAAATCTGAATGAGTGGATGCACGCCGCCATCTTATATACCCGTATGTCCGGGGGAGTGGCGCGGCATGCAAATTCCACTCGCCAATGTTCATTGGCTTTTTCTCTTTAGCTCAGAGGTGATAGGGTCTCGTTGCCGATCCCCAATATTACGTCATTGACGTAACGTCTCCGTTCCCTCCTTCGGGGAACGAGGGTTACCTTCGTAACCGAGACGTTTCCAGTTGAAATGAACACTATAGAGGCAGTAAAACTTTCATTTCTTTTCACACTAAGTATGATTTACAGGTACAGAGTTGTGAATAATAAAGCCTTATTTTCACTAAATTACTTGCGGAATATCATGTTATGACTTTGTAACCATTTTAACATCCTACGCAATTTGAAAACTGATACTTTTGAATGTTGTCGTCACATATACAGCTTTACATGCATGAGTTTTCTAATTCAGTCGGTTTGTTTGGTAGCTCATGTGATGAAGAGCTTCGGTACGAACGCTGTGAAACTACGGTTCGACAAAACAGTTAAAATAGCACATTTTTATATCACTTTTACATTTGTTTACACTATCGGGTAGGTTTAGAGTTAATTGGGTTTGGTGTAGGGGATACATGATAGAGCATTAACCTTTAGCAACACTTCTCAGATAAGCAATACATACCTCAAACAGCATAATAAAAGCACAGCAATATGTGCCTGTACCAACTTAATGAAAACATGGCATGGTCACATACTGAACGTGTTTTAGCACCACTCTTTGGACATTAGACTTTGAAACTGCTGCAAAATGTGCAGTAAGGTACGTAATTATGGCTGTAGAAATGTATATAGAGGCACGTATTTTCATGAGTCTCAATGCTTGTAATGGACACTTTAATCATTTCCAAGACTATAGAAGTCATTATGAAAATACATATTAAGATGTACTTAAGTGGGTCAAAAAAGTGCTCTAAAGTTCAACAAATTGAACTTGCAGACAGATCTTCTTGTACCCAGGGGGGTTTGACCATTAAACAGGCGACCTTGAGACTCACCTGAAGCTGCCGTCCGCTCGGTTCATGTAGTCCGCGAGCCAAATGAGAATAGCGGCTGGTGTCATTTTTGGAGTGAAGCGCTACATTGACCTTGTTTGAGTTAAACTTGATGAGTTTCTTGAACTCTTGCTCTTTCAATTTCAGCATCGTCTTGATGAGTTTCCTTTTTTGTCTTTGTCGGTGTTTAATGTTTGCACTTCCAGATCAGCGAGCTAAGACTTGCGTGCTCTCCGGAGACCTGTGAGCAATGGAGAGCATTGAATTTTAAGAACGACTTTAGAAAAGCTGATCTCACCTTTTCACCTTGCTGTCATCTGGCATGCTAATTGGAGGAATGGAGCGAGTCATTGCTGACCCCTGGAAAAAAAAAAAAAAAAACTATATGAAAATAAATAAATAAATAACCAGGCACAACATAATAAAGTGTCAAGTGATGAAGCACATCTATTCCATGTTAAATGGCTAGTTTGCACAAAAATTCTGTCACTATTTAGACACTTTTTTATGTTGTTTCAAACCTTTATGGCTTTCTTTCTTTTGGTTTACTGTCAGTGGTTCCATTAGTTCATCGCATATGACGTTGAATATGTTTGAATATGTAGAAGTGTGAATGAGATTTCTTCACACTGTCTTTTCCTTACACAAAGTTGATGATTTGTGATGATATGACTTTAAAAAAAAAAGATGGAAGTTTGTGTCTGCCACTAAAAAAAAAGGGTAACTGAAACTTTGTATTTCACAGTTCTGCCTTCTCTCACAGTAACGAAATATAAACTCATATTTTGCGAGGCAGAATTGTGTGAGATAAAGTCTGCATGTTTTAAAGTTAAAATTGCAAGCATTTTTCTCAAAATTGCAATTTAATTATAAGTTATAAAGCCACATTGTGAGATATAAACTGGACATTTTGAGAAAATAGTCTTTTTTACCCTTCAGAAATGCACTTTATTACTCGCAAATTGTGAGTTTATATCACACAGTTCTGAGAAAAGAAGTCAGAATTGCAAGATGTAAAAATAAAAATGTCAGAATTGTAAGATAAAGTCACAGCTGCATGTTATAAAGTCAAAATTGTGAGCTTTTTTCTCTCAGAATTGCAATTTAATTATAATTTATAAAACCAAATTGTGAGAGATAAACTGGAAATTTTAAGAAAATAGTCTTTTTTTACCCTTTAGAAATGGATTTATAACTCGCAATTAGGAGTTTATTTATACTTATATATATATATATATATATATATATATATATATATATATATATCGTCTTAAAAAAAATAAAGAAAGAAAGAATTTAAGGCCAAAATCACCCATGTGGAAAAATAAAATAAAAACAAATATTTAATTGTATTAAATGTGCATTTATAGTGGACTAGTGAAAAAAATAAAAAATAAAAAATAAAAAAAACACTTGCAGATTACAATAATAATAATAAAAGGCTGCTTACTGTACTTGAGTTTATTTTCATGACTTTTTATAAAAGTGCACTTTGTAATAATGTCAAATTTTACATTTTCTTTTAGTGTACATTTTAAATAATATGTTTAATACATTTTTGCCATGCTTTGAAGAAACACTTATTTTGATGTCTTACTTTGATAAGTTTTACTGTAGTCTGTTATTCGTTATTCATTATTACATTTAAAGTAAATGTATTTGAACTGTACTAAATTGCAACCTCATTACAAATGTGTAGTTAAAGATATATGTAAATACATGAAGAATATTTTAACGTACCATAAATGATTGTCAGTACATTCAGCAGCAAACTTTGACTAGAAGCAATATAAATAGTATGAAATATAAATAGATTGTAATTATGACATATAGGATATGCTTAAGTGGGCCACAAAGTATTCTACAGTTTAGCTAATTGAATTTTATTTAATCTAAATGTATATGATATATAATATTATATACTATTTATATAAATATATATAATACCTACACCAGTCACCACAGACCTCCTTGGTCAGGACGAGATATGAGATTTAGGTTGGTTTACATATTTCCACATAACACATTTTGGTTGTTACTGTTTTGTTGTCAGTGGGCACCAACAATTGTTTGGTTATCTTTTTTTTTTTTTTTTTTTTGTGTTCAACAGAAGAGAGAAACTCATACAGGTTTGGAACACCTTGAGGGTGAGTAAATAATGACAGAATTTTAATATTTGAGTCAACTATCACTTTAAAGCACCAATCAAATCTCTTGGTGTCCTTCAACTGTAAATCTGTCATTTACAGTGTAGATTTAGGGCTAGTGTTCATACTGAACACTACTCAAAAATACACTGATTTACTCTCACAGACATGATTAACGATCACTGCACATGTAACTTAGATTTTACTTGACAGACCCCATAAAACGACATCTTAGGAAATAACACGAATCAGCTTTCAGTCCACAGCAGCACAAGAAACTGCAGTTTAGTGTAGGACTTTTATCCCTACAGGGCATTTATGTAAGAGTGAGCTTCAAACCGTTCCTATACATAGCCTCAGTTCTTTTTGTACTCAAAATAAATCACCTCCGCAAAAGAAAAAAAAATCAGAAAACTACCTGAAAAAAGTGCTTACACCTGAATTTGGATTTGGCCCAGCTCACTTTGCCCGGGCCCCCCCCCCCTTCATACCTCCGTCTCAGTGGAATCAACACTGGTTGCCTTTCAATGTGTTTGCAGCCAGCAGTGTATGCCAAGAGTACATATTAGATGTGTGTTCACGGAAGCATGACATAAGAAATTGTTTGTCTAGAAGCCCCACCGGGAAAGAGCCGGTCTGCTCTACACGTCCACATCAGTGCATGAACTTCTGAGGGCCGGTTTCCCAGACACAGATTAATCTTAGTCCTGGATTAAATTGCACTGTCAATAGTGTTTCTACAATGAATTTGCTGTTTGCTCTAGTACTCGGTATAATCTGTTTCACGACTGACCTATGTGTGTTTTGACCATTTTTCTGATTTTGTCTCTCTGAGGAAAATTAAATGAGAGATTTATGGCTGACGCTGTATCAAGGCATAACCGCTCGTGTACATCCATATGTGAGCGATGGAACACTGCGATCATGTCTGGAATCTGATATGCTGTCGGGTCGAAGTTGTGTTATGCGGCTTCGGCCTGAAACAACATCTTTGTTGGTCAAAACAGAAGAAAGAAACAGCTGGAGATACGATATAATGCTTAACACACTCTTTTACACTTATTTTGGGTGCTTTTAATAATGACCTTTGGGTGAATGATATAACTCGTCTGGAAATAATCCAGACGATAACTGCATTAAAACTCATGGCATAAAGTAAAATGTCAAGATGGCGCAACTCTATGTGTAGAGAGCATCAGTAATAGTACTCCAGATAGTCCTCATTGTTTCATTCTGTGTAATATTGCATCGCTATTTTTATTAGCTGCCATGCAGAGATGTGGCAGCCATTACCAGTAATCGAATCTATTATGCTATAATTGTTCTCTATGCTTTGCTAATTGCAGTATTTCTGGACTTGTGGAGAAACACGTCCACTTCCGTCCTCAATGACAACACTGCACTGCATGACTGATTGGTTTCCCTGCTGAGCTGCTTTAATCAAATCAGACTGTTTGTGCGCTTCAAACATTTGTGTGTGTCTATCTATCTATCTATCTATTAATGGTGCAACGGATCACAAAACTCACGGTTCGGATCACATTACGGTTTTTGAGTCACGGATCGGACCATTTTTCGGATCAGCAAAAAGGGGAGGAGACAAATGTAATTTGCTTTCCATTTATTACAAGTAGGCCTGCGTGTTTATGACAAAAAATTTATTTATTTATTTTTTTTTTTGGAAATTTAATGTAATTAACTGAATGGAAAATAAAACAGCATAGTCTTCACTGTAAGAATTAAACATGTTTGTTTCTTATAAAAACTACAAAAGTCCATCTGTCAAGAGCAGTGAGTGATTTTGTCTTTTGTTGTTTGATTAACATTAACCGCAAAGACGGCAGAAGGAATATTACTTGTTGCTGCTTTAAGAGCTGCACGGATCCAGTATACTGTTACAGCCGTATTTTAATTCTCAACTGTTTACATTAATGTGAGACAACTGACAAAGGATTACACGAATAACCACCAAACGCCGCATATTGACATATATTTGCATGTATTTGCCTGTTTAGGTAACATCTTAAGCTAAACGTTCACTTTACCCTGCTTGTCCGTGTTCTGTTCCGTCTCTGACCGCATACACAGAACAGCGCACATGCTCAATGTATTGCCACTTTCATACGGCTTTCTCGTGCTACAGTGCGTACACACTGTAACAGTTTTGTCCACCACCCTTCTTCCATCATCATTATATTTTACAGGGAAGACAAAATGCTCCTATACATGCGATTTGAATGACGCGGGAGGCTATCTAAAGTTGAAGTCAAAAATTTACATACACCTTGCAGAATCTGCAAAATGTTAATTATTTTAGCAAGAGGGATCATACAAAAATTCATTTTTTTTTTATCTGACCTGAATAAGATATTTCAAATAAAAGACGTTCACATATAGTCTACAAGAAAATATAATAGTTGAATTTATAAAAATGGCCACATTCAAAAGTTTACATACGCTTGATTCTTAATACTGTGTTGTTACCTGAATGATCCACAGCTGTTTTTGTTGTTGTTGTTGTTTAGTGATAGTTATTCATGAGTCCACTGTATGTCCTAAACAGTTAAACTGTCTGCTGTTCTACAGAAAAAAATCCTTCAGATCCCACGAATTATTTGTTTTTTCAGCATTTTTTGTGTATTTGAACCCTTTCCAACAATGACTGTATGATGTTTGAGATTTTTTTTTTTTTTTTAGTTTTTCCTTCTGAAGCATCAGTGAGCATTTGAACCTTCTGTAATAGTTGCATATGAGTCCCTCAGTTGTCCTCAGTGTGAAAAGATGGATCTCAAAATCATACAGTCAGGGTTCAAATACACAAAAATGCTGAAAAAACAAAGAATTTATGGGACCTGAAGGATTTTTCTGAAGAACAGCAGGCAGTTTAACTGTTTAGGACAAACAAGGGACTCATGAACAATTATCACTAAACAAAAAAGACATCTGTGGATCATTCAGGTAACAACACAGTATTAAGAATCACGTGTATCAAATTTCGAACAGGGTGATTTTTATAAATTTTCTCTTGGGGACAATATGTTAATGTATTTTATGTGAAATATCTTATTCAGGTAAGTACTAAAAAAATAACTTGCATCTATCTATCTATCTATCTATCTATCTATCTATCTATCTATCTATCTATCTATCTATCTATCTATCTATCTATCTATCTATCTATCTATCTATCTATCTATCTATCTATCTATCTATCTATCTATCTATCTATCTATCTATCTATCTATCTATCTATCTATCTATCATTTGTTCGTTCTATCTGTCTGTCTGGCTATCTGTCATTCTATCGTTCTATCTATTGTTATATCATTCTCTACCTCTTTCTGACTCTCAATTGTTATTTGTATTATTTTATCTTTCTTTTCATATACCGCTCTTTTCGATCTCTTTATCTCTCTTTCTATCTGTCCATCTATCGTTTGTTTGTTTGTTCAATCTATCATTCTTTCATTCCATCTCTCTGTCTATCTATCTATCTATCTATCTATCTATCTATCTGTCTGTCGTTCTATTTTTGTATTGTTCTATCTATTGTTATACCGTTCTCTCTCTCTTTCTGACTCTCAATTGTTATTTTTAATTACAGTTTTTTTCAAATGCTGACATACTTTTAATCTTTTAAATGAATGAAAATATGTCTATATAAAATACTGTAACAACTGATAAGCATATGCAGAACACAAAGAATCAGAGAGAGAGAGAGCAAAAAATGCCTGGGAGAAGGAGAGAAATAGTTGTATGAAAGCTTATTTCTGCCACTGAATATAAAGGGTAAAGGGTAATTGTGACTTTTTAAAAAAAAAATTCTGATAAAGTCTGAACTGCAAGATGTAAACTCACAATTCCTAGAAGTCCAAACAGAAGTCCAAACAGTGAGATAAAAAGGTCACAGTTACCCTTTACCCTTTATTTTCTGTGGCAAATTTGTAATCAAAGACCATGTATGTTGGCATTTTTGTTGATCACTGTCATCAGCTACCATGGGGGCACCATCCATATCCAACCCCTACCCACTGGAAAGCAATTTCAATCAAGGTTCCAACTGAATTTCTGCATAGGTTACCCTATCTTTTTCTATTGTACATTCTGTAAAGTAATGACTCAGTTCAGTTTTAGATAGTATGTTGACAAGAAAGACATTCAACACTTTAAAGTATAAAATGGGTTTCAGTTGAAAGCAAACTGAAGGCTAAATTAAAAAAAAAAAAATGGATTTGATATTATCTATTATATGCAGGTAGAACTGAAACATGAAGTAATGCAGTTTTTGTAAAGCCACCAACTGTTAGTATTTTGACAATCAATGTGCTATGATTGACTATATGTTTCTGTTGGATAGAAACTAGTGCTAAAGTTTTGACCGAATGACTTGGTTTTGAATGAGGTTTGCTGTGTTTTTATAGATTTAGCATATGTAGAAAATTGTATTGAATTTATTTAACAAAATGTGGTTGTGGACAGAAAATTAACTATTTGGCTAAATGTGTGATGTACAGTTGAAGACAAAATTATTAGCCCCTTATAAAATATTTCATTATTTTTCAAATAACTTCCAAGTGTTGTTTAACAGAAAGACGATTTTATCAACACAGCATTTTTAAACATAATACTTTATTCAGGAAGCTTTTAAGGTTTGTAATACAAATAGAAATAAATGTATAACCAAGAATTTTAAAAAGTCTAGTGGTCCAAATTTTTAGCCCTCTGATGTTAAGTGTCAATAGTGTATCTCTTTTGCTTGATAACAGCCTTTAGTCATTTGCTGTAGTTCTCAACAAGTTTCAAGCATGTCTCCTGAGGAATGACAGCCCATTCTTCCTTAGCAAATCTCTTAAGCTCCTCCAGATTTGTTGGTCTTCTGGTACAAACTCTGGACTTTAGTGTGCCCCACAAATTTTCTATTGGATTCAAGTCTGGGCTTTGTGCAGGCCAGTCAAGTACACTCACTTTGCTCATTTGGAGGTATTTCTTCACCAGAAATGAGGTATGCTTTGGGTCGTTATCATGCTGGAAGACAAAATGTCGACCCAAACCAAGTTTTCTTGCAGACTGTCTGAGGTTGTCTTTCAAAATCGTCTTATAGTCTTCCTTTTTCATGTTTCCTTCAACCCTGACGAGATTCCCAGTTCCAAACGCACTGAAACATCCCCACAACATTATACTCCCACCACCATGTTTCACTGTGGGAACAGTGTTCTTGGGTTTGAATGCCTCTCCCTTCTTTCTCCAAACATAGGCAACATCTCTATGGCCAAAAAGCTCTAGTTTTGTCTCATCTGACCAAAGGACACATTTCCAGTATGCATCACATTCCCCCAGGTTGTCCTTAGCAAACTTTATTCTAGCTTGGAGGTGTCTCTTCTTCAGAAGTGGAGTCTTTCTTGGCAGTTCATTCCTGTGCAGGGCCCTAGTGACTGTCTTCATTGAGACATTATTAATTCCAGACTTGGCTAGGTCATTCACTAGTGTCTTGGCAGTTGTTCTTGGGTCTTTAGAAACCTCTCTCACTAGTTTTCTTTCCAAAGTTTGTGAAATCTTTCACTTCCTGCCTCTGCCCGTCTTGTTCTCCACTGTGTTGGTCTCTTTAAACTTCATGATAATGCATCTCACTGCAGTTCTTGACACTTGAAAAGCTTTGATAAACGTGTGTATCCTTCTCAATCTTTATAAGCATTAACAATTCTTTCTCTCAAGTCCAAACTAATTTCTAATCCTCAGCTTAAAGAGCAATTTAAAGGCTTAACTAGGTTAATTAAGTTAATCAGGCAAATTAGGTTATTTTGGCAAGTCATTGGACAACAGTGATTTGTTCTATAGATAATCAAACTAATAATTTCTTTGATCTTAGCAGTTTTTTATTTATTTATTTATTTCTTCTTTTATTCAAGCAACTATAAGAAATCAGACTTTCTCTAGAAGAAAAATAATAATAATGTGAAAACATTCTCTTGCTCTGTTTAACATCACTTGGGAAATATTCTAAAAAAATATCTATAAAATTTCACTGGGGGGCTAATAATTTTGTCTTCAACTGTAGATGTGTTGCTGTGTTAAGAGTTAAGAAAAAAAGTACTTTAAGTATTGGTAAATGCATGTTAGCAATTGAAAAAAATTTAATTTTCTTTTCATTTATCATTCTTTTCTATCTCTTTATCTCTCTCTATCTATCTGTCCATCTGTCCATCCTTTTTTAGTTTTTATTCGTCTCTCCCCTAAACAAAAAGAGCAAAACTAATAGCTTCTAAAATGCGAGCAGCAGACCAGAGTGATATCGCATAGCTGTATGAGCCATCATATCATCCTATCGTGTCATGAGGTGTCATAACATCCTTCCCGTTTATTGAAGTTGAATTTCAGAAGGTTGAATACACAAATGCCATGGGCTGGCGTCGAGGATGTGAATGAGATTGGTTGATCTCTGAAGCATTAGCTCGCAGTCAGGCTGTGCTGTTGGAGCAGGTGGTGGAGCTGTGTGGTGCAGCAGGTAAGGCTAAAAGCCTCCAAGCTGGAAAGGTCACAGCTTACACGGATGAAAACCGATTTAGGGCACTGACTTTGAGAAGGTCACAATGACATGAGACGGCTCGAAACATGAAAAGAGATGGATTGAACTCACCATTCTACGGGCCAAGAGACCCCATGTACCTGCTGCATGTGGGTCATTCAACGCTCTGCTGGATTTTTCAGCGCGCTAAAAAACAAATTAACGAAGAACTAGGCATTTCAACAAGGTGAGGTTTATTATGACTAGGTTAGAGGAGTGTGAGGAAAGAGGGTAAAGGAATAGTTCACCCAGAAATGAAAAATCTGTCATTATTTACAAATCATTCCAACCTCGGCGGAACAAAAAAGGAGATTTTTTTTAGAATAATAATTTTCAGACAAAATGTGTGTGTGGAAAGAAAACCCCCTAGACTGTTACACATTTAGTTTGTTATTTATTATTAAAATAACTTAAAATAAAGAAGTGTATATATCAACCAATGACAAAAAAAAGATAATTTAACCTCAGAACTGTTCAGATGCAATGAATCTCACCAATTTTTGATGTTCAGATGAAACAAATTTTACAAGAGCATAAATGTTGAATAAATGTGTTGAGATGAGATTTACCGACATCTTACCTCATCCTCCCCTGCTGTTCGAAATTATGGCATAACTTGTCAGATGTTAGTGGAACAAGTTCATAGTTAATATGAAGAACTACACCTGTGGTTACTCATCTGTGTGAACATGAGGAGAACTGACATCATACTGCCACCCTGACGCAAGTAACTGCAAAAATACACTGTCAAATTACTTTCCAAAGTTGTAAATAATATTAATAAAGTGTGTTTTACAAGTAAACACTATTTCAGCTTTTCTACCTCAAAATGTCACTCAGTTTAACGTGTTGCTAATTCTTTGTCATTATTTGTGAAATTTACCGGCAATTTCTCAGTGAACACCAATTTTTTTCTTTCTGCCAAATGTCACGTTCTTGACTCACACGTAGACGCAACAGCTCAGCGGAAGCCGCACAGCTTTTTCACTTTGGCCGATCAGCACTTCTAAACATGGTTTATTTGTGTACGGACACACAGCCGCCAATGTCATCCGTGTTGTAGACATAAGTCAGGGGTGAGCGTGAGGTGCAGTGTTGACGGGTCCTCTTTCCTCTGGGGAGGTGTCAGATAAGGACTGCAGAAGGTTGAATACTCCATTACCTGCAGTTCGCAGGCCGTTTCTTTCTTATCTGCATGCCGTGTTCCACGGGGAAGCATGCAGAGGGAGCTTAATGTCAAAGCATTTTCTAAAGCTCCAGCCACGTGCCAAATAAAAGGTTGTTATAGTCAAAGCCAGACCCGAAAGACCAGTGTTTACCAGCTGTATGGCTGTGTAATATTGCAGTCCAAAGACATAAACATTTAAATTAATTAACTTGGGTCTTTTATTTTCTGCTTAAATGACTTTATATGTGACACTGATGCTGTGTTTGAGGTTGTGGCGATGTGTTTATATTCGCGGTGAGACACCATGGTGTCTCTGTGATAAACGAACAGTGTTAAATGAAATTTCAAGTGAACAAATAAATCAAAATGATGCTGAAGAATATGTGGTTATAATATTCAGGACTTGTAAACAAGATTTTGTGATGTTTAATGTCACTTGAGTGAGCTATAAATGCAATTTACCTATAATAATCATTACTGCTGACAGGGTTGTCCAAAACAGATTTGTTGTACACATTTGTTGACGCTGTACTCAAAAAGCTGCTTATTGAAAGGGCTTTGTGTTATTTGGGCAATTATTATTAGACTAGTACTTGGACTGTCTGATGCATAATACACACAAAACTGGAAAGCACTTGATAAAGCTTCTATTTAAAACAGCTATTTCTGTTTTCAAGTCAAAGTATGCAAGTTTTATCTATTCACTGAGAAAAAAACCCCCTAAAAAATCATATATGGAGTTATATTAAAATTTTGTTAAAGTTTGAATTAAATATTTGAAAGTGTTTCGTTTAAGGCTGCCCCCTAATAGTCAAATAACTGTTAGTCGACAAGAAGAGGCTTGGTTGACCAAAATTTTATTAGTCACTTAGTCGCAGAAAATAAAATTCCACAAGAAGTCACGAAGTCCGTGACGAACAGATCGTTAACGGCTGGTCTATGTGGTAATACAGTGCATCAGGCAGGACAACCAAATGCTCACCTATCATTCATCGACCTTAAATATGTTTTTTCATCTGAAAGATGTATGTAGTTTGACTTTACATGGCAATGCGTGCTATTTAAGAGTCTGTGGAGTGTGGAAGCTGAATAGTAGTGCATTCACTGCATGACAGATAGAGGCACCAGTGCAGTCACTTAAAATGACTTAAAATACTCCATCATTTTTGGTCATACAGATAAAAGTAATACATATTTGTGTGCACTCACAATAACAACAAAACATTGTGCTTTTGTTAAATAATGAAAGCAAACAGGATGCACTGTCTACCGTCTCTGTGAACTCCGGGTATACTTGCCTGACAGACATGAAAAAATATATCTATAGAGTGAAATGTCTACCTTTAAAAGAAACCAATTCAAATGGAAAACAAATATTCTCAGATTATGTAATCTGTATGAAACATGCATGCAGGCACATCACTACTGCGGAGATGACGAGTCAGTGTCGCCGACTTCATCTCTTAAGCCGAAAACAAAAAATCAATAAATGACTAAAATGTTAATGCAGTCTCCTTGCCTCACATTGCCAAACAGTCTCCTTGCCTTTTATCCCTGACAGATTCATAATCATTTTAAGCTTTTTTTTTTTCTTTTTTTTTGAGTGCGCTTGAGTGCTAATTAGGCTATGTAGGCAATTAAAGGCTCATAATTATGATGGTCCAAACAGGTAAACTCATCTACTAACTAGTTCAGTTTAACAAGGTCATTATGATTATACTCACACTACTGCAGACTGTCTTTAAGAATTAGTTCACTTCCAGAATAAAAAAAATTCTGTATAATTTACTCTGAACCCCATGTCATTCAAGATGTTCATGTCTTTCATTCTTCTGTCAAAAAGAAATTAAGATTTTTGAGGAAAAAATTCCAGGAATTTTCTCCATATAGTGAACTTCAGTGGGGATCATCAGACTGAAGGTCCAAATTGCAATGCAGCTTTAAATGACGCTACACAATCCCAGCCGAGAAATAACGGTCTATCAAATCTATCAAAACGATGTCATTTTCTATAACTTTTTAACCACAAATGTTCATCTTGCATCTGTGCATCCATAACTTCACACGTTATGTAGTCACGTTGGAAAGGTCACGCATAATGTAGGCAGAAGTACCGACTCAGTGTTTACAAAGCAAATGTGCAAATAAACTACTTTTTTTAATCTGGAGAACACAGATGAAGAACCGTTTGAAATCACAGACGCACATAGCAAAGCATTTGTGGTTAAAAAGTATATGAATTTTTATTTATTTTAGAAAATGACCAATCGTTTCACTGAATAAGACCCTTATTCCTCGGCTGGGATTGTGTTGAGTCCTTTGAAGCTGC
This sequence comes from Cirrhinus molitorella, assembly GCA_033026305.1. Taxonomy (NCBI): domain Eukaryota; kingdom Metazoa; phylum Chordata; class Actinopteri; order Cypriniformes; family Cyprinidae; genus Cirrhinus; species Cirrhinus molitorella. The sequence continues at coordinate 21,943,874 of CM065134.1, forward strand.
ATTAAAATGCAGTTTGGATCTTCAACCCGTTGGGTCCCATTGAAGTCCACTATATGGAGAAAATCATCCTGGAACTTTTTTTTTTTTCAACTGAAGAAAGAAAGACATGCACATCTTGGATGTAATGGGGGTGAGTAAATTATCAGGAAATTTGAATTCAGGAGTGAACTAATCCTTTAATTCAGACTTTATCAACCTGTAGATTTTATATAATTCTATATAATTATTAATTTTGTGTAATTCCTTTGTTCAGTCTTTTACTTCTGCTGATTGTATTTAAGCTTCAGTTTGTCATGATTATCGTGAGCAACAAAATATGTAAAGGCTGGAATACACTACATGTTTTTTGCCCCAATTTCCTGTTGATTTGCTGTCTGGAGAAGTTGACGCTAGTTGCCAGACAGTCAAAGCCAGTCAGTTTCGAGTTGACGGATTTCATAGAAAATTGCATAGTGTATGATGGTCACAGACTCAGATTTTTCAGATTTAGGTGCTGATTCCATCCAGTCAGAGGATATAAAATGTTACAGCACATACTGTTTTCATTTGTCACGCATCGCCTAGCATCAAGGCGCGTGCTTCTGTGTGAGTTTGTTGATTTTTTTTTTTTTTTTTTTTTTTTACATTTGTCATTTATTGTGGTATTATTTATTTCAGATTTACCTGGACCAAACAGAATCTAAAAATACAGTGAACTATGGTTGCTTACTTTACATGTCAGTCAGAATGTCTCTTCCTGTCTAGATGGGTGGTTCTTGACCAGAATAAGCACCAGTGTGGACCAGACTTTAGACCAACTGTCAGAAATCTGTGTGTGAGATTATCTATTACAATCTGCTTGTAGAAAACGACCAGAGCTACAGATTAGACCAAAGTGTGGGCTATTTTTGATTGTTCTTTTATCCTATAATTTTAGTCCTTTGGCAACTAGCATAGCTTTGTGAGTAAATGCCATTTTTAATGCTACAGCCACAAAAGTTATTTGGTTTGACATTTACCGAGATTTTCTTGCAGTTCATCAGCTATGCCTGTATTTTCTGTGGTGTTTTCTCAGAATAAAATAAATGCAAATATATATATTTTTTTCCATTGTTCTTTTTCCCCTCAATATCTTTAAAATATTACCCTTTTTCATAGGGAGAACACTAAGATGTTTGCAGTGTTTTATACGAGCATGTGATTGTCCTTTAAATGCACTTCAGACATTTTGCCCAGCTAACGTAATTTAGCTTTAACCTTTTACCAATTCATTCTTTCCTGTCTGCCCTTTAAGTGTAACTCTAGCTATGATAATGCGGGGAATGAAATGGTAAACGTACACGGCATTAAATGTTCCCGAGGGAAGTGGCGAGTTGTTTATATGGGCTTTTCCTCGCTTCTGGAATTGTGTTCAGCGTTGTCACTGTAAATGGCCCTAGGCATCGGCCATTACTTACAGCTCATTCTTCATTAATAATACAGAGATGTTAAATTATTCACATGCCGTTGGCCACAGGTGAGGAGGACAGCATGAGGTGACATTGAGCAGACTGTCACTTCATGCAGTGGAGGATGTTGTGAGTAGAAAACTGCTGCTCTGCTTCAGGTGTTGTGGGCATGCCTGGAATGTCAGGTGTTTTTCCCTCGGGAACCAATAAAGAAAGAAATTGCATGTTATTATTAGCGCCACTTGCTAGGCAAGAATCACGACTGCTGTTACTAATACTTAATGTGAGGGGTTTTGTTCAGTTCACTAACTCTGCTCTACACTACTGGATGTTAGAAATGTTCCAAATACAAATGAATAAGTTGACCCACTAGAATAATTAGCTGTTATTATTCATACAAAAAAAAAAACTTAGCAGGGTCTAAAACAGATATTGATTCAAGACACTGAAGACTGATTGAGTTAAATTGTTGCATTTTCATATTATTTATAAATTAATGAATGAATGGTTTGATTTCATTTTCATTGCTGCTAATTGCTTTTCAAATTTGTCTAAAGCAACATTAAAAACATCTTATAAATAAAATTCATGATTCATGTCGAATCAACATGTTTTTACTACAGAAAAAGGTACAAATACATACTGTACACATGGAAGCTTCAGCTCTCATTCAAGTATTTGTAATGTCCTAATGGAACATATGGAGTGTTTTCTATCTTCCCTAGCTCAGACTCTCCCTCTTATCAGGGCTGTGGAGGTCTCCTTAAGTGGGCACTTGCCGACTGCTGATTTCACTTGCACTAGCAGGTTGTTTCTCCAGGGAAAGCTTCAAAATCTTGCAACATTGCAGAAAGTTTCGAGGCATAGAAAACAGGCAGGACAGCTCTGGTTATCAGGCTCATAGTCAGTTTTACACATGCCATCATTTCATATCTGAAAATTCGACCAATAATGTTTCTTTCGGACAGTATTTTTTCAATTGAAAACCCTTGACCGATATGGCAATATACAAATATAGCCAAGGTTCACTGCAGCAGAAATCAAAACGCTCGCGACAAGCTTTATTGCGCTTGTCTGATGGATACTTTTTTTATTCCTGTGGCCAGAGAATGATGGGTTACTCTTTGACGTGAGGTCAGTCGCAGCCATAGTGCCCAAGGGACTCTTGCTGTTTGGCAATGTGAGGTATGATTCCTCCGGCCGCCTGGCGAGCTCACTGGAGGGCCTCGTTCTCTCTGCTTTGGAGGACAAACCCTTTCTCATGGTTGGTTAGACTAATCACCGTGGGGACCGACTCCCCCTTCTCTTCACATCGCCTGCAGGCAGGTATCAGAAATAGGCCCTGCCAGAAAAAGCATTGGAGAGAGAGGGATGAACGTGTGAGAAAGGATTGCAGTCTCCTAGAACACGGGAGGAGAGCGGCTGAAAGTGATACAGTGGTTACTGAGGCCCACCGCAGAGAACCCCAGAGGCAGGAACCTCCACGAGCAGAATCCAGTTAATTGCCATTGTACAAAATACATTTTTATAGACAAGTGAGTCATACGAAAAATTGTCCGTGTCACATTTCGCCCTACAATTCAAAGGAAAGTTTTTGCATACAAAGCTGAAGCCTATTTTTAGAGCCATTAAGATTGTATTGTGAGTAGAGTAGAGATTTTTGTTGACTAGTTGGACATTTTCCTGAATAACTAAGGCTCATTGGAAATACCTCACTCTACATACATTTCACTGCAGCTTTCAGCTCAAATGAACACTACAGGTGGTAAAACATTAAAACTATTTACTTGCAATTCCTTGCACAATTTTATGTTATGACCTCAAAACACTTTTACCATAGCAGATGATTTGAAAACAAATACATTTTGACATTTGCATCACATAGCCAGCTCCATATGCATGGCTTTTTTGTCATAGGAAACATGTTCTGCAGCACACCTGGTTATACACTGCACTTGCAATGCAGAATCCTCTGGTTTGAGTCTGGGAAGTCAAAAGACTCCACAAAAAAACTTAAAGCTTTGTAGAAAGAGGCTAAAATAGTAAACTTGAGCCCCTTTCACACTGCCCGTTGATTCCGGAAAATTGCAGTAACATTGCCGGAGTGCCTTCTGTGTGAACGCAACCACGTCCCGGAATTGATTCCGGGAACGATTCCAGGTTGGGGACCTAGTAACATTGCCGGGATCAGTCCCGGAATGAGCGCTGTCAGAACCAATGCCGTAAAGGCTATGTAAAAGTGAAGACGCATGTTATTGTGCGACTCTTTTACCGAATGTTTTGAAGGCAGATCTTCTTACTATCTGCACTGAAGTGGAAATCCTTCGCCAGTTTAGTGAAACGGTACACATCGCTTTATAACCTAATGTGCTAATGGCACGTGTCTTTACGGGATCTTTACGGGTTGTGTGTGAATGCACCCACATATTCCGGAAAATCACTGGCAGTGTGAATGAACCAAAATCAAACAATCCCGGGACAGTTCCCGGAACGCATTACCCGTGTATTTTCCAGAATCTTTGTGTGAAAGGGGCTTTGCTCTGTAGAACACCCAGTAAAATACTGCCCTTGCGATGCAGAGCACTCTGGTTTGAATCTGGTGAGTCATGACACTCCACAAAATAGCTCAGAGCCTTGTAGAAGGAGGCTAAAATAGTAAACTTGCTCTCTAGCATACCTGGTAAAATACTGCACTTGCAATGCAGAGCACTCTTGTTTGAGTCTGGTGAGTCGAGACACTTAAAAAATGAGTGCAAAGCCCTGTAAAAGTAGTCTAAAATAGTAAAACACTGCACTTGCAATGCAGAGGACTCTGGTTTAACCCTGGTGAGTCAAGACACTCCACAAAAAAGCCCAAAGCCTTGTAGAAGGAGGCAAAAATAGCATGGTTGCTATTTTTTATCTCTCGTTTATTTTGTTAACATTATTGGGTAGGTTTATGGTAGGATTAAGTCTGGTATGTTCAAATGCCATACAGCATTACAAATTGTAGTAAATTTAACTCATCGGAACAGTTTTCCAAACTACCATGATACGTACACTGGACATTTTACTTTTTAAATGCAGTGAAACATTCAACAATATTATTCTATTTGCCAAGTGCAAGTTGCAGAAATGGTATTAATTAATTAATTTGTATTAATTAGGGGCTGTTTAGATATGCTGATTTTAAAATTTGGACTATTTTTTTATCTTTTAACATTTTGAAAAAAGATCGACTCTCAAAGTCTGTAATGTCAAAAGCCAACTTTTGCTACTTTAGAAAATGAATTTAATTATGCTTTTTAAGTATGTATATATTTATTTATTTAACTGTCTCAAAGCAACTGTATGTTTAGTTCCCCCTCAGTCGTTCTCTACGACGTTACGTCAATGACGTAATATTGGGGATCGGCAACGAGACCCTATCACCTCTGAGCTAAAGAGAAAAAGCCAATGAACATTGGCGAGTGGAATTTGCATGCCGCGCCACTCCCCCGGACATACGGGTATATAAGATGGCGGCGTGCATCCACTCATTCAGATTTCTGCTTCGGAGCCTCGCCTGTGAGCTGTTCCTGAGTGAGAGAAGTTGAAGACGGAGAAGAAACATTCCTGTTCCTGCTCCTGTTTCCTGCAAGTTACCTGCTCGATCGTGTTACCGGCGCTGCCGGCATCTGTGCCAACCAGCGATCTCCTGGCTCAAGTGCCTTCCCTGGGGCACGCCGATCTAAAAGAGCAATTTTCTTACACGGTCGTCGATAGCATCTTCCGGGATGTCTGTCCGACCGTGTGCTGCTGGATGTGGTGGTTTTCTGTCGTCTAATGACGGCCACGAGCGCTGCCTCTCGTGCCTGGGCCGAGAACACGCTGAGGCGGCGTTTGTGGATGGATCGTGCACTCATTGTGAGCGCATGTCCATGGCCACGCTACGATCGCGCCTCTCGTTCGCGAGATGGCGCCCTTCATCCTCTACCCCTTCCAGTTCGGCGGGCCGTCCCGGCTCCTCGGCTGCATTGGTTAGAGGTGAAGGTGATCTGAGGGTGACAGTGCCGAACGTTCCGTCGGGTCAGCCCCCGCGGAAGTCCGGTCCCTCAAAGCGTGGCCCCGTGGAGTTGCCAAAGCTCAGCACTCGTCCACCAGCTGGACCTAGTGTTACCTTTGGCGCTCCAGAGGATGACAGGATGTCCATCACTGCATCAGAGGAGGGGCTTACGCCTGCTGATGCGGAAGCTTCTACTGGGCAGCCCCCCGCTGCGGCGGCTGCTCAGTCGGAGGCGGACGCAGAACTGGCGGCCATGCTCCGTCGGGCAGCCGCGAGTATCGGGTTGGAGGTGTCTAAAGCGCCTTCTCCCGAACGCTCGCGGCTCGACGATTGGTATCTGGGCGCGAGTAGCGACGTCGCCACACCTCGCTCCGCCCCAGTGCCTTTCTTTCCCGAGGTGCATGAGGAGCTCACCAAGACGTGGAAAGCCCCCTATTCGGCTCGTACACGTCAGGGCTCCTCCCTTCTCACTACCCTCGATGGCGGGGCAGCCAGGGGGTACGTGGATGTCCCGCAGGTGGAGCGTGCGGTTGCGGTGCACCTGTGCCCGCAAAACGCCGCCACCTGGCGGGACCGTCCGCGTCTCCCGTCCAAAGCTTGTAAGCTCTCGTCAGCGCTTGCTGCGAGGGCTTATAATGCGGCGGGCCAGGCTGCCTCAGCCCTGCATGCGATGGCCACCCTGCAGGTCTATCAGGCCAAAGCACTAAAAGAACTGCACGAGGGTAGTTCTGACCGAAGGATGATGCAGGAACTGCGCTCGGCTACTGACTTCGCCCTCCGGGCGACGAAGGTAACGGCGCGGGCCCTCGGTCAGGTGATGTCTACAATGGTAGTCCAGGAGCGCCATCTCTGGCTGAACCTGGCGCAGATGGCTGACGTCGACAAAGCTCGCTTTCTCGACGCACCCGTCTCCCAGGCCGGCCTCTTCGGCGACACCGTTGAGGACTTCGCCCAGCAGTTCTCAGCGGTCCAGAAGCAGTCTGAGGCCATAAGCCACATCCTGCCCCGGCGCAGTGCCACCAAGCCGTCGGGTGCCAGGCCTCAGGCTGCTCGTCGCCGAGGGCGCCCCCCTGCGGCTGCGGCTTCTGCTCCGCCCCCTGCACCACCAGCTGAGCCCAAGACCTCTCAGCCCGGGCGTAGAGCCAGCCGCAGGAAGGCGGCGCAGCCCGAGACTCAGCGGCCCGCTAAAACCACCCGCAAGTCTGCGAAGCGGCCCTGACACGGGCTGCCCGGAGATGAGGGAGATTGCTCTTCGGGGGACGTCACCATCAGTCCCCCCAGCCCCGGGGGAGGGCCGGGGCCAGACAACATCGCTGCTGCCACTGACCTCCGGGTCAGTAGTACCCAAATTTTCACAAAAAGAGCAATTTTCTTCACCTCTGGGCCTAGTGCCCCGAGTTTCGTTCCTGAGCGACGCACTGCCTCCTCGGACTCGGACTCGGAGCCTGAATTCGCCAGCGCGGGATCCAGGGAAGGTAAGCGCTGCCCCGTGCAGCTCAGCTCTTCTCCAGAACGCCCCGCTTTCTGGGATGAGCCCCCTTCCCTTTCCCCCCCCCGGCTGCCCCACCCCCGGCACGTCAGTTACTGCTCCGTTGATCCCACTGGCACGTCGACTGGGAGCCTGGTTAGCGCTTCCCAGTCCGTCCCCGTGGTTGATCAGGACGGTACGACTCGGCTACGCGATTCAGTTCGTGAGGCGACCGCCCAAGTTCAGAGGCATCCATTTCACGTCTGTTCGTTCGGACACAGATGCCTCTGTTCTACGGGCGGAGATTGCGGTTCTCCTGGCGAAGGACGCAATCGAGCCTGTCCCTCCAGCCGAGATGAAATCAGGGTTCTACAGTCCCTATTTCATCGTGCCCAAGAAAGGGGGTGGGTTACGACCGATCCTGGATCTTCGAGTGTTGAACCGGTCCCTTCACAGGCTACCGTTCAAGATGCTTACCTCGAAACGCATACTGTCTTGCGTACGACACCAGGATTGGTTTGCAGCCATCGACCTGAAGGACGCGTACTTTCATGTCTCGATTCTGCCTCGACACAGACCGTTTCTTCGGTTTGCTTTCGAGGGTCGGGCATATCAGTACAAAGTCCTCCCATTTGGCCTGTCCCTGTCTCCCCGCGTCTTTACCAAAGTCGCGGAGGGTGCCCTGTCCCCCCTTTGGCGGAAGGGCATCGGAATCCTCAACTATCTCGACGACTGGCTGATCCTAGCTCACTCGCGGGATGTGTTGTGCGAACACAGGGACCTGGTGCTGCAGCACCTCAGCCACTTGGGGCTTCGGGTCAACTGGGAGAAGAGCAAGCTCTCCCCTGTGCAGAGCATCTCTTTTCTCGGTATGGAGCTGGACTCGGTCACCATGACAGCACGCCTCACCAACGAGCGCGTCCAGTCAGTGCTGAACTCCCTGAAGGCTTTCAGGCACAAGACAGCGGTCCCTCTCAAAGATTTTCAGAGGCTCCTGGGGCATATGACAGCCGCAGCCGCAGTTACGCCGCTCGGGCTGCTTCATATGAGACCGCTTCAGCGCTGGCTACACAACCGAGTCCCGAGATGGTCATGGCACCGCGGCACATTCCGGGTGGGCGTTACTCCGGAATGTCGCCGCCTGTTCAGCCCGTGGTCGGACCCTGTTTTCCTCCGGGCAGGAGTGCCCCTAGGACAGGTGTCCAGGCATGTTGTGGTCAACACAGATGCCTCCACGACGGGCTGGGGTGCTGTGTGCAACGGGCAGTCAGCCTCGGGCTCCTGGACAGGACCTCGACTGCAGTGGCATATCAATTGCCTCGAGTTGCTGGCCGTGTTTCTGGCGCTCCGGCGGTTTCTTCTGCTGCTGCGCCACAAGCACGTGCTTGTCCGCACGGACAACACAGCGACCGTAGCGTACATCAACCATCAGGGTGGTCTGCGCTCCCGTCGTCTGTCGCAACTCGCCCGCCATCTCCTCCTTTGGAGTCAGACGCGGCTCAAATCGCTGCGGGCCGTTCACGTTCCAGGAGAGCTGAATCGTGCAGCCGACGTGCTCTCACGACAGCTCACCCTTCCTGGAGAATGGCGACTCCACCCCCAGACGGTTCAGCTAATTTGGAGTCGATTCGGGGAAGCTCAGGTGGACCTGTTTGCTTCCCCAGAGTCCTCCCACTGCCAGCTCTTTTTCTCCCTGACTCAGGCCCCCCTCGGCAGGGACGCTCTGGCACACAGCTGGCCTCGGGGCCTCCGCAAGTACGCCTTTCCCCCAGTGAGCCTCCTTGCACAGACCCTGTGCAAGATCAGGGAGGACGAGGAGCAGGTCCTGTTGGTTGCGCCGTTTTGGCCCACCCGGACCTGGTTTGCCGACCTCATGCTCCTCGCGACAGTCCCTCCCTGGAAGATTCCCCTGAGGAAGGACCTTCTTTCTCAGGGGGACGGCACGATTTGGCACCCGCGTCCCGATCTATGGAACCTACACGTGTGGCTTCTGGACGGGACACGGAGGACCTCACTGGCCTTCCCCAGGCCGTGATAGACACTATCACTCAGGCTAGAGCCCCCTCTACGAGGCAGGCCTACGCCCTGAGGTGGGGTCTGTTCGTTGACTGGTGTTCCTCTCGCCGAGAGGACCCACGGAAATGCTCGGTCGGAGTGGTGCTTTCCTTCCTGCAAGAGAAGTTGGAGCGGAGACTGTCCCCCTCCACTTTGAAAGTGTATGTCGCAGCGATTGCGGCATATCACGATGCAGTGGATGGTTCATCCCTAGGGAAGCATCACCTGATCGTCAGGTTCCTGAGAGGTGCGAGAAGGATTAACCCTCCTAGATCGCACCTCGTACCCTCTTGGGATCTCTCCGTGGTCCTCCAGGGCCTTCGGAGAGCTCCCTTCGAGCCGCTCGGTTCAGTTGAGCTGAAGTTCTTGACGCTCAAGACTTCGCTCCTGGCTGCGCTGGCCTCCATCAAGAGGGTAGGGGACCTACACGCATTTTCGGTCAGCGAAGAGTGCTTAGAGTTCGGGCCAGGTAACTCTCACGTTATCCTGAGACCCCGGCCCGGCTACGTGCCCAAGGTTCCCACCACTCCCTTTCGAGATCAGGTGGTGAACCTGCAAGCTCTGCCCCAGGAGGAGGCAGACCCGGCCTTGGAGTTGCTGTGTCCCGTCCGTGCCCTGCACGTCTACGTGGACCGCACCCGGAGCTTCAGACGCTCCGAGCAGCTCTTTGTCTGCTTCGGGGGACAGCAGAAGGGGAATGCTGTCTCCAAACAGAGGTTGGCCCACTGGGTAGCTGATGCCATCACCTTGGCGTACGAAGCCCAAGGTGAGCCGTGCCCCCTGGGAGTGAGAGCCCACTCCACCCGGAGTGTGGCCTCCTCCTATGCGCTGGCGCACGGCGCCTCTCTAGCAGACATCTGTAGAGCTGCGGGCTGGGCGACACCCAATACCTTTGCGCGGTTCTACAACCTCCGCGTTGAGCCAGTGTCCTCCCGTGTGTTGGGTAACATCAGGTAATTTGCGGGAGGACGGCTCAGGTGTCGGCTTGCTGCGCCACTCCTCTCGGATCCGTGCGCTATTTTCCCAGTTGTTCCCAAGGTTGAACTCTGGGTCCTCCATGCCCCGCAGTACTGGACTAGACGGAGTAGTCCATACTGTGCTCCGGAGCGGGGCCTCCTTCACCCCCCTCCGGTTGTGGCATCATGTCTCAGTATCTCCACGGAACCTTCCGTGTTTCCCCAGTCTAGATTAGACTTACTTCTAAAGCTTCCACATGACTTAACCGTCATTGTGCTCCGCCCCCCAACGGCTGCTTCAAAACTTGGCACCCCTGGTGGGCCACCACGTGGTCTACAGGGCGTTGGGACGGTTACGCATTGAGCCCTTTGTTCCGACACGCTTGCCTGCCGGCATTGGGTCTCGGCTGCGTAACGCAGTTCAGGATTGTGGCGTTTTCCAGAGGTCCCCAATATTACGTCATTGACGTAACGTCGTAGAGAACGACTGAGGGGGAACGTCTCGGTTACGAAGGTAACCCTCGTTCCCCGAAGGAGGGAACGGAGACGTTACGTCCTCCTGCCACAATCCTGGACTGCGCTGAAGCCGGGTTGCGGCTCGGCTCCTCAGCAAATCTGAATGAGTGGATGCACGCCGCCATCTTATATACCCGTATGTCCGGGGGAGTGGCGCGGCATGCAAATTCCACTCGCCAATGTTCATTGGCTTTTTCTCTTTAGCTCAGAGGTGATAGGGTCTCGTTGCCGATCCCCAATATTACGTCATTGACGTAACGTCTCCGTTCCCTCCTTCGGGGAACGAGGGTTACCTTCGTAACCGAGACGTTTTTTACCTTGAAATATTGGTTTTAAAATTATGTCACACCGACATTGGTTTCTAAACCTGGTGACATTTGCTCAAGAATACTAGAAAAAAGACGTGTCAGAACTATCCATACAGCACTGTTTTTTTCTTCATTTTTTTTTTTTTTTAAGTATTCCAAATTTGAAAAGATGTCAAGCTCTAAATGAATGAATGAATGAATAGTGCTTTAACAAAAACATTTATGCATTTAAACCTTCTAGGTTAATTAACTTTTTTACTTTTACAATATACCAGGGGTGGCGAACATCGGTCCTGGAGAGTCCCATCCCTGCAGAGTTTTGCTTAAACCCTAATCAAACACACCTGAACACACTACTCAAGGTCTGAAGGGTTACTAGGATGTTACAGGCAGGTGAGTTTTCATTAGGGTTGGAGCTGAACTCTGCAGAGCTGTGGCTCTTCCGGACTGGAGTTCGCCACCCCTGCAATATATAAAGCTCAGGGACAAGTCCAAAATTATTTTCTATATAACATTGTGACAAATATGAGATAATAGAGCAGTTGAAGTTGAAGGCAGAACATTACTTTGATGGTATTAAAAGTAGACTTCATTTTAAGCAAAATATATTGTAATTTCTTATTCTTTTGATTTTAGAGTTTGATAAGTATCATGATATTCAGAAAGACATTCCCTGCAGTGTTGAAAAGAATAAAGGACATGAAAAAGGAATCGGCAGTTCACACAAAAAAAAATCCAATAAACTGTAATTTGCTAATTCATGTTTCTTTGATTGAGGTGAAGTGTCAAACAAGACTATTAATAATTCATGTTCGCACACAGCCTCTGAATCTGTCTTCATAAGATGTAGCATTTGTCCTCCTTATTGGAATGTCATTTTTGGAGTTCTTTTTATTTGCCAGTTACAGTAATTCCCATAAACAACCCAAAAGGGGGAAACTGAGTGAAAGCTGAGCAAACAGAGTTCGATTAAGAGCGTTTGCTCTCTAGTGTATCCTCATATCCATTGGTATTCCTCTCAGGATTTGACAAACATTCTCCGCTTACAGCAAGGAGAATCTTATCATGGAGTCTGACTTTGTCAACACTATTAGATTCCGACACTGTGCGCAGAGTCAGAGATTAATAACTTCCATGTAGGCAGGGGGGTCGGGGTGGTTGGCTAAGACAGAAGAATGAGAGAGATTAACGAGTGTGAAAAACAATGACTTCTTCGTTAAACTCTAGAACGACGTGCCAATTCACAGCGGTTTGAGTAATATGGGGTTTTGAGCCTGAGAACTGTTAGTACTAGTGGAACTGATGGCAATTTAAGGTTTTCTGATCCAAACCTGACATGATATTGGAGTATCATTAAAATAATTAAGTAAATTAATTCAGTACATTTCTAAGAACTTGACACATTTAACACTCCGGAATTGCTTTTCATACAAATAAGGACAGTACTCAATGTCATGCTCAAGTCATACTCAAGTGCACTCCCTCTATTATTAAATAGGAACATAATTGTGGTGGCACAAAGGGTACTTCAAGGTTGTTCTGAAACCCTGTGTATTATTTGCCCTCAAGTTAATTTGCTGTTGCTAAGATCATTGTGTGGGGACAAAAATCACAAATGTGATCTTTAATATCTCAGTTGTTTCCGTTAGACATAAGATTAAATGGAGGTTAATTGAACACTTTTACTCAGTTGTTTTAGATTTCAATGTCAAGTTGTTTGAGCTCTAGTATGCATACTCACTTTATAAATCTATAGACTTTATGTATGTAAACTTATTTGTGTCTATATCTCAGATGATTTTCTTCAAGTTTCCTAAAAGTTAATGAGAAATCTCTTGAGATGTTTCTAAAAATATGCATTTTTATTAAGGTAAAGTTGAGTTCACACTTAAACAGAGTCTTCCCATTGTCACCTTTACTAAACAACTCTTAAACTTCTTTCAGATTGTGCAGAATCTATTTACAGTGCATATTTGTGATATCTTCTGCTTTAGACTTGTCTTGTCGCATCTAAATATCATGAACTTTTCACCCTATGTGCTGTCAAAGTCAGTAAAGTTGTCAGAAAAAGTGTTCCCAGTAAATTATTCATCGCTTTGAATGTATCACATTCCAACTCATGCGCTGCAGATGCATTTATGGAGGTTTTTCTGTCATTTTCCATTGTGCAACAAAAATGGTGGCAGTGTCATCTCGCCTCTTAGTCTCACCTCATCACTGATGTTTCATATGCATATTGACAATGAAAGGTTGTATATGATTATTATTCAGCCGGGTCTGTAAAGAAGTCTATACAGATGGCGCGTGCTATAAAATATGTCCGTTACGCTCCTCATCAAGGCGATGTTTATGGCAGGCGGCTTGCAAAGCAGAAGGTCAGGCATAATGAAAGTATTAAGCTTATGCATTCAAACATGAGCAAACTTTAAACTCTGAACAAAGCAGTCGTAGTATTTCATCTGTAGACTCAGCAGACTTTTTCTCATAATGTTCAGTGGACTCTGTGGAACACAAAATGAGATTAAACAAAGTTTTAGTTGCTCTTTCCCTGAGTTCAAGGTTCAGAGTCATAAATTATAAACACACAATGGCTTTAATTAAGAAAACATCCATATTCACTGATGTCTTTACCTTCTAGTGAACTGTTAGTAGCAGTCTGCCTGAATCAATTGAATTAAATAATCAGATCAGACAAATTCATGAATAGATTGTTTAGCTGGATTCATTTTAAGATATGGCTCAAAATGAACAATTCACGAAATGGAGAACACTGCTTCACTCATGAACTTCTTACGACCATGACTGTATCAATGAGAATTAGGATGGAAGTCAAAATTTTGAGTGAAAAACTACTTTAGTCATTCACAGTGTGATTTCAGAAGACTTGAAATTAAGTGGATAAGTCATGTGTGCTACATTTATGATGGTGCTTTACATCTGTCTAGAAGCTTGAAAGCCTCAGCCTCCATTTATTCTAATTGCATGAAAAAGTCTTTCTCCTTTTGTGTTCCTCTAAAGAACGTAGCTCACATGGGTTGATGCGGTCAAAGATGGCTTTCTTTTTTGGGCAAACTGTTACTTTATTAATGGAAGTATATGTTGAGGATTTCATGCTTTGAAACTTGCCTAATCACTCTGTTTCTCTCTCTTTTTTCCCCTTTCATCGTTGTTCCTCCATCTCTCTTCTCCATTTCATGCTCTCAGAGGCGGCAACGAAAAACAAAGTGAAAGGTGAGTTATCTTCTCTGTCTTTGCAGCTGGATGATTTATGTTGAACACAACTCCCAATAAACAATGTGCCGTTCGGCCCCCTCTTATCTCCCATAGGAGCCTGGGATGCATTTACATAGCCTCTGCCTGTGAGAAAGCAAACCTGGAACCTTTGATAAATTGGCCTTAGGAATATCCATTATGAGCTGAATCCGCTCTACATGCTTCCTGGGTTTACAGGAAACGTGTGCTACCTGGTTAGGAGAAAGATGCAGTTGTTTTGGTCACAGCTCAGGTGGAAACTTTTTTTTTTTTGTCTTGGGTATGTGGCATAGGGTTAAAGTCTCTAAACAGATGGCCAGTTTTCCATGTGGTATTTCAGCTAGAAAGCCTGTGTCTTTTTCACGAGCCACCCCTAATCCGGTTTAACCAGGTGCTAAATGCACTGTAATAATGCTGCAGCATGTTTAAATTAAGTTATTGTAATTTCCTTCAGTGCAAACACGCCTCCTTTCAATAAAGGCCTGTGAATTATGCTTATTACCGAAGGCACCTTATTCACAAAACTCACTGCTGTTTGCCTAAAGCAATTAACGTTGTGCTATTACCACCCACAGAAAGTAGGCAGCAAATGGAATTTCATTTTCAAAGGGAGTTTGCATACATTTTCAGTTGATCATGGCAGCAGTTATTCATCCAGTGATGATCCAATGATGGAGAAAAGCATATATTCAGCTGTGCGAGTCAAATGCACTTTGTTAAAGAACCAATTCAGGTGTCTAGATCACTATACAGGTTTGGTAAAGTTTTCCATATAGAGGTAGTCCAATGGATTTTTCACAGCCTAGCACTTAGATTGATACAAATTGCATTTAGCTTTATTTTTGTGGTACTGTTGATACCTGATTTTCACAATTTGACTAGTGAATTGACCATATGCACAGCGTTCTTTAGAACTTCCGCATAATGATAAGCCAGCTCGTTAACTTCCGGTGAAGCTCATTTTGTATGTGCTATATGTAGGTGGAGACTCTTGAGACTGTTCTCCTGCCTTGTTCTTATCCTAATCTGAGGAAAATAATAATTGCAACATCGTAAATACTTATAGTGCCATGAACATTTAGTTTCATATTATTTAACAACATATAATTAAAAAGCCAACAACTTTTTAAGATTAAATGATATGAAATTACCATCATAACCAGAAGATCACCCATTGGCTGCAGCTGCCATTTCAACTCCCTAGTTTTTTGAAGTCTTGATTCTCGATTTATTATAAAACTACTAGTATAAGAAGTTGTATATAGTATATAGTATAGCAAGTGCATAAATTCATTATAATAAAATATATACACTTATATACAGTGGTGTTATAATCGCTCTTTGTGTATATATATATATATATATATATATATATAATATACATATTAGTGGTGTCAATCGATAAAAAAAATTAATTAATCACACTTTTTTCCTGAAATGAATCCTACCTGACATTAAAGTTTTTAATTATACTTTTAAATCGCAATAATTTCACATTCATGATTCAAATTAATGTAGCTAAAATATAAAGAATGTATATATTTATAATATTTGTTTAATGCCATCTTTTTTTTATGACTGAAGGCAAGTATCACTCATTCCAACTGATGTCTTCTGCCCTATAGCAACTCATGTACACCAAGTTATATCTGAGGTGCACCAAAGTTGTCTGGAGATATGAGTTATCTCTCCCTTGTGTGGGATCATAAAACAGTGTTACATCCAGACCAAGGCTGTGTTTATGTGTTCTTGAGAGTATTCCTGTGGACCAAGACCGCAAAATCAAGACTTAAAATTGTAGAAAATGTATTCTTTACCAAATAAATGTTTCTAAAAAATTATCAGAAAAGGTAGCTGAAAGGATACAGCGTATGTTAATCTAGTCTAAACTTACCCCGATGTCATACAAGATGTTCATGTTTTTCTTTATTCAGTTGAAAAGAAATTAAGGATTTTGAGGAAAATATTTCAGGTTCCAGATTTTTCTCCATACAGTGTACTTCTATGGGAGCCAACGAGTTGAAGGACCAAATTGCAATTTCAATGCAGGTTTAAAGGACTCTACATCAGTGGTTCTCAAAGTGTGGTACAAGTACCACTAGTGGTGCTCAGGCTCCATCTAGTGGTATGCAAAGGAATCACTAAATTAAATATAAATTAATGTTAAAACACAATACAATTAATTTACTCTTTAAGTAAAGTTTATTATTATTATTATTATTATTATTATTATACAGTTTTTTTTGTTTGTTTTTTTGTTTTTTTTTAACCACAATTTCTCATCTAGCTCGACCTAATGCATTACATTGACACTCTGGAAAGTTCACGTGTGACGTAAGCAGAAGTACTGACCCAGTGTTTACAAAGTGAATGTGCAAAGCAAGTCAAATTCCCTTTACAAAAAAGGTAAAACCACAATGTCGAACGATTTTAAAGTTGAAGGAAAGATGTTGCAGAGCTAGTGCAAGATGAACATTTGTGGTTAAGTGGTGAGTGGTGAGTAAAATATCAGTAAATTACTAATCCTTTAACTTGTTTATCAAATTGGTACTAAAGCAATGCCTAAGCAGAATGATACTACACAGTACCCACAGATAAGTCTCTAAAGATGACTATAAAACTCAGAGACACTTAGGTTTAGTTTTAAGGTGAGTCAGGATTACTTGAATTACACTACCTGTAGATATCTGAGCGAAGTGCCAACATGCACAATTTGCTGGTAGGGAAAGATTGAGTTGCGACAGTCTAGCAGTGAAATGACTCTGGCCTAAATGAGAATCTGAGTTTAGAGGCAGTCGAGGAAAGGCATTATTTTCCTTGAAATGGAATGGCACGCAGCCCAGGCAGTTGTCGTAGTCTACAAAGGACAGCTGGTGATCTAGGATGACAGCAAACAGCGGCCTGACCTTCAGCTGAGATTTGAGACTGTAAGAGGTTGGATGAGGGAACTCATCAGGGAAGTCTTAGCTTGGAGGTAGAGGAGCTCAGGGTTGTGGGTGGACATCCAGTTTGATATGTCGAAGCGGCATACAGAGATCCTCTGCATTTTGAGATTGTTGTCAGCATAGCAGTGGTAAAAGAAGCACCTGGATGCTGTTCTGGTGTAAAGCGGGATTTGCACTGACACTGATTTGCTGTGACAAGGCAACCAGAAGTCATTCATTTTCGGTGAGATTTGGCAATTTGAGGTGACATGGGAGATTGAGGCTGCTGGTGATTCAAATTCAACTTATGCAATTAAAGAGTGATGTGATGGCTGTCAGTGGAAGTGCTGACCAAGGAACATCTACTAGCAATGGTTCTTCTACAAATGTATTGTTTTTTTGTTAACATTGACATAACCTTTTTACATAACACACACAAAATTACTGCAGTAACATGGGACAAGTTTTTTTCAACTGTTATAGTACCTACAAAACAGCCTGAACAATGCCTAAATAGCTATACATATATATATATATATATATATATATATATCCATTTGGCTCATATCAGTGCATTCAGCTTAGGTCAGGGATTCCCATCCTGCTCCTGGAGAGTTACCTTCCTGCAGTGTTTCTAACAAATCTGAAGATCTTAATTAACTGAATCAGGTGTGTTTAATTAGGGTTGGAGCTAAAACAGATTGGGATGGCCAATGTCCTGTCAAGTTTAGCATCAACTTGCCCTAATTCACATATCTATGTTGCTTTTGAAATCACGTACCATCTGAGTAGGTACTACGTTTGAATTTTAGTCTACTTTTTCGACCATACGTTCTGTATAGTATGAATATGGGTAGTATGAATGAAATCTGAAATCCGGACATACTACATCCGGCATGTTGTTACTGTCACATGACTTATCTGGGTCAGTTGTTTCACTTCAATGCTATTCATAAATTCTCTCCTGTGGCCTCATTGGATACTAAAGTGTCCATCGAATGCACACTTCAGAATCTACAGGGAAGAAGTGGGTAATCTAGGTACATTTTGCCTACTGTTTTTCAAATACTATGAATTGAGACATACTACTTGTCTCACATACTGGTTTCCACATAGGGAAGTATGCGAAAGTATTCGCTAGAGTTTCAACCAAAATCAC
Source organism: Cirrhinus molitorella (assembly GCA_033026305.1). NCBI lineage: Eukaryota > Metazoa > Chordata > Actinopteri > Cypriniformes > Cyprinidae > Cirrhinus > Cirrhinus molitorella. The sequence goes on from CM065134.1 coordinate 21,961,963, forward strand.
ATACTGTTAGAGCAGGTATTACATTTGGTGAAGAATTTACCTTACGACTGTTAAACAAATATATTATATAATATATACAGTACACCAGGATCTGTAATGAGTGCACACACTCATGAATTCCCTCATCATAAACAATACAGTGCAGATGCGATGTAAATAAAAGATTACTTTCATAGTTTTAGTGATTTAACAAGAGTTTTGCATAACTTACACTAACGCCATTGACTCACATGTTTGTCTGTGAAGCCAGAATGTGAGTTGCCCAAAACTCAGACACAAAAAAGTTTTTTTCTTTTTTTCTTTATTGTTTTCTATCTCAATATTAATAATCATTATCACAATGCATCCCTCAATGTGGTATAGTAAAGTGTCCATCAAACTGGCTTCCTAGAATCTTGGAAGTCGTAAGTCATCTGGGTACTACTGTTTTTCGAGTACTTCAAAATCTTACATACTACATACTTACATTACATACTCATTTGCCGTATTGTTTTTCCACATACTTTATAGTAAGGAAGTAGGCTTCCTTGTTCAGACTCAGCATGGAAGTTTCTAGTAATCCTGAAGCGCTAGTTCATATGTAATTGGATTTGGAGCTGAACTCTGCAGGGCAGTGGACAGGTGCAGGACTGGACATCACTACTTGAGGAGAAGGATTGTACACCCATGGTCTATGCGATGTAAACCAATGAGTAAAGTCTGTTGTTTAACAGAGACTTTTCTTCTGTCGAGTAACATGCACTGATGAAACACGCACAATAAAAGCAGGAATGTGTTTTACAAAATTAAATAGTGCCCTTTTGATTTCATATTGACTTCAAAAGGCACATATGAGATTCAGCTGCCATTTTTCATGTCAAATGTTTGGTTTTCTTGCATATTTCAAATGTTCCAGGTAAAAGAGCTGTTAGTTTAACCCCAATAGTACCTGACTGTCTCTGCAATATCATACTGCTGTGAAATGTTTTAAGCTTTTCCATTAGCATTCAGAGCTATTCTCTGGTCTAGATGTATTTTGGTGTGTCACTCTGTCTCTTTAAGGGAAGAGAAAAGCACTTTAAGGCTTTTAAACCTAGAGAGGGGAAATCCATTCTCTGTTCTCCTGTCTGTTCCCTCGCACCCCATGGCGATAATTTAGTGGGAAGGATAGTACACGGCCCCACCATTAAAAGGGGCGTATGTGTGTATGTGTGTGTGTGTGTGTGTGTGTGTGTGTGTGTGTGTGTGTGTGTTTGTGCGGATGGGCTACGTCACAGTTCTATTGTTGCTCAGCAGTAATTGCAGCAGGATTTATCCACCCAGCCAGTTTCAGGCTATTAGTGCATGAGCAAACAGAATTCTGAGCAGTTCCTGGTTATTCTTTAGCTGCTAGCTCCTGATGCAGTCAACACTAACTCACCTTATCTCTGCCATGCCTAGCTGTGAATAGAAAGAGCAATATAGCATTCAAAATAGCGACAATGGAAACATTTTAATAGCTTTTTTAGGCCACAAGTTAGATGCTGCTACAGTAGATGTTAATAAATGGCATCTGCTAATGTTGTAGCACAGTGGCTTATTATGCCATTTTTTAAAATTCCTAATGTTTTGGAAGTCTCCTACAATAAGTCTACATGCACGCAAGGTCAAACAATACTTATGTTTTGTCAAAATATGCATTAAATATCACCTACGATTTGTTTAAAGCAATTCAAAGATTCAGTCTTTCTAAAGTCTACTCTAAAACCTTTCTAAAACCTTTTCTCCTACTCTGGTCAGATGGCACAGTCTGTTGTAACTGGTCAAATCCATAGTTACGTATTTTGAACACTCGATAAAAAAAAAAATAAACGTTTATTATTTATCAGTTTGAGATTCAGTGGAGCTAGCTGGTACTAAGTACTGAGCCATATTTTAAGAGCAAGCGTTTTGTGGTTCCCGCAGTGAACTTCCCAAGATGAGATAAGCAATTTGGGGGTGGGTCAAGTTGTTCGTGGCTGGCCAACATAGAACATAGGTGGGAATTATGCAAATGTGTTAGCCTGTGACATGTAGCCATCACAGAAGTACAGTAGGATGCGACTCGTTTTCACTGTTAAGTGTCGATTCTTTGTTTTGGGAGACAATAGCTTTATTTGCCATTTACTTTCAGCTTTACAGCTTTGCAGATTGTTTGCATTCACATACAGCTACGTTACACACTGCATAAAAGGCCATAATCAAAATGGCATAATAGGGGCCCTTTAAAGAAACAGCACACTCAAAAAGTCATTATGCTAATTAGGGGCTCAAGTGCGTAGTGCTGAACTAAGATTGTAATTGTTAGAATGGTCACGGATCAGCAATCTCCACATAAAACTGATCATGCAGACCAAACCGTAGAGAAAGAACAAAGTCATAGATATTTAAAACTGGTAGCATTCACACCATCAATAACGTCACCGAGGCTCACCTTAATCGACCTGGCGGGGGTGCTACAGCGATCAATAGTACGAAATCGCTCATAACTCCTAAACCGTTAATCTCAGGCTTAAGTGTCTTATGTCTGGAATCATCGGCTCATGCCGGACAAAACGCATTCCTTGGCAAAATTTCCGGGTATTTTAGATTTTTTGCAAAACCTACTTTTGCAAACTAGTCCTAGGTTTTTTCCCCGATTGGAACCAAACCAGTGCAGAAAGATTCCCTGGAGAGCTAATATTAATAATTGTCAAAAAAGAGGACAAAAGTCATGGAGCTTGGCCCGTTTGGAGGCGCTATAAGAGGGAAAAACATAAAAATGGCTCCCTTTCACCGGTGCCCTTTTATACTATATGGTCGCACCAGTTTGTGGGGGGATAAAAAAAATAACAAAAACTAGCAAGTACAATCCCCCGTTTTTCTAAGCACTAACCTCACGTATGATCCAAACGGACCAATTACCAGCACAATATTGTTACTTAATTGTGCACGAGGGGCGCGCAAATCACCGTATACTCGCACGCGCCCACCAGCGTGCTTGAAAAGTGTGATAAGATTTGCGATCTGTTTGGGTTCTGTTGAGAAACTGCCACTGAACATTATCTTAAAAAGGCAAATAAACTAATGAAAAGAGGAAACTGATGAAAAGAGGTGAAAACTTGTAGCTATCATATATCTTTTCTCATGACCACCTTTACTAGAATTCATCACGTTTTATTGTAGACATTTATTTTGTTAAATTGTGTCTAATTTGTTGTAAAATGTATAATAGATCATCTGTTAAAAAATACATTTTTCCTACAGATTATATTACAAACGTGGCTAAGCTGTTGTTTCTAACTGTGCGGGCTGTTGTTTTTCATAACACAATGCAAATAGATTATCAATAAAAAGGTCATTACTGGCCTGATAATTATTAATAAAGTACATGCTACAGATAAGAACTATATGGTACACTGTTAATAAGAGCAGGTACAAGCCATGTGTAAAATGGGCTCTAATGATGCCTAATGAAACCTAGCCTTTATTCCAAGAGCCTGATGTACTGGAGTAAGAAATAAACTGTACTCTCTCTCTCTCTCTCTCTATATATATATATATATATATATACACACTGGAGATCAAAATTAGAGAACGATTTATAAACAATTGAACAATTCTGAAATAATGTCATCTTCACTGCTCAACAGTTGAAGGAGTTTTTGTCCTGTCTATACCATGCTACCAGAACACCTTTTCCACAAAATAACTAAGGCATTTCAACAAAAAACATTATTTTGCAGAAAACACACTGATCAAAATTAGAGAACAACGACTGTAGCATGGAAAAAGATTACAACAAAATTTTCTGAAGGTTACAACAGTCAGCAATTAGTAGGAAGTGTACAGGCCTCTGCTCTGAATGACTTCAGCACATCTGCGGCCACAGGACAGCACTAGTCTCTCACACTGCTCTGGTGTGATTTTGGTCCACTCTTCTTCCAGTCTCCTCCACAGTTTGGTGACTGTAGTGGGTTTCTTGGCCATAACTTTGTCGCCAAGGATTTTCCAGAGGTTCTCTATTGGGTTGAGATCAGGACTCTGGACAGGCCATGTCATTATTTCATTGTTTTCAGTTTCAAGGAACTGCTTTACCCATTTTGCTGTGTGACATGGAGCGTTGTCCTGCATGAACACTGCGGGCTGATTGGGTGATGAACGCAGGGAAGGAACCATATGTTGTTGAAGAAGGTTCTGATAAACATTTGCATTCACTCTGCCATGTAGCTGTATAAGAGACCCAACTCCTGCTGCAGAAAACATGCCCCAAACCACTTTTCACTGACTTCTTTACACACTTTGGGTTCAGTCTTTCTCCATTTTGTCGCCGAACATAATGTTTCCCATCGGACCCAAATAAATTAAACTTGCTTTCATCACTGAAGTGAACTTTGGACCAGTTCTCCTCTGTCCACACAACATGCTCCTCAGCAAAGCTTAGTCTAGCCTTTTGATTCTTTCTGCTAATGAGAGGTTTGGTCACTGCAGAGTGGGCTTTCAGTCCAAATGCTCTTAAACGTCGAGACACTGTATGACGAGACAGATCCTTACCCTGTTCAGCGCTGAACTGGTGAGCAATTCCAGCTGCAGTGTGGAAACAATTGCCCATTGAGATCCTCTGCAGTATCCTGTCCTCTCTTGTATTTGTCTTCCGTGGACGACCAGCCTTTTTGGGGGACTTGAATGAGTTTGTTGTAAAGATTCAATATTCTTGAAATCACAGATTTGGAACTTGTCTTGCTATGGCTGATAGGGCCATCCCTTTGGCCTTCATCTGGACAACCTGCTGCCGGAGGCTTTCAGTCACTTTAGAACGGCCCACCATCTTGCAGAGTCAGTGAAACTGGAAGTTAGGCTGCCAGTTAAATAGGGGTTGACAGATAATCAAGGAAATTAGCACCAGGTGCCAGATTAACACCAATAACTGGGAGGTATCTGAAAGTGTTCTCTAATTTTGATCAGTGTGTTTTCTGCAAAATAATGTTTTTTGTTTAAATGCCTTAGTTATTTTGTGGAAAAGGTGTTCTGGTAGCATGGTATAGACAGGACAAAAACTCCTTCAACTGTTGAGCAGTGAAGATGACATTATTTCAGAATTGTTCAATTGTTTATAAATGTTCTCTAATTTTGAACTCCATTGTGTATATGTGTGTGTATATATATATATATATATATATATATATACATTTTATTTTTATTTTTTTAAGTTAGATTGATTTAGATTGAGTTAGATTTTGTATGTAAGCTTCAGACATGGGTCACGAAGGAGAGGTTCCCCATAGCAACCCCTAGAGGACACAGTGTCTCGTTCCCTTCACTTATGTAACCTGAGACGTTTTTCACTAACATGGAAAATTGTCCACATTGTATCGGTCTTCAAATACATTTCATAACATCCCGTCTATCCTACATTATTATGACACAGCAACACAAGTGACACAATGTATGTCAGAGCAGAGAAAACATGATTGCTTTATCATTTTGAACATGTGGATCCCGTTTCTAAACCTGCAAAGAATCAGGCCTATTTTTGACAAATCTGTAACAGGGATTGATTCACTCTACAGTAATCATAGGCAACAGTAATCCAGTCTCTGCTCTTATGATAATTACCTATGGATTTTCTAATATCTGCTCAAATTGAATTTCAAAAGGCTATTATAATGAGAAAGACAGCAAACAGAAGGACACCATGAGATTATATGTGAAGAGTTTTTTTTTTTTTTTTTTTTTTTTTTTCGTAATTGTGTTCCAGTATCCATTACTTTGAAGTGCCTTCATGTGAGTTCATACCAAGAATCCATCATGTTTATGTAACACACGTGTAAATATCCCATGGCACATAATGTACTGAAATGTGGTGGTTCTCAAACTGTGGCATATAGAGTGCCACCATCCTATAAAATGTATTAGTACAAAGTCTATTTTGGTGACATTTTGGCAGTAAATAACTACACACTAAGTTGGGTCACCGCATTATATCAAATGGACATCTATCTCCTATATCTATCAGCTTCCAAACTCAATTGAAGTCAGGATAAGTGTCATTCTGCATTGTTCAGACCTCTTCCTGAGTTGTTAATGAACATGAGGCTGCTTTGTAGGAAGCAAAAGACACAGTGAGGTTTTAATGAGCCCCTAATGCATCTGTCTTCCTCTAGAAAAGCTGGAGACTCAAAACCGGAGCGTCCCCAGAGAAACCGCCAGCTCAGCGTTCGCTCTACATGTGCTTTCCAATTTAACTAAGAATTTGCCGTTGTACGTGAAAGGGTGGCCTGAAAAATTACACCAGCGCTTCCTCTCCAGGGATATGACTAGACCCTTCGATCCCATTGTAAGACCGCCACAACAAAAGGGCCTCCAGTCCTAATTAAATATATTCATCTTCAGCCCACACTATAAGACTTACTCCCCAAACATCTTAGCAAATAGGCCATGGTTACTTTCATGGTCAGCCAATTAATTAAAGTATGTGATGTTGCTGTATGTTCAGTGATTAAAAATTAGGTTGTCAACTTGGGCGTCTATGTCCCTGTAGTTTCTATGTTCTCTTTCTCGTCCTCAAAGGACATTCGGACTCTGAATGTCAAAAGTATCGGTATTTCAGTAGCAAATTGCTACAAAAAAAAAAAAAAATTATACAAAAAAGTAATGATACCCATGAGTGCAACATGTGAAACAGAAAAGGGCGGAAACAGAAATTAAAATTGTTATGCTCATAGTTATGTCTTATAAAGCTTAGAAATAACCTAAAACACAATTTAACAAAATAAATCAATAATAGCAAAAACAATCTGTCATTTAAGCATGCCAACCTTCATCATGCATCAACATGAAATAAATATTTCATGTGTATCACATCTGAATGGATGAAGCTGACCAAAACAACAGACTTTTGCACTAATTTCTTTAGTGTTGTATGCAGAACAAAATTCAGCAACATCATTAAATTTAGCCTCTACCCAGTTGATGAGCAACAGGCATTTAATCAGGATAAAAAATGCATATGAAGCTAATTTAAAATGATAATAAGAATGAAAAAAAGATAATATATGTACTTTTTGGGATTTTCCCCAACCTTGTTACACTCGTGTTGTTCCCAGTTAAAAATGTCTGTCATACAACAACAACAACAACAACAACAAAAAAGCTCATAAATTTCTTGTTATGCTATATTATCATCAAATATTGGATTCAACCTAAACGTGTTATCTTTCAATTAGCACAGGTTAGAACTGCCAACTTTGTCACTAATGACTTTTAAGACCCCTTTAGTGACTAGGAATGCATTTCTAGTGAGCCTATGTTGGTAATATCTGACTACTTTTTGATTACTTTTGACCTAATTAGTTTATCACATCGATTTATAGTATAAACTTTTACCTCATTGACATAAAAATACAAGTAAGAAAATATATTCCATTTGTTGTTATTAGCAACATGAATTGGATTACACATTATATTACATCAAGGTTTCCCAAACTGGTGTTTGTGAAGGAACTGCAGGGGGTTTATGAGTTTATTGAAAAAAAATAAAAGTTAAATTAAAATAAATCAATTTAAAATTAATCAAAATAAAACATGATAAACATGCAAATAAAACAACATGCAAATGTGATGCTTGATTACTACTCTGACTATGAGTATTTTAAAATGTAATTTTAGTGCAGATTGACATCTTGGAAAGAAGAGCTTGTTGCGTAGTCTTAATGGGCCGTCTCACTATTTCATATGCATCTCATGTAACAGAAATAGAAAATATATCAATGAAAACAGTTTCATTGAGAATTTTCTGTATCTAAATACAGTATGTGAGTACAGATAGCAGGAGAGAGGCAAACAAATGTAAAAGTCTGACGCATTCGTGGTCATGAATATGCTAATTTAGCATATGACGTAATCTAGCAACATTTAGTGCCTTTTTGTGCTAAATGTTTCGCGCTGGCAACAGTACCACAGCTTTTGTATTGCTTTTTGGAACTGACTGATCACAGGCCTCACTGATCTGAGTTTATGCACCTCATTTTGGGGGAACATTGACAAAATTATCCACAAATAATGCAATTTTTACTCAAAAGCTGAGGTGCACAAGCTCAAATCAACGAGATCTATAATCAGTTATAAAAAGAAACACAAAGCATGTGCTAAGTCAAAGTAAACAAGTTTGCAAAAAGACTGAATCTAAGATTTGGTGATAATATAGCATAATGAAAGATTTACAAGCAGTATTTAAAAGATTTGGAACACCAAATTTGGTAAAGGATTTTTAGCACCGCTTAAAGGGATAATTTATCTAAAAGCAAAAAATGTTGTCATTAATTACTCACCCTCATGTCTAAACCCAGCAAATAGCGATGACAAAATAGTCCATGTGATGTGTTGCTAAAAAAAAAAAAAACCCTTGCTGTCTTTGGAGGGTCCGAGAGCTATCAGATTTCATTAAAAATACAGGTCCTTCTCAAAAAATTAGCATATTGTGATAAAGTTCATTATTTTCTGTAATGTACTGATAAACATTAGACTTTCATATATTTTAGATTCATTACACACAACTCGAAGTAGTTCAAGCCTTTTATTGTTTTAATATTGATGATTTTGGCATACAGCTCATGAAAACCCAAAATTCCTATCTCCAAAAATTAGCATATTTCATCCGACCAATAAAAGAAAAGTGTTTTTAATACAAAAAAAGTCAACCTTCAAATAATTATGTTCAGTTATACACTCAATACTTGGTCGGGAATCCTTTTGCAGAAATGACTGCTTCAATGCGGCGTGGCGTGGAGGCAATCAGCCTGTGGCACTGCTGAGGTGTTATGGAGGCCCAGGATGCTTCGATAGCGGCCTTAAGCTCATCCAGAGTGTTGGGTCTTGCATCTCTCAACTTTCTCTTCACAATATTCCACAGATTCTCTATGGGGTTCAGGTCAGGAGAGTTGGCAGGCCAATTGAGCACAGTAATACCATGGTCAGTAAACCATTTACCAGTGGTTTTGGCACTGTGAGCAGGTGCCAGGTCGTGCTGAAAAATGAAATCTTCATCTCCATAAAGCTTTTCAGCAGATGGAAGCATGAAGTGCTCCAAAATCTCCTGATAGCTAGCTGCATTGACCCTGCCCTTGATAAAACACAGTGGACCAACACCAGCAGCTGACATGGCACCCCAGACCATCACTGACTGTGGGTACTTGACACTGGACTTCAGGCATTTTGGCATTTCCCTCTCCCCAGTCTTCCTCCAGACTCTGGCACCTTGATTTCCGAATGACATGCAAAATTTGCTTTCATCCGAAAAAAGTACTTTGGACCACTGAGCAACAGTCCAGTGCTGCTTCTCTGTAGCCCAGGTCAGGCGCTTCTGCCGCTGTTTCTGGTTCAAAAGTGGCTTGACCTGGGGAATGCGGCACCTGTAGCCCATTTCCTGCACACGCCTGTACACGGTGGCTCTGGATGTTTCTACTCCAGACTCAGTCCACTGCTTCCGCAGGTCCCCCAAGGTCTGGAATCGGTCCTTCTCCACAATCTTCCTCAGGGTCCGGTCACCTCTTCTCGTTGTGCAGCGTTTTCTGCCACACTTTTTCCTTCCCACAGACCTCTTGCTTGAGGGTGTCAATGATGGCCTTCTGGACAGCAGTCAGGTCGGCAGTCTTACCCATGATTGCGGTTTTGAGTAATGAACCAGGCTGGGAGTTTTTAAAAGCCTCAGGAATCTTTTGCAGGTGTTTAGAGTTAATTAGTTGATTCAGATGATTAGGTTAATAGCTTGTTTAGAGAACCTTTTCATGATATGCTAATTTTTTGAGATAGGAATTTTGGGTTTTCATGAGCTGTATGCCAAAATCATCAATATTAAAACAATAAAAGGCTTGAACTACTTCGAGTTGTGTGTAATGAATCTAAAATATATGAAAGTCTAATGTTTATCAGTACATTACAGAAAATAATGAACTTTATCACAATATGCTAATTTTTTGAGGACCTGTATCTTAATATGCATTCTGAAGATGAACGAAGGTCTTACGGGTTTGGAACGACATGAGGATGAGTAATTAATGACAGTCATTTTTGGGTGAACTGTCCCTTCACGGTGTGGTCACATGTTTGGTTCGATTAAAGCGAACTCTGGTGCGATTGCTCTGTTAGTGCGGTTCATTTAAGTAAGTGTGAATTTATATATTCTCTGAAAGTTGAATAAATAAGCTTCCATTAATGTATGGTTTGTTAGGATCAGACAATATCTTTCCAAGATACAATTATTTGAAATCTGAAATCTGAGGGTGCAGAAAAATAAAAATATTGAGAAAATCGCCTTTAAAGTTGTCCAAATTAAATTCTTAGCAATGCATATTACTTGTCAAAAATTAAGTTTTGATACATTTACGGTACAAAATGTACAAACTATCTTAATGGAACATGATTTTTACTTAATAGCCTAATAATTTTTGGCAATTTTATATATATATATACAGGTCCTTCTCAAAAAATTAGCATATTGTGATAAAGTTCATTATTTTCTGTAATGTACTGATAAACATTAGACTTTCATATATTTTAGATTCATTACACACAACTCGAAGTAGTTCAAGCCTTTTATTGTTTTAATATTGATGATTTTGGCATACAGCTCATGAAAACCCAAAATTCCTATCTCAAAAAATTAGCATATCATGAAAAGGTTCTCTAAACGAGCTATTAACCTAATCATCTGAATCAACTAATTAACTCTAAACACCTGCAAAAGATTCCTGAGGCTTTTAAAAACTCCCAGCCTGGTTCATTACTCAAAACCGCAATCATGGGTAAGACTGCCGACCTGACTGCTGTCCAGAAGGCCATCATTGACACCCTCAAGCAAGAGGTCTGTGGGAAGGAAAAAGTGTGGCAGAAAACGCTGCACAACGAGAAGAGGTGACCGGACCCTGAGGAAGATTGTGGAGAAGGACCGATTCCAGACCTTGGGGGACCTGCGGAAGCAGTGGACTGAGTCTGGAGTAGAAACATCCAGAGCCACCGTGTACAGGCGTGTGCAGGAAATGGGCTACAGGTGCCGCATTCCCCAGGTCAAGCCACTTTTGAACCAGAAACAGCGGCAGAAGCGCCTGACCTGGGCTACAGAGAAGCAGCACTGGACTGTTGCTCAGTGGTCCAAAGTACTTTTTTCGGATGAAAGCAAATTTTGCATGTCATTCGGAAATCAAGGTGCCAGAGTCTGGAGGAAGACTGGGGAGAGGGAAATGCCAAAATGCCTGAAGTCCAGTGTCAAGTACCCACAGTCAGTGATGGTCTGGGGTGCCATGTCAGCTGCTGGTGTTGGTCCACTGTGTTTTATCAAGGGCAGGGTCAATGCAGCTAGCTATCAGGAGATTTTGGAGCACTTCATGCTTCCATCTGCTGAAAAGCTTTATGGAGATGAAGATTTCATTTTTCAGCACGACCTGGCACCTGCTCACAGTGCCAAAACCACTGGTAAATGGTTTACTGACCATGGTATTACTGTGCTCAATTGGCCTGCCAACTCTCCTGACCTGAACCCCATAGAGAATCTGTGGAATATTGTGAAGAGAAAGTTGAGAGATGCAAGACCCAACACTCTGGATGAGCTTAAGGCCGCTATCGAAGCATCCTGGGCCTCCATAACACCTCAGCAGTGCCACAGGCTGATTGCCTCCATGCCACGCCGCATTGAAGCAGTCATTTCTGCAAAAGGATTCCCGACCAAGTATTGAGTGCATAACTGAACATAATTATTTGAAGGTTGACTTTTTTTGTATTAAAAACACTTTTCTTTTATTGGTCGGATGAAATATGCTAATTTTTGGAGATAGGAATTTTGGGTTTTCATGAGCTGTATGCCAAAATCATCAATATTAAAACAATAAAAGGCTTGAACTACTTCGAGTTGTGTGTAATGAATCTAAAATATATGAAAGTCTAATGTTTATCAGTACATTACAGAAAATAATGAACTTTATCACAATATGCTAATTTTTTGAGAAGGACCTGTATATATAATTTTGACCCATACAATGTATTTTTGGCTATTGCTACAAATAAACCCCAGTGACTGGTTTTGTGGTCCAGGGTCACATATTTATTTAATGTTATCAGTGTTATATTTCATCTGCAACAGCAATGTTAACTTTTATAAACATCTGTTTGGTTGTTAACTTTTAAATGCAGAAAATATGAGTTTTCGGCATGAAAGACTGGCAGATCAACGTGGCACTTATTTTCTGTCCAGTCTGGTAGGAAGTTAAATTAAACGAAATGTGGAGGATGTTAACTGTGACAAAATGATTGACAGGCCAGTTTGATGCAACAGAGCTTCCGTTAAAGACGCAGATGTATGACGTGATCGTATGTCCCAAAGCTTGCCTACTCTTCTGCTACACACTCAAAAGTGTGTACTTTTCCTTCAACAAAAGAGTACATACTTTAAGGGCGTAGTATAATGCTGCGTTCAAATCCTCCTGGCACGTTCGTACTTACGAGTTGACAAGTCGTCATTATGGCGTCAGTTGCGTTCAAGTCACTTTGGTCGGAACAAGATGACAATTTATCTTTTCTACATAAAATTCAACAATTTTTGTAACTCTGCATTTACAAAATGACGAATAAAGAATGTGCATCATTGTGCTTTTGCATTTTTCTGTTTTTATTCAGTTTATGAAGGTGATGTGAACTGCATCATTATATATTCTATGGCAGTTATACAATAATATAATATATTGTATGCGTAACTTATACCGTTTTATTGTACATTAGAAAAAAATTATAATTGTAATTAATTAATAATTAATTTCAACAAATGTACCGTCATTCAGAGGCTGCATATCTATTGTTTTTGGCTGCGTCAATTGCATCTGGCACATTTTTAAACGGAACTCAGAACCCCCCCAACTCTGAAACTCTGGGCTTATAGAAAATTTCATGTTTTCCTCTAGTAATAATGACTTTATGGTGCTGTTCATGTGCGTTCAACTCGTAAATACGATATATCCAGCATGACTTGAACGCACCATGAGTATGAACTTTGGGACACAGCATTTCAAACGAACCCTAGAGCGGTTTGTTTGTGGTGAGAACGCGATCCGATCCAACTCGGCTATATCACAATGTATAATGGGTTATTACAGTTCCGTGAAAAGCAGTAGCTTTGTTGTTTTGCTAATACCGCTTAAAATTAAACTCTGAATGTCTGTATATGAGCATGTGTTCGACATTCAAAATAAAAGCGCGTCTTCTTCATAGTAGGTGCATTTAAAAAATGTTTTCCCTTTCGAATCCTGGAGTCCTGGTCAATACACTCTTAAGAAAAATGGTTCTATATAGTACCAGAAAAGGGTTCTTTGGCTTGTAACAATAGCAGAACCCTTTTTGGTGCTAAATAGAACCCTTTTTTATAGGGTTCCTAAAAAAACATGCTTTGAAAATGCTATATAGAACTTTATAAATATAAACTTTATTATAAATAACCTTTTCAATGCTAGTTTATTTTCAATAATATTAGTATATTTATGTATTTCAGTATCTTGTAGTGTATATACAACAACAACATGTGTCAGTTAGGCACTTTTTAATTTTTAATGACATGAATTGGTAGCAAAAAATGACAGCACTATAACAACAAGAATCTTTAATAGATCCCTTTCACATTGAGCATAAATGCTTAAAGAAGTAAAAATAGAATCAAAATAGTGAAATGAAGACCAGGTTCCAGTGAAATACTGTATTTTCATAATCTATGATGCCTGTAAGTTCATGTGTTTTGATGTGACTGAGTGGCAGTTTCTCTCTGCAGATGTCGAGGTTGTAGGATGTGACAGCATCTGAAATACACAATTGAGTTTAGATTTACAGTGTGTCTCCTTCCATTTGTTTTTGTAAAAACAATAAAAGAACCATAAATTAAACATTATTGTTACTTATTAAGTGGTGAAGAGGTATCCTTAACTGAACAGGGCTGGTCACTTACATGTTCTCTTACACTGAAAAGAGAAAAAGACATGATTGGAAAACAGGAACGATTTAAAAAGTAAAAAATTATAGACATTATAAGAAACAAATATTTACCTGATAAGAGTGTGTTGGCAGTCTGTTGGATAACTGAACTTCAGAAGATCAGAAATGAGACAACTTTTTTCTGTTAGTAAAACATAAATAAGTAATTAAAAAAAAAAAAAATAAAAAAAATAAAAAAAAAAATATATATATATATATATATATATGGATACAATATGGATCTGTTACTTACGTAGTGAAGAGGATTGTCAGAGCTGCTCACACTTAGGCTACATGTGATTTAAAAAGAAGAGAAAAGAACATATTTGTTTGGAAACCAATACAATTTTAAATTTCATTTTGTATTTAAAAGTAAGAATGAAATCATTTACCTGTTGAGAGTGTGTTGACAGTCTGTAGTTGGATCTCTCAGCTCCAGAAACTCACTAATAAGGTGCTTTGACAGTTACAGATTTGAAAATCAAAAGGGCGGGAATAAAGAACCCTAACTCTAACTCTAAGAACCATTTCAGCATTAAAAGGGTTCTTCAGGATGCTATGGTTCTAAATAGAACTGTTACTACATGTAAAGAACCTTCAAAGAACCATCTTTTTTTAGAGTGTATGATAAATTAATATAACAATAGCTACAAAAAAAAAAACAGCAAGCCTGCGAAGATGTCTTTCTATCCTGATGGATGACAGCTATGAGCGGAATAAAAGAAAAGGTAAAATGCATTTTCATGACCTCTTTGTGAGTTTGCAGGTGGTGAAAATAAAATCATATGCACGCAACAGTGAGCACGCTTAGTCCAACAGACGGTATTGAGTGTATTCGACTTAAAGGAATAGTTCACCCAAAAAAGAAAATTTGATGTTTATCTGCTTACCCCCAGGGCATCCAAGATATTCAAATATACACTGATGTCCTGAGACATGAAACGATTGGTTTGTGTAAAAAACTGAACAGTATTTATATCATTTTATAAATCACAAGATGATCAAAATGCTGTCACACCTGCCTTATTTAGTTCGGTTGAATCGCACTAGAGTTTATTGTCCCTCTTGGTGTAGTTCATTTGGGCAGGTGAGAATGCAGCAATTGCACTCAGGTGTGCACCAAAAGCGGACCAATCAAGCGTCTCGGGAGCTCCTTGAAGAGGTGCCCTGTGTCCCAATGTTCATACTATCCATCCTAAACAGTATGTGAGATTACAATAAGTCTGTCTCAAAGCATAGTATGCTGAATATATGTAATTTAACCCGACCAATCAGGTTGTAAATGCCTTTAGGTTTGGTATCTTTAGGTTTGCAGTCAAAAATGCAGTCTAAGTGGACTAGGACCAAATGTTTAATTTTCCTTTTTGATCCAGACCAAATTAACCAAACAAACCAAATACAAGTGTGGACACACCCTTTAAATAATATTTTTGTTGGCTTTACATGTGCATTTTAAAAAATAAATGATTTTACACCCTTTGGTGTATCATTACTATGTGCTCCATATGCATTCCTGGCTTCAGGATCCAAATTGATTTTGAGAATCTTAACATTTGATCAAAAATGGTATTGTGAAAACCGTATTTCAGACCTATGATTCTCATATTCTCAAAAATCTCATTTCTGGTTCACCTAACATCATTTTTAAGTGAAAAAAAATATGGCCAAGTATTAAAAAAAAAAAAAACACAACTTTTCTGTCGAAAACATGTGCTTGTACTAGTATTGAAATATTTATGAGGTAGAAAGGGTAGCAATTGCAAGACAAGATTTTATGTAATTTCATCACGTTGCAAGTTCTCAACCAATAATTTGGGATGTTTTTGGTGCATTTAGACCATTTGATCATGTTTTGCATGTGTGTGTGTGTGTGTGTACAAGCGCACGTGTATTAATACCAAAATGAAGCCTTGCATGAAAGCTAATTCATCCTCACTCTCATTACCTCAGCATGGGGGCTCTTTCACAAGTAATGAATTTTAATTTTCCCGTGCCCAGCAAAGGTTGACAGACATACCAATCACATAGCATTCAAAATGATATTACCTCTCGCATTAGTTCTCATTTAATCTTCTGCCAGCTTAAAGCCACAGACTCACTGTGAAAATGGAATTGATCAGATAAGCATGCTTTTCATTCCAAAAGCACTAATCATAAGTGCACACAAGGAAAAAAAAAATAAAAATAAAAATAACAGCTGTTCGGCCGACATGTTTTTCAGTGTTGTCTTTTGATCTAGGAGAAATGTGTGTTAGAAAAACCTTGATGGATCTGTCTTAGGCTTCTGCTGTAACTCTGTATATTGTACAGTCTGGAGACAATACCACTGCTTTTTGTTTCCATAAATATTTTAAGTCATTTCTAATTTTTAACAGTTCTCAACGGGATGATCTTGATATAGGCCTTAGTCATAAAACTGAACTTTCTCTCTAAATTCATGTAAGGAATTGTTGTACAAACAATTTACACACATTCATGAGATTATGCTGAGGACAAATGGATTCTTAATCCTGACTCTCTCTTTTTTTCTCTGTTACAGTTTCAGTACAAATACAATATAATCTTTTCTCATCAAATTCTTCCAAAACCAAAAGATATGAGCTATGCAATTCATACATTATATGACTAAGCACTTTTTCTGAATATTAAATAATATTCTATTTAAAAGTATGTCATTTTACATAATATTTATACTGTATGCAAATAATGCTATACTGTACTGTAGGTCTCATTTGTTTCTATTGTTTTATGTCTCCTAAGAGACAAGGTTGAAAGATTTTGGAAAGTCTTTTTAAGACACACTTTGAAAGTTGGTTTGGCAAAGTCTAGTCTGAAACGTCTGAGAAGTTTGTAAAGTTACACAAAGCCTTGAAGTTTGAAGGTTATGAAACATTAAGCATTTATACAGCATCTTTGAGATTCAAGAGACGAGTCATTTATATCTGCAGTCCGTTTTCACAGCAGAGAAAGACAGTAAATTATAAAAAAAAATGTCTGCTAAAAGTTAATTTCATTAACCTGTAGGTTATTGAACAAGTTATTTCGAGTTCGATCTGCTAAAATAAAGGATGTATAATAAATGAGAAAAAGCTGAAGGACTAGTGTCTAGTTTGGTGGACATGGGGATGAAAGCTCCAGTGGTTTTCAAACATACATGACATTGAGAAACTTCCAAGTTGAGGGCTGTAGCCAGCTAGAAATTTTTGGTTCTAAAAATGTTATAAGAACATTACCAAGCAATGTTCTAGCAATGTTTTTAGCGGGTAGTTTTATTTTAGTTCCCACAACATTCTCTCAAATGATAGGATAACATTCTCTAAACACATTCTTACAACGTTTAGCGATAACATTGTTAGAACATCATTCCCTAACATTCTTATAATGATTTTAGGGGGTAGTTTTATTTTTGTTCCCACAACATTTTCTCAAATGATAGGATAACATTCTCTAAACACATTCTTACAACGTTTAGCGATAACATTGTTAGAACATCATTCCCTAACATTCTTACAATGTTTTTAGCGGGTAGTTTTATTTTTGTTCTCACAACATTCTCTCAAATGATAGGATAACATTCTCTAAACACATTCTTACAACGTTTAGCGATAACATTGTTAGAACATCATTCCCTAACATTCTTACAATGTTTTTAGCGGGTAGTTTTATTTTTGTTCTCACAACATTCTCTCAAATGATAGGATAACATTCTCTAAACACATTCTTACAACGTTTAGCGATAACATTGTTAGAACATCATTCCCTAACATTCTTATAATGATTTTAGGGGGTAGTTTTATTTTTGTTCCCACATTTTCTCAAATGATAGGATAACATTCTCTAAACACATTCTTACAACGTTTAGCGATAACATTGTTAGAACATCATTCCCTAACATTCTTACAATGTTTTTAGCGGGTAGTTTTATTTTTGTTCTCACAACATTCTCTCAAATGATAGGATAACATTCTCTAAACACATTCTTACAACGTTTAGCGATAACATTGTTAGAACATCATTCCCTAACATTCTTATAATGATTTTAGGGGGTAGTTTTATTTTTGTTCCCACAACATTTTCTCAAATGATAGGGAAACATTCTCTAAACACATTCTTAAAATGTTTAGTGATAACATTATTAGAACATTATTCCCTAATGCTCTTTTAATGTTTTTAATGGGTAGTTCTATTTTTATTCTTAGAATGTTCTCTTTAAAGACTGTACAACATTTTCTAAATGCATGTTTGTAAAAATCAGTGAAAAACAAATTGTTCCTTATTCTATTATTTATTTTTTACAGCATGCTTACTTTTAGTTCTTACAATGTTCTTCTGGTTGTTATGATAACATTTTCTAAAAACCAAAATGTTTTGTGATGATCTTCTAAACGTTTATTAATAATGGTGTTAGGACATTATATTTTAACATTATTAAGTTCAAAAATGTTTCAGTTATAATATTTTTGGAATACCATGCACTAACAATCCTATAACAACCCCCTCCCCCACCCACACACACACACACACAGTCAAAAAAAGACAAAAAGAAATGTAGTACATTATTTAATAGTAAGAATATATTTAAATGAATAACATGAATGTATTTGTCTGCTCAAGGAACACAACGACAGTTTTAAATATTTCAACATTTTTAACAGGAAACAATGCCTTTAAAAACTACAAAATAAAATAAAGCTTCCTGAAGAAAAAAAAAAAAAAAAAACTACAGCGGAAAAAAAAATAACTTTTGAATTTCAGCGTTTCACCCTCTGGTGTTCCTGCATGGTCCTGACACACTGATTGACTTTCAGCCAAGGATGGTACTTCATTATGCCCCTGAATAGACAATAATAATAATAATTAAAAAATTATAAATTTATAAAGTTACACACACATACATCATGGGTAAAAGACACATACAAAAAATACATTTGTTTGTTCATTTTTGCTTAATTTGTTTACAGAAAGGAAACTCAAATGGCAAAAAGTGACATCCCATTTCTTTTCTTTATTTTATAAAACAAAATGTATCAAACTAATAAAAACAGTCCTTTATACAGCGATGCATTATTATTAACACGATAAGTGTTTAAAGTTGATTCTACAGCTAAAGATATCACATCAGTGCAACACACACTGAGGTACAAAGCATATAACTTACAAAATAAATAAGAGTTTAGCATTCAGATCGTTACATAGCAAATATGAAAATATTATGAAGTTTTTGAATTTGGCGGGGTTTGCCTGTATTCGTCATAAGGCTGCATGCACATAACCGAGATGCCTGTACCATGACGGTTCTGTATGAACACATGTATTGTGCCAGGCCTCGTTTTCATAGACACTAGGTTGTTCTGTAGCTCACAGAGTACAGAGACATACTTGAGAGGAGAAGAGCTTCGGTTTGAATCTTGTGTAAGTATGATTAAAAAAAAAAAAACTTAAAATCTCTGCAGTAAAAAAAATATATTTTCACAGACAGGGTCACATTTATTGCTCATATTCCGTTTTGGTTAGCTGTTTAAGATTATTTTCTTTAAATGAGCCTTAGTCACATTTTCATTATGCTGTATAATGGTTAAAATGATTATAGCATTAATTGGCTCAATAATACCACAGATTCCTCAGGAATATCTCAGGACTGATATCAATTTGATTGATAAATAACCAGAATCAAAAAGATAACTTAATTGAAAATGAAGAGTTCAGATGCAAAAACCTCCAAGTACAACTGATGTTATTCTTCAGAATTAGCATTTCTTTCTGGCTACTTTGTATAGGTTTCTATGTCTGTACTGGTACTTCTCAATGTCTTGAGGCTGACATTTAGCACATTTTAAGTGAAAGTACTTGCACATACTATGTGTGGAGAGCATTCACTCAGTATCATTATCTAATTTTTTACCAAAATGGCTTTTGGAGGCTTTTGTATCTGAACTCTTCAAATATTTTTTAAGAAAACAACATTACACTTTGCAGTAGCAAATGCAGTACATAAACTGGCTGTATGGCACTTTTATTTGAGCAGAATATCTCAATAAAGACCACCATACTCCCAATTTTGTCAGTGTTTTCTGATAATCAGTGCTTCTCCAACAGTGTAGAGAGAGCATTTCATTATACAAAATCTTTCAGTGATTTAAACTATTGATATACATTTTGGACAAGTTAACTTTATTATTATTATTATTATTATTATTATTATTTTATTCAAATTTTTTAATCGTTTTTTTTTTTTTTTTTACAAATTATATTTTAATTATGTGTATGTACTTCACTATTGTTTAATGACATTGGTTTGGCTTCTTCATTGCTAAGAAAAAAAGGCAGTTGACAAATGTTTTTCCCATTTTCTGTTTTGTTCAAAGTAACAATAATAGGAATGGGGACACAATAACAATAACCCCTCTCCAAATTATATTAGTAGGGCTGAAAAGGTCTTAGTTTACAAAAGAACATTAAAATAACTTACGGATTATGGTGGGATACATAGCCAGGTCCTGGAAATTCCTTTTCCCCTTTCTACCCTTCAAACTCTAATTGGCCCAAAGGGCACTGGTTCCTGTTTGTGACCCTGGAGCACAAAACCAGTCTTTAGTCACTGGGGTATATTTGTAGCAATAGCCAAAAATAAATTGTATGGGTCAAAATGATAAAAAATAAATAAATAAATAAATTATGCCAAAAATCATTAGGATATTAAGTAAAGATCATGTTCCATTAAGATATTTTATAAATTTCGTACTTGCACAGAACCATCTCCTGGACATAAACCAGTCTGGCTTCAAAAGTGGCCACTCAACTGAGACTGCCCTGCTCTCAGTCACTGAAGCCCTAAGATTGGCAAGAGCAGCATCCAAATCCTCAGTACTCATTTTACTGGATCTGTCTGCTGCATTTGACACAGTCAACCACCAGATCCTCCTGTCCACCCTCATGAAGTTGGGCGTCTCAGGAACCGCACTCCAATGGTTCAAGTCTTACCTCTCAGGTAGGTCCTTCAAGGTGGCTTGGAGGAGTGAAGTTTCTGAGTCACAACTTCTTGCTACTGGAGTTCCTCAAGGCTCAGTGCTTGGACCACTGCTCTTCTCCATCTACATGTCATCGTTAGGTTCTGTCATTCGGAAGCATGCTTTTTCCTATCACTGCTACGCTGATGACACGCACTCTACTTCTCCTTCCATCCAGATGACCCCACGGTTCCTGCTCGCATCGCAGCTTGTCTGACCGACATCTCTGGCTGGATGAAAGAACACCATCTTCAGCTCAACCTTGCTAAGACTGAACTGATTGTGATCTCAGCCAACCCCGCGCTTCATCACAACTTCTCTATACAGCTAAATTCATCAACCATAACTTCCTCTAGGACAGCCAGGAATCTTGGAGTCGTGATGGACAACCAGTTAACCTTCACAGACCATATTGCTGCTACAGCTCGATCCTGCAGATTTGCCTTGTACAACATTAGGAAGATCAGATCCTTCCTATCAGAGCAGGCTACACAACTTCTTGTCCAAGCTCTTGTCCTCTCCAGACTGGACTATTGTAATGCACTCTTGGCAGGCCTTCCTGCATGCACTTCCAAGCCTTTGCAGATGATTCAGAATGCAGCAGCAAGAGTGGTCTTTAATGAGCCGAAGAAAGCCCATGTCACACCTCTCTTCATCAGACTGCATTGGCTGCCAGTAGCTGCTCGCATCAAATTCAAGGTACTGGTGCTTGCCTACAAGACAACCACTGGCACTGCACCAGAATACCTAAACTGTCTAATCCAACCTTATGTCCCTTCCAGAAGCTTGCGTTCTGCAAATGAACGACGCCTTGTGGTGCCATCCCAAAGAGGCTCAAAATCACTTTCACGTACCTTTTTGTGGACTGTTCCCAGCTGGTGGAATGACCTACCCATCCCAATTCGATCAGCTGAGTCATTGGCCATCTTCAAAAAACGTCTGAAAACCCATCTTTTTCGGCAGAACTTGACCAATTGACACTAGCTCTTTCCTACTCTTTTCAGTTTTCTATATTTATATTTAAAAAAAAAAAAAACCCTTGCAAGACTTATCGTGTTTATCTAACTGAAATTTGCCACAGCACTTATACACTGTCGCTCTCTTGTTGCTCTGATTGCTTCTATTGTAAGTCGCTTTGGATAAAAGCGTCTGCTAAATGACTAAATGTAAATGTAAATGTAAATGTATGAAAACTTATTTTTTCATAAGTAATATGCATTGCTAAGAACTTAATTTGGACAAATTTAAAGGTGATTTTCTCAATTTTTTTTTTTTTTTTTTTTTTTTTTTGCACCCTCAGATTCCACATTTCAAATAGTTGTATCTCGGCCAAAAAAAAAACAAAAAAAAAACCTGAATCATCCCTGAAAAAGTTTCACAAGAAGATCATTGATATGTACTGTAACATTAACAGAAACAAAAAGGACAATAATGTATGTTTGGAAAGGTGCTAAAACATTATATGGAAGTATTGAAAAATATTAATAACATATTTTGAGCCATTAAATCACACTAGCTCTAAAAGTAGTCTGCCATTTCATAAATGTTTATAAAGAAAAACCTAACAGGCAGACAGTTGTAATGTATTTGCTAAAAATAAAAATACTAATAATAACAATGTGTTGCAGAAGCACATATTTATGGCAATGTAGAGAACAGAAGTTAACTTTGTTATCTACTCTGCGCACTTCCCAATTAACGTACACCACCAAAACATGGCATGTGGCAATAATAGAACGGACACAACTACAGCCAGAAAGTAACCATACATGAAAATTGCTGCCTTCTATGCTTCATAAACATCTACACCTTTCCAACCCCTATACCCCTTATAATAATAATACAAATACAGTAATTACTGTTGTTCAGTGTAAGATGTGAAATATGGACATGCGCATTCCCAGCCCAATCTATTTATCTCATCCAATGCTAGAGAATCTGATGTTGTTACCGTTAAGCATGTTCTAATTAACATTAGTTTAAGCACGTAAGCAAGTAACATTAACATAGGTTAAGCATGTTGTATGCTTGTTTAGGCACCAAATTCTGAATGTAGGGGCTAACGTTAATTTTTTAACAGTCGGTCGCCACGTGAATTTCAAACTGATCCTGACCAAAACAACATTCTCAAAACATCCTCAAAATGTTGCAGTTGTAATAGTTTCGTTAACGCCACATTATGAGAACTTGCTATAAAAACATTCCGGTATCCAACAGCTCAATTATATCCTTAAAAGTTTTCCTAATGTGTGTGATTTAAAATGTAGGCTAATTTATACTTTAATGTAAGGTTACCTTAAAAGTCGGTTGCGTCTGAATTTCGATCACTACTCACAACTGTGTCAATTCTAAAAAGGCATTTTATGCTTCTGTTGTCTGTCATCATAGAACTATACACTGAGAAAAACCTTTAAATGGAAAACTTAAAAAAGAAGCATTAACTTACCTTTTCGCAGAAAACAGATTCAGATTGGCGCGGTTACGTGCCTCCACCGGTAACTTCCATTAGAGTTCCAGGCAATTTAATCACAGTTCGAAATTAATGCGCTGCCTTCCTTGAAACATGCTCCCGCATGCATACACAAATGCATTTTAAACTTACGGTGGTTCTTCGTCTCCACTTCCTGTATTCAAATTGTACACAAGTAATAGTAATAATGCTAACACTAATAAAGCAGTGTAATATTAATAAAATGCATTATTAATATTGAAAATGCTTTTACTAATGTATTTGTTATTTATTTGGCTATTTAATTTCATTTAACTAATATTTGTTACTGTTGTTGTAATATTAAATAAATGTTGGCTATTCAGTGCATATAGTTTTAAGGCTTAGTTAAGGCTTAGTTTAAGGCTTCTTATCACATTTTTTTCTTCAAGAAATCCAAACCACATCAATTTTACTATTAGGACTGTATGCAATAATGTATGAAAAATAAAAACATCTGTAATACTTCAAATCAAGAAATCAAAATTTTTCAACCAATTTACATTTAAAGTTTTATTTATTTCCCCCCCCCCTTCAACAGGTAAACAGACCTAAACAATTTAACTGATACCTCAACAACATCCTCAGAACATCCTCCAAATGATGCATGTCAAATGTTGTAGTTTTATTAATGCATCATATTACAAGAACATATTATACAAATAAAAATTAGACCATCTCAGGCCTCAATGATCTGACTAAGAGAATGTTCCTCCATTATAATCTTGAAACATTGTAGAAATGTTTTTTTTTTTTTACAACATTATAGAATCTGTTACCTTAACAACATCCTCAAAACATTGTCAAAATGTTAGAGGTCAAATGTTCCAGCTTTGTTATTATGTCACATTACCAGAACGTTTTCTTAAAACATTACAGAAACTCAGGCCTCAATGATATTCTCATAACGTTCTCCTGATATGACTGAGAGAATGTTCTGTCTTTGTTATCTTGAAACATTGTGCCAATGTTTTATTGAGAATATTGTGTAATTTGTTACCTCACCAACATCCTCACAACGTCCGTAAAATGTTGCAGAAATAATGTTCTCGCTTTATTAATATTTAACATTATAGGAACATTTTCTGAAATGAGAAACATTCTTTAAACATTTTTTGAACATTACATTCAAATGTTTTTTCTGAAACATAAACCAAACATGTACGGAATGTTAGTCAATGTTCTGAGAACATTCCCTGCTAGCTGGGTACCAAGAAGTTTTAAAATCCTATATATATATATATGTTTTTTTTTTGTTTTGTTTTTTTGGGTCTTGAGGTCAAAAATGTTGAGGAACCCTGCAGTAGGGCAAGTTAAAAGTAAGAAATTTGGTCTTGGGTTTATGATTTTGAAAAAAAAGGTTTACCTTTAAAATTGGCTAATTTACTCACCCTCATAAGTTTCTTCTTCTTGTTCACCTATGGATCCTCTGCAGTGAATGGGTGCCATCAGAATGAGAGTGTAAACAGCTGATAAAAACATCATGATAAGTAATCCACATGACTTCAGTCCATCAGTTAACATCTTGTGAAGTGAAAATCTGAGTGTTTGCAAGAAACAAATCCATCAGGAAAGCATTTAAACTTGCTTCTGGATGCAATGAGTAATAATCCTTAATAACGCTTCCTTTTGCATGGCTTGAGAGTGAGTAAATGTTCAGCAAATGTTCATTTTTAGCCGTACTGTTCCTTTAACCCAAGTTTTGTATAGTTTACTTTGTCAGTCCAACATAATAATACATGACTGAGACGTCTCCTGAGCTATGAAAATGCATCCTCTGAGTGATACAGTTTTCCTCTGGGTTACTGAGAATCACAAAGCAGCTGCCGCAGAGAGATTCGCCCTGAGCTGTCGTTGAATCCTGTTGTGCAACAATTTCTACAAATGCTACTGCTGGCTTTACCACCGAAGACTAAGGCAGACACATTAGTCCACATAGGGAGGGGTGTTATCGCTGTGTAATGAATTGAGATGGTTGTTCCTCTGGCTGCTGTGTGGTTATTTGTTAGCTTTTTTGAGGGTGCCCAAAGCATACAATGTATTCTACAGTGGCTTGCTTGGCTGCTTTCTGGTCATTCATCAGCGAGTGATTTCCATTATGTGGTGCAGTCAGCTGAAACAGAAAAAAGCTTTTCGGGATGTGTGGTTCGTTCATTCATTCATTCATTGCTGCTTCCTGCTAAACCTAAGCACAAGTGTTTATGAGATATGTCAGCACTTTAATTCCCTACTGATAAATTTGAGTCTTTAAGTTGATTTAATAAGCATTGGGGAAGCTACTTTGAAACTGTAGCTACAAGAGGTCTTTTTAAGTCTACTTTTAACACTACAAGTGCATATTCAATAAAATTAAGCACACTTCTTTTTTCACAAAAGAACTAGTAAAACACTCCAGGAAAAAAGGAGACATCACTTTATGTGTAGAGACTACAGTGAATCATTGAATTGTTGTTTAAGCCTAGCCATTTACACCATCCAAACATGTTGAAATGTAATTACTAGCGTTATTTGTTGAAAATTGTTCTATTTGTGAAAATCATATATCTATTATGAGCAAGATTAGGGCCTGACTTATTTGATAATTGACTGTTTTGTAGTTGCTTAACAGCTTTTAAATAACAATTCATATTTTTTTCATGTTAGGTCAGCTTACTGCATTTACAGGCCACAACTACACAAAAGGCCCTTTAGCAGTATTTAACCCATGCTGAAGCTTTGCCCTGTTGTAATAAAGGGCCAAATGGAGCGAATAGCTGATCTGGGATCTGTTTTAAGTGGTTTGAGCTAAAATGTGAAATGTAAGCTGCTGACCCATCATCCACCTGTACCAGCACAGCAGTGTCTGCTCTCACAGGGACAAGTGTTTAACCGCCTGTACACAAACGTCTTTCTTTATTTTCTTGGCATAAGAGCAGCAAAAACAGTTCAAGGAGATCTGAGATTGAAACCATCAAGGTAATTGTGAAAAATACAGCTAGTGTTTATATATTTTACCAAATGCAGAGACTCTCTTGTCTTCTTTTGTGATTAATGTAGTTATTTGTTTACTAATTTGATACCGTTTAACTACACTGAACAAAATTATAAACGCAACACTTTTGTGTTTGCCCCCATTTTTCATGAGCTGAACTCAAAGATCTAAGACTTTTTCTATGTACATGTTTTTCTCAAATATTGTTCACAAATCTGTCTAAATCTGTGTTAGTGAGCACTTCTCCTTTGCCAAGATAATCCATCCACCTCACAGGTGTGGCATAACAAGATGCTGGTTAGACAGCATGATTATTGCACAGTTGTTCTTTAGGCTGGCCACAATAAAAGGCCACTCTAAAATGTGCAGTTTCATCACAAAGCACAATGCCACAGATGTCACAAGTTTTGAGGGAGCGTGCAATTGGCATGCTGACTGCAGGAATGTCCCCCAGAGCTGTTGCCGGTGAATTGAATGTTCATCTCTCTACCATAAGCCATCTCTAAAGGCGTTTCAGAGAATTTGGCAGCACAACCGGCCTCACAACCACAGACCATGTGTAACCACACCAGCCCAGAACCTTCACATCCTGCATCTTCACCTCCAAGATCATCTGAGACCAGCCACCCAGAGAGCTGCTGCAACAATTAGTTTGCATAACCAAAGAATTTCTGCAAAAACTGTCAGAAACCGTATCAGGGAAGATCATCTGCATGCTGCTTGTCCTCATCGGGGTCTTGACCTGACTGCAGTTCGTCTTCATAACCGACTTGAGTGGGCAAATGCTCACATTTGATGGCATCTGGCACTTTGGAGAAGTGTTCTCTTCAAGGATGAATCCCAGTTTTCACTGCACAGGGGAGATAGCAGACAGCGTGTGTGGCATCATGTGGGTGAGCAGTTTGCTGATGTCGTCGTTGTAGATCGAGTGAGCCATGGTGGCAGTGGGGTTATGGCATGGGCAGGCGTATGTTATGGACCACGAACACAGGTGCATTTTATTGATGGTGTTTTGAATGCACAGAGATACCGTGACGAGATCCTGAGGCCCATTGTTGTGCCATTCATCTACAACCATCACCTCATGTTGCAGCATGATAATGCACGGCCCCATGTTGCAAGGATCTGTACACAGTTCCTGGAAGGAATAAAACATCCCAGTTCTTGCATGGCCAGCATACTCTCCGGACATGTCACCCATTGAGCATGGTTGGGATGCTCTGGATTGGCGTATACGACAGCATGTTCCAGTTCCTGCCAATATCCAGCAACTTCGCATAGCACTGAAGAGAAGTGGACCAACATTCCACAGGCCACAATCAACATCTGATCAACTCTATGCGAAGGAGATGTGTTGCACTGCGTGAGGCAAATGGTGGTCACACCAGATACTGACAGGTTTTCAACAGTAAAACTGCACATTTTAGAGTAGCCTTTTATTGTGGCCAGCAATAAGGCACACCTGTGCAATAATCATGCTGTCTAATCAGCATCTTGATATGCCACACCTGTGAGGTGGATGGATTATCTCGGCAAAGGAGAAGTGCTCACTACCACAGATATAGACAGATTTGTGCACAATATTTCAGAGAAATAGGCCTTTTGTGTACATAGAAAAAGTCTTTGAGTTCAGCTCATGAAAAATTATTTCTGTGCTCCACATTAACATTCATGCATTTGGCAAGCATTTTATCCAAATGCTACATACACTGCATTCAAGACAGACCTTTCTTTTTATCATTTAGCATTCACTCAAACCTATGACCTTGCTAGTGCCATGCTACATGAGTATTTTCAATTGTGCTGGTCTGATCTAATTTTCAGTTGAAGAACTGTGTTGAATAGGACTGACACACCGTTGTGCATTTTATCTTGAAGGGATAGTTAACCCGAAAATAAAAAGTCAGTCAACATTTACTTACCCTTGTGTTGTTCTAATGTTGTATGCCTTTATTACTTTTTTACATGTTCCAAGAGTTCTACAGGAATATGTTGGGTTTGGTGAGAAATTGTTAGAATTTTTGTGAAATGTAACATTATTTAACAAATATCCTGACTTGGTTGTTGGTCTCTGTGCAAGGTTGTGCGTTCATGAGACTCTATTAGTGCAGCAGTTCACTCCGACAAAAAGCAAACATGTTATAAAAAAAAACATTTCTGTTGTAGTGCCATTTTAATTTTTCCAGTTTAATGGCATTAAAAAATTGAACACAGGAAACACAGTTGTCAGGCCATATGTCAGTAAAAACTGCTGCTTTATACTGTGCTCGTATAAATTCATAATAAAAAGTGGATTAAACTACAAGTATGTGTGTCACAAAAATACACATTTAACTAATAATTGCAATATACTGTCTTTATGTTACTGTCTTCATTAATTTGAAGGTTGAATGTGAAATTGTTGAAATATGAAAGTATGTTTAAAAACTTTAATGTAACACAATCAATAAATTGTATTATCAATTGTAGCACTTCCAATTTCTCAAATAAGGAACTCCTAAAAAATCACCTAATTCCCTTCACACATTCTCAGTTTAGTCCTTATTCCACATATGAGAAAGTAGAGCCCTGTGGCAGACATAACAGATTTTAGATAAGAAAAACTAATTTTGAGGTAAAAAAAGTAACTTTTTATATTTCAGACCCTGCTTTGTAGTTAAACTCATCAAAGTCAAATTGAAAATTATTATTTTGTGCCTGTGTAGATATTTTTTTTTTCATGTTAGCTGTTAGCCATATGGTGAGCTAGTTCATGGCTACAAGACTCTGGGTTAGTTGTAACATCAATGAAACCTGTTACAAATTACTCAAAGCAAACTTTTTGTTTTATTTATATGCTATCTTTGAATTTCAGTATGCCAAGGTCTTGGAAGAGAAAGACTAAGCAAAGGGTGTTTCGTTGTTGAAGTGTTCAAGGTCAGTTTTATTATGGCCAGTTACTATGACTGACATTACAAAACATGCTTAAACACACATTAACACACACATACACACAAATGGTGGTAAATTGTTGAAGCTGTACCACATTTGCTCATTTTATTCAGTTTTGTTACACACAAACACACACCAATTATGTTGAAAAGTCAGTGTTGAATAAAAGCTTTCAATATCCATTTTTGGTCATAATTTGGGGTGCGTTTTCCAAAAGTATTGTTATATGGTTGTTAGTTCCATTGAACTCTATTGGTAACAACAGAACTTGTGACCATAGTTGTTTTTGGAAACGCAACCAATCCAACAGGAACTATTGGGTGAACTGCAAATTTTCACTTCTCACCCCCAAGGATTTGTAATGGTTTTACTGGTTATAATGGGAATTTTACTGGTTTTAATGGAAACTGTAATGTGCCTATTGGGCCTACTGGTAATTGGTCGCCTTCTATTGGTGGCTTCTTAAAACCACTAAATCCTAATGGAATATGTCCTAAAACACACTACACTTACCATTTGGTAATGGTTTTAATGGATAAAGTTGATGTTTTGTAATATTTGTAATGGTATTTATAGTCGAAACCATTCGAATTTCTGTGACAGTTAACAGATGAACATGATAACCTGCTGTGGCAATGAGCACAAAACATTATTTACCTCAGAGTAGAAAGCATATAGATTGTATTTCATGTCGCCTTTTTATTAATCTTAATTTTTCACAAATTGTGTGGTTTTCCAGGGTGACATGGAGTGAACATCGGCACTAATAGAGTCTCATGAACGCACAGTCCTGCAAATAATATGTTAAAATTACAGTTTGTTTCTCACCAAACCCTATGGTATACCTGCAGAACACTTAGAATATATGGCACTAGGGAAGCACAGTATACCGATACTGTAAAAATACCGGTATATATTTTATTTCAAGCGGTTCAATACTATAATTTTGATCAAATCAGTATTTCAGTGCTTCCTAAATTTCTGCGAAATGGGTAAACGTGACAACAGAACAACGCGATTGATCATCAAACAGATTAAACTCCATCAACGTGCTCAAAACTAGTAAATACAGTAGAAGTACAATATGGCATTATTCTGACCTTAGTGCAACACATCAAATCTTGCCAAGCATTTGTCACTTGCTCATCCTGATCTTTAACGCAAATTTAGAGATGGACAGGTGAGTGCATTGCTTACAAGACTTTGATGTCGCTACAGCTGCTCGAGTGTGGAGGTGGACAGCGTACAACTGGCTAAAGGTGGAAATATGATAATATGGGACAGTCCGTCAGGGGCTGTGGGCGGAGCCTGAGCAATATGACGTCATACTGCTCAGAACATCAAAACGACTTGATAATTGAGACTGTTTAGGTTTTTTGCCAATTAACAAAAAAGAACAAGCTATTTTTTATCATTGTAGGGTGGTTGTGTCCTCACACATTTATATGCAAACACCATGTAAAAAATGTCCCCTTTAGAAGCTTGATGTTGATCGCCATATACTGCCATTATATGGACAAGTACGTGCAGGACTTTTTTTTAAGAGTTGGATAAAACTCTAAGATAAGTTTCTGTGTGGAAATGTAGTTCAGTTAGGGTAACTGTATTACATCAGCAGCCTGTCTCAAAAATACAACTTTTTTTGTAAATCATGAACTATGGGGTTTAGGAAAAGGCTGTTTGAAATATAATTACAAAAGATTCACACTGGGATAAAGGACATGAGGTTATAACAGGTTAAAGTACTTATTTGAACTTTCTTCCCTTTCCAAAAGATCTCTAATTGTCAAAGCATTGAATGATATATTTCGTAAAGGTGAACAAGAAATTCTAACTTCCCTCAACACTGCTTTAAAGTTAAAATGTTGTTTATGCACCTATAATCTCATTAAAAACACATCAGCCAAATTAAAGTCCATTGTCAAAAGTGATGTATGCGAGCCGTTTTCAAACCAAGCAGCTTTCTTTTGGTTTAAATGTGGAAAATCTGTGTATACCACCAATATGAACCTGTTGCGAAATTAGCACAGGGAAATCATTCGCCGTCACGTGAAATTCCAGACTGTTGTCTGGAAAATCCCATTGAAATTACTGAATTTCACCCCACAGAGAAAAGTTGTTGAACAATGGTAAATGTAATAGCACCTTAAGCAAAAATGTACTGTTTTTCCTAAACACTCCCCCTGCTGCCATTGGATTGAAAAACAATTAGCCCCGCCCAAATTCGCACAATTGGTTGTCACCGTTGCTGTGTCTGCTTAGTTGGAATGCAATGTTTTGATACACATTTTGAGAAAATTAACCTACAAATGTCTCACTAATATTAAAGGGATAGTGCACCCAAAAATGAACATTCTGTCATTAATTACTCACCCGCATGTCCTTCTAAACTCGTAAGACCTTTGTTCATCTTCAGAACACAAATTAAGGCTTTCTGATCCGGCATTGACAACTGGAACTGGAATGGTCCTAAGCTCAGAAACATAGTAAAGACATCAGTAAAAAGAATTGTTGAATAAATTCATTATTTAGTTACATTTTCTTTTAGTATTCTCATAGCTTCATAAAATTACGGTTATACCACTGATGTCACATGGACTATTTTATTGATGTCCTTACTACCTTTCTGTGCCTTGTCAGTTGTGTTGCTGTCTATGCAGGTTCAGAAAGCTCTCTAATTTGTGTTCCAAAGATGAATGAAGGTCTTGCAAATTTGAAACGATGTGAAGGTCTATACTATCCCTTTAAGTTTGATAATGAGAAACTATCTTCACATTCCAAAAAATTTTCCTTTAAAGTACTCCTCTGCTGGTAATGAAAGTAAAACACCATAACACTCGGCGTCTATCTGACCTTCCTCTTGATTTGTTTCTTCTTTCTTTTAGTCTAATCACTTGATTTGTCAGCCAGCATCACTGTTTAACATTCACACTCCATGTCAGTTTCAAGCACACCTCACACCTCATGTGCTCATGTTGTTCTGGAATAATAAAGGAGGCAGTTGACGCCGCGGTCGGTACAACACGTCCATAGCATGTGGGCCTTGAATGAGACAGATCCCAATGTCACCTTCAGGAGAACGCAGCAGTGCCTGGCGCTTTTGGGAAGCCCACACGGTGATCCCCTACTGCCACGAGATGGAGTATTAGCTTGTGAATAATTTCATGCATGCTAACACGCTGATTTACGAGCTACTTTGCAGTTCCTGCCATTTAGCTGTAAACAGAACAGGATAATCTGTTTTTAATGTAATGCATTGTTTCGTTTTATACAATATTTATATAATATATTTTTTTTATTTTTTTTACTTTAGATACAATATTCAGCTTTGCATCACACAAAAAAGTAGGACTTTTTAATAGAAATTAATACTTTGATTGAACAAGGATGCATTAAACTGATCTAAAGTGACAATAAGGATATTAATAATGCTACAAAAAATATTTTAAATAAAAACATTCTGTTTGTGAAATAATGTAACCATTTCTACAATCATATTAAGCAGCACAACTGTTTTCAAAATTCTGAATGTTTCTTGAGCAGCAAATCAGCATATTAGAATGTTTTTAAAGGATCATTTGACCTTGAAGACTGGAGTAATGATGCTGAATTCAGCTTTGACCACAGGAATAAATTACATTTTTAAATATTTTCAAATAGAAAATTGTTCTTTGCAATTGTAATATTATTATTTCACAATGTATTTTCATACAAGTTACACTCTTCACTCTTTTTGAATATTGTCGTACAACACTACCTGTGACATTGGTATGAAAGACAGCCCCCCCCCCCCCCCCCTCAAGTTAAATAGCTTAAAAACAAAAGGAGACCAAGTTGAAATGCAGCCGGAATGCAATTAGGCGACTTTTCAGCAAGACAAGAAAAACAAATGCGGAATAAGTCCGAGCAGAATCCACTGAGGCTGGGTGATTAAGCCTGGCTTGGATGTCCCCTATGCCCCTTACACACACACTTACACACACATACACATACTTTCCATCCCCCTTTCCCAGATGAGACACGAGACAGTTGCTAACTCAGATCGAAGGCCCACCATAGTCTGGATTATGTGTCAATTTGCCACCCAGCTGCAGTGGCAGTGTCTCCCTTGCCGAACATGACTAGCTCTAATTAGGCCATGCTACCAATTACTGCTGATCCCAAGTCAGAATGAACAGAAAGAGAGAGAGAGGCAAAGAATTGCACCATTGTTTCGCTTTCTATACCCAAACGCTGTGCTAAATGTGTGCAATAATCCATCATTTTGAGCTTAACAGGTTTAACACGCTCTTATTAGATGTAGTATTCAGTAGGACCAATAACGATAGCTGGACCAATTTAGCTCTTCCTGAATCTTAACTATGCAATAAAGTGTGAAAGGTCGTATAGTTGCAGCAAAAGAACATTGTTATACGACTGTAGGCAGCAGAGTTGTCATTTATTACGCTTTATTATGTACTACCTAAGAAAAATAATAAGAATATGTAGCAAATAATGAAAAATCTGTCATTATTTACTCACTTTAATGTTGTTCCAAACACATTATACACTTAACACTAAATCTTCACTCTTGCAATGACATTTTGTTAGAGCTGTTACTGTAATGTTTAGTATATTAATATAACTGTATTTTTCAGTAGCATTCAGTAGCTTTTTAAATTAGAATAGCTTTTCCACAAACAATATGCTTTTAATAACGATCAGCAGTGTGGCATGACCAAATGATAGTTAATCCTCATTTCGTTCCAAACCCGTAAGAACACAAATTAGGATATTTTTTTGATGAAATCCAAAAGTTTTATGACCCTGCATAGACAGCAATGCAACTGACACGTTCAAGGCCCAGAAAGGTAGTAAGGACATTGTTAAAACAGTCCATGTGATATCAGTGGTTCAACCGTAATTTTATGAAGCTATGACAATAGGGTCATTCTGTATCAACTCAATCAAAGGTCCCCGGCTCCATTTTTGATTTTGCAATTTTTCTGTAGTGAATAAAGCCAAAATATTAAATGTCATGAATGAATATTTACTGAGTAATCTACTATTTTGAAGAGGGAAGTTCAAATTTATATATATATATTTTTTACCTGAGATTCAGAGTCAAGTTGCAGGGGAGTAAAAATGACTTCAGAAAGATGGCAGTCAGGTCTCTTAGTAAAATCTGTAGACTTTAGCAAACATTGTGGCATTATGTGACAAAGGTTTGCCATTCAAAAATGGGGAAACAGCACTTTTTTAAGTTTTTTTAAGTCTCCAAAGTTTGCATGCCTGTAATTCAAGAAGTATTAAAGATATATTAAAGCTCTTTTATATACTGGGTCTTAATAAACTTTCTTTTTGGCATCCTTATTTTTAAAGCCCTATGAGATTCGGTTTCAGAGATATTGGAATATCAATATGGCTTCAGGCTGCAGGCTTCAGTGGTCAAAAACCAAATGTGGGTCAATTTGCAAAAATCAGATTTTTTATTATTTATTTTTTTTTAAGAGGAATGTCTGAAGAGCAAATAATGTTGAAACTAGAGATGAATCTCATTTCCTTCTGTCAGAACAACTGCATTTAGTGGCGTAAATATTATTTTTCCAAAGTTTGCTTGCCTATAACTCAAGACGTGTTAAAGATATTGCAATATGATTTTAGATTATAGTTGTTAATAACTGTTTCTTTTAGAATCTTAATATTCATAGCCCTACATCATTCAGTCCCAAAGGTATGGGATCTCACTGAGGCTTCATGTCCAGATTGTTGAATATTGGCCATTTTCAGTCATTGAAAACTAAATGTTGGTCACTTTGTATACAGCTGATACTTATTTTATTAAAAAAAAACATGTCTGATGAAGAAATAATGTTGATATTAGAATTGTCAATAGCGATCAATAGCGATATTTGTAATACTTCTTGAGTTTTGTTCAACACAATTGTTTTGACAGAAGAAAATTAGATGATAGTTTTAACGTTATTTGTTCTTCAGAAATTCCTCTTTAAAAGTGACCCAAACTGAAAAGGTGTACATTTAAACAATTTACTCATGGAGCCACATTGAAATTCTAATATCTGAACCGAATCACACAGGGCCTTAAAAATAAAGATGCCAAAAGAAAATTTTGTTAAGACCTATATCTAAAAGGGCATTGAGATATCTTTAATACTTTTTGAGTTACAGGCATGCAAACTCTGGAGAAAAAAACTTGAAAAGTGCTGTTTCCCCATTTTTGAATGGTCACCATTGGCACATAATGCAACAAAGATTGCTGAAGTCAACAGATTTTACTAATAGAAATACAGATCTCTGTGTAAAAATAGCATTAAGATGGTGCCATCTTTCTGAAGTAATTTTTTCTCCCCGGTAACTTGACTCTGAATCTCAGGTGAAAATTGCCATTTTGACCTCCCTCTACAAAATAGTGGATTACTCCGTGAATATTCATCCATGACATTTAATATTTTGGCTTTCATCACTATACAATTTTCCAAAATCAAAAATTTAAGCCGGAGGAAGTTTTTGAAATGTAGTTGATTTGACACGGAATGACCCAATACTTTTTGTATGACAGAGAGGATGACTTGCAATTTTTGCCCAGCCTTACTTTTTAGAATGAGAGATGGATGTTCTATGTCAAAATGCTGGATTTTCTTACTATCTTTCTTTGCCTTGAACATGTCAGTTGCATTGCAGGGTAAGAAAGCTCTCGGATTTCATCAAAAATGTCTTAATTTATGTTCTGATGATGAACAAAGGACAGAATTTTAATTTTTGGGTGAACTATCTCTTTAATACCACAGTTAAGGCAATAATCAAACATGCACATCTAAACAACTCTATTATATGTTAAAATGCACCATAAAATTAACCATGGTTTTATTATAGTAAAAGTGTAGTAATTTGTATGGTATGGCTACCATTTGTTTGTTAGTTTTACTATAAATACGATGGTCAAACTAAATTAAATTAGCAAAACCATGGTTTATTTGTGGTTACCATGGTTTAACTATATCAACCACGTTTTTTTTTTTTTTTCGGTTTTATTTGTTATTCATAAGGGCTTAAATGAAGCACAGCTACTTTAAATAGTGATTAGCATTTAGTTTAGCAAGCTACAGTAAAGCGGTGTTAATTTCGTTGATGAATAATTTTCGTCATAATTTTCGTCAACGACATTTTTTTCACAGACGAAACGAAACGATAACGAACTAAAATTATTTTTGAATGACAAAAACTATAACAAAAATCTACTGCCATTTTCGTCAATGAATAAAAACCAGACGAAAATGTTAGAGATGGACGATTTGTAAAGAGATTCATTCAGAAAAATCTGTTGCATGTGTAGTAGGAGGTTAGATGCATACAAACCGGCGGGACACAAGGTAAAATACACTTACTGCATGTCTTATAAAACGTTCAAAAATGTCAATATGTGGGAGTACGAGAACTGCAGACATACGGATAAATTTGACGATGCAAGAGAGAACTCAATTCGGTCTTTTCAGAGCGCATACAGAAAGCACGTTTTCGCGTTGCATGAATGAGAAATACACACATAATTATCTCGAATTGTCCGTTTTGACGAGTATTCACATAAACACATCCGATTACGTCGTAAATGAACGTAAACAACAGTAGGGAGAAAGTGTATCAGTACATTGCATCCATTGCATTCGTGCTTTCGGTTTTAAAGGGATAGCAGCCGCATTGTCCGAGTCACTTTTGTTAATCAAGCAACAAAAGAAAGACAGAAAACCACACACTGCTCTTGACTGAATCACTTACGTAGCCCTAAAGATTAATCTAAATTCATTTATAGAAATAAACATGTCTGTTTGAAAGAATGAAGAATATGGTAAACAAGTTACTATAAAGAATGCATAAATAGCCTCATATTTCACTGAAAAGAAGACCATGTTCTTTATGAGAAGTGGTTTTATTTAATTTGAATATTAAGGCATGTTGTGTATCACCGCAGTTAAATTGTGTGTTTATCATGGTTAAATATTAAACCTTAATATTAAACCTATATAATGAGAAATGCTATGACTAAAACTAAATTAAAATTTGCTGTCAAAATTAATACTGCACTAAAGTAGCATCTTCAACACTTCCTGGTATACTGCATTAACCAATCATCATCTAGGAATGAAAAGTGTATTTTATGATATAGTTAATAATACTGCACTCATGATGACCCTACAGCATGAGTCACTGTACTGAGACGGTTTTCCCACCAGAGTGCTTTCTGTCCTCTTTCCTGTGTAATAGTGGTTTGTTTATTTACCCATCTGCCTCTTTCTTCTTGCCTGTCTCTCTGCAGGTAGCCAGGCTCAGTTCCCCATCACCCAGAATGTGACGGTGGTCGAGGGCAGCACGGCTAACATGACCTGCCGAGTGGATTATAATGATAACACCTCCCTCCAGTGGTCAAATCCAGCACAACAGACCCTCTTCTTTGGGGACAAGAAAGGTGAGTGTGGGCAGGATGTGCCGTAAATCAGTCTGGTGTGGTGAGCTTGCAGCAGATCCAGAGTGGGTTACTGGGTCGGGTCGAGTGGAAATGTGCTGTGTAAGGATGAGTTCGGGCTCAAGACTAATGAGACTAAACATTCAAGTGTGTCGCTCGCTTTCTCTCTCTCAGACGGGCCAGGCGCACAAACAAACCAATCAATTCTTCGATTCATAGCATCCACATCAGCACTGCAATAACAAAAGCAATTTAGCATCATTAAAGGTTCCCCAGTGGTGAAGAATGAAGTGTTTCACTTCAAGTCATCCAGGATACGCACTCAGACACATAACGGTTTGTTTACAGCTGATTTTATGGCTTGCATAATGCAAACTAAAGTGGTTTATTCCATTTTTTTTTTAATAAATCTGTATGACCCACATACATGAAATGCTGGCCTGGAATTTATCTTTATGTTTAACTGTTATATTTTAAAGTATTATAACTTTTCTAGATAGATAAAGGGCAAGGCATTTTGTTGTTGTTTTGTATGTTGAGTCTGCTGTCAGCATAGTCCCACCTGAGCTACAGGCCCCATGTAAAGCACATTTACTGAGAGCAGAAGCTGTTCACACAGGACGTGTTCTTGTGTTCAAAGACAGCTAGATGGAGCACAGCAGAATGGAGCACAAATCAGGGCTCCCAGGGGGCGTTTTCAAAGCTGAACTACTTTTAACTTGACATGGCACCTTAAAAATATGGCGCAAGATGCTGAAAAGCAGGAAGACGCAACGTCTGTCTATCTATCTTTCTATCTATCTATCTATCCATCCATCCATCTATTGTTCTATCGTTTTGTTGTTCTATGTATTGTTCTATCTATATATTCTATCATTTTATCTATCATTCCATCTATTGTTCTATCCATTGTTCTATATATCTATAGTTCTATCTGTTCTGT
Organism: Cirrhinus molitorella; assembly: GCA_033026305.1. Lineage (NCBI taxonomy): Eukaryota > Metazoa > Chordata > Actinopteri > Cypriniformes > Cyprinidae > Cirrhinus > Cirrhinus molitorella. The sequence goes on from CM065134.1 coordinate 22,000,741, forward strand.
CATTCTATCTGTTCTGTCATTCTATCTATCTATCTATCTATCTATCTATCTATTGTTCTATCGTTTTGTTGTTCTATGTATTGTTCTATCTATATATTATATCATTTTATCTATCATTCCATCTATTGTTCTATTCATTGTTCTATATATCTATAGTTCTATCTGTTCTGTCATTCTATCTATCTATCTATCTTTCTTTCTATCTATCTATCTATCTATCTATCTATCTATCTATATCTATCTATCTATCTATCTATCTATCTGTCTATCTATCTATCTATCTATCTGTCTGTCTGTCTGTCTGTCTGTCTGTCTGTCTGTCTCTCTCTCTCTCTCTCTCTCTCTCTCTCTATCCATCCATCCATCCATCCATCCATCCATCTATTGTTCTATCGTTTTGTTGTTCTATGTATTGTTCTATCTATATATTCTATCATTTTATCTATCATTCCATCTATTGTTCTATCTATTGTTCTATATATCTATAGTTCTATCCATTGTTCTATATATCTATAGTTCTATCTGTTCTGTCATTCTATCTATCTATTGTTTTATCATTCTATCTATCATTTTATTGTTCTATCTATTTTTCATTCTGTCTATCGTTCTGTCGTTATATCTATTTAGCGTTCTGTTTATTTATCGTTCTAGCTATCATTCTATCTATCATTTTATCTATCTATCTATCTGTCTGTCTGTCTGTCTGTCTGTCTGTCTGTCTCTCTCTCTCTCTCTCTCTCTCTCTCTCTCTCTCTCTCTCTCTCTCTCTCTATCTATCTATCTATCTATCTATCTATCCATCCATCCATCCATCTATTGTTCTATCGTTTTCTTGTTCTATGTATTGTTCTATCTATATATTCTATCATTTTATCTATCATTTTATCTATCATTCCATCTATTGTTCTATCTATTGTTCTATATATCTATAGTTCTATCCATTGTTCTATATATCTATAGTTCTATCTGTTCTGTCATTCTATCTATCTATTGTTTTATCATTCTATCATTTTATTGTTCTATCTGTTTTTCATTCTGTCTATCGTTCTGTCGTTATATCTATTTAACGTTCTGTTTATTTATCGTTCTAGCTATCAATTTATCTATCATTTTATCTATCTATCTGTCTGTCTGTCTGTCTGTCTCTCTCTCTCTCTCTATCTATCTATCTATCTATCTATCTATCCATCCATCCATCCATCCATCTATTGTTCTGTCGTTTTGTTGTTCTATGTATTGTTCTATCTATATATTCTATCATTTTATCTATCATTCCATCTATTGTTCTATCTATTGTTCTATATATCTATAGTTCTATCCATTGTTCTATATATCTATAGTTCTATCTGTTCTGTCATTCTATCTATCTATTGTTTTATCATTCTATCTATCATTTTATTGTTCTATCTATTTTTCATTCTGTCTATCGTTCTGTCGTTATATCTATTTAACGTTCTGTTTATTTATCGTTCTAGCTCTCATTCTATCTATCATTTTATCTATCTATCTATCTATCTATCTATCTATCTATCTATCTATCTATCTATCGTTCTATCTATCGTTCTATCTATCGTTCTGTTGTTATATTACTCTGTCTATCATATCTGTCACGATTTTGTTTGTCTTTATAGAGGTCACACTAAATTATTGTTGTGTCACTGGTTGATTTATTTTACTTCGTTCTTCTTCATGCCAAGAGTAGTTGTGATTAACTTAATCACATTAATTTCAGCAGGGAACGCTTGGTTTGGATGGACTGGATGGTAAAAAAAAATTCTTTATGATGTTTAGAGGAGAAATAAGGGGTCCTTGTCTGGCATAACAGACCAAAAAAAAAGTCATTTCAGAGATGAGGCCAGTTATATTTTGATTGACAAAGGCAGGCATTTTCTAGGAAAATAACATGTGCAGATGAATTATTCACAATAAGACCACTAACATGTATTTAGGAAGCAAATGAGGGTCATTTTTGATTTTGCGTCGACTTGAAATCTTTTCAGAACATAGGTAGGAGATGAAAGTAGATTTCATTTGTTATCTGATGTTAGTAACGGCAGGGCTTTTGTTTGTCTGATGAAAATAAGTCGCTTCATTAGTCTGCAGCGGAGAGCAGTACCATCACTGACATTTACGACTGCGTGTGTGTTCATGTGTGGGAGAGTGCAGGCTTGAAATAATGTATTATCTCTCTATATGTGCAGGTATTTGCTCTAGTTTTCTTGCAAAAGGAACTGCTGTCATATTTTTGAGATACAGCTGTGCTTTGAAATGCTTTTCTCTCTTCATTTGGTTGCTCTTTGGATCTGAGATTATATGTCATTTCACATTTTACTCTAATTGACAATCTTGAGATTGGATTTGTGAGGAGCTTAAGCTATTCTTTCAACTTTAAAAGAAGTAGTTTACCTACCAGTTAAACTTCTGGCAATATTTCACTTTATTTTTTATTGTATGAAAAAAGAGCAGCATGAAAATTCTGCTAAGCATCCGCTGTTGTGGAAGTCAAATGGGTTTGGAATACAAGATGTCTGTCAGTCAGACTCACCACTATGTAATGTTGTCAGAACTTTGTAGCAGAAGTCATCACATGAACATGATTTTCACCTCATTTTCTAGAAATATTTTATGGAATCTACAGTACAAAACATCACAAGAACCCAATTAATTCTTCCAAGGCAAAGACAACTCTCTCTCTCTCTGATTCACACATAGGAATTCTTATGCATTCATTAACCTTAACTGAGCACCAAGTGATGATTTCATTTACATTTATGCATTATGCAGACAAAAATGACTTGCATTTTATTGTAGGTATACATTTTATCACTTCATGCTTTTTCTGGGAATCAAACCCATGACCTTGAGTTGAGCTGCAGGATGAGAACTCTCAACAAACAATAATAAAATGAAATAATCTATCATTTAAATGTTCTGATCTCCTCTTGGTCCTCATCCAGTTCTTTTCCAAGGATCTGCATGTACAAGTCACACTAAAACTATCCATATTTGTATTTTGTCATGTTTTCTTTTCACATCTCCCCAGTGAACTACATGCGCCGGTTCTTGGCAGGCTGTCCCGACTACACGGAATATGGGTAGAGTGCTTTCTTTTGCTCCATGTTTGCAAACACCGGGGTACCGATTCTGGCACAGCCACCGCAGTCGCCATGAGGGACAGACAAACCAGTCGTGGGGGTTTGATGTGACACTGACACAGATTGGAGGAAGTGAGCAAGTTGGCAAGATCAGCCAACATTCTGCCAGCGTTCAGCCAACATAATGCCCTCCTGGCACCAGTCCTCCACCTACCTCCCTTGGAGTGGACAGATGTGTTGTTGTTGAGGGCGAAGTAACAGTGGTAATTCTGTAGTGGGAAGTGCTCGCTTCAAATTGTACATTAACCACGCCAGATGTTAATTAAGATAATTGTTTGGAACATGATGATAATAGAATGAGCAGCACGTGAATTTAGTGATTGTGGGAAATCACATTTGCTGGAAGAGGAATGGTGTTTGTTGTGTTGGTACTTGTGGTGGATTGAAGGCGCAGACCCACGTCGATAGGCGCCGATCCCGTGGGTGCTCATGAGCTCAAGCGCCCACGGGAAATTGAGCGTTATGCAAAAGTGAATTAATTTCAGAACCATTCATCAATTTGTGTGCTGTTAACACCAGCCAACTGTGACTGCAGGACATTCAGTGAGCTTTTTCTCTGAATAGAAAAGCTGTACTCTACTGTTCAAAAAGTTTTGGGTTTGGTACAATTTTTAAATGTTTTTGAAACAAGTCTCAGAGGCTGCAGATAATAAATAAATAAATACAGTAATGTTGTGAAATATTATCATTTGAAATAACTTCTATTTAAGTATATTTGAACGCTCCCTCATGTGTCATGGTACTCTTGTGAATGAAGACTGACACGGAAGAGAAGAAATTGTTGAATAAAGCTGTTGTTTTTGTTTTCTTTGCGCACAAAAAGTATTCTCGTAGCTTCGTAACATTACAATTGAACCACTGATGTCACATGGACTATTTTAATGATGTCTTCACCACCTTTCTGGGCCTTGAACTTTTCAGATGCATTGCTGTCTATGCAGGGTCAGAAAGCTCTCAGCTCTCAGCTTTCAGCGAGTAATTCATGTAATTTGCATTTTTGAGAGAAATATCCCTTTAAAAATAGTGTAGCCATTCATCAACATTGCTGAAATGAGATTTTGAGCCTATGAACAAGATAAAAAATGAATACAATTAAGGTGGAAGGGTCAGGGAATGGCATCTCACTTAATTTTGCCCTACACTTAACGCAGCCTATAGTGTGACTACTCTGACACATTTTTGACTTTAACAAAGTCAAGTGCTATCACAAAGAAAGGTGTGATTTCTCAGAATAAATGTTTCAGTGATAAAACAGTTAAACTGTTACTGTCAGGTAGTAGCAGAGGTTTCGTCATACAAAAAAAAGTGTTAAAAATGCTGTCATTTACTGAATTTGAAAACCTGATGGATAAAAAAAGCTCTCTGCTCTTTTGTTTCCGAAGCTTCACAGAAGTAATAGATGCTTTCTGTTGTAATATAACCATGGTACAACACAATGTAGTACATATTAATAGATTATTTGAGTATCTTTTATTTGCATATGTCCTTTTTTATAAAAAATTGTGTGTGTTATTTTAGGAAAGTCATTATGTCGGGGGAAACATGCAAGGTGAACAATTTAAAGTGCATCATTTAAACACAGCGCTCTCAGTGGGACATTGTCAGCAGTGTGTTGGCGGTATATGGGGGCACGTTTGGCATCAGGAGATTCGGGGTAATACTGTGCACTATTGAACGAGAGTGGAGGGCAAAGACAGAGAGAAAATTGGCTGTGGTCACAATTAGGTCTGTAAACTGAGACTGAAGGATTGTCAATCTCTAGTGGCCTTGGGAAATGAATGGTCTGGTCTCGAGTGACCAGAGACTTTTCTTCAATCAGTATTAAAGGATTTAGAAGTCGGTGTCTCATTCAGGGTGCTGTAATAAGTGTGATTTGGTGGGTTGATATTTCTTTTGGTCAGAAATTGTACATATTTTATCCAATGCATTGTCTAATTCTGTCATTTTGATTAACCTTTGTTGCACTGTAAAGCAATAGAGAATGTTTTTATCCCAACCTGCCCATTATCCATATATTGAAAGGCCTCTTGAATCAAAAACAACTTGGCTGCTCTGAATTTATGGTGATTTGTGTGGCGGATACAATAGTGAATGTCACTGAACCGTCATTTGAAAAAATGGCTTTAATCCCCAATCATGCACAATGACAGCGAGATACAGCTTTAGACCAATCGGGGTGTGTGAGATATATATTTTTACTGATGTGCTTAGGTACAGTCCATTATATTTGGATTCTGGACCACTGGAATGAGGAAATGGAAAAGAAGATTGCTTATGGGCGCTCCCGCTGAATTTCAAAGAGATGCAAAGGAATTATAATGTTGCACTGTGCAGCTAGGAGCACATCCTCTTTGAAAAAGACGGTCAATTGTGAAAGTGGGAATATGCGGAGCCTGTGTTTGTGAAAAAAAAAAACACTAAATTTGAAAAGGGTAAGTCAACCATTACTATTTCTATGGTCCATATTTAGTGTTAGGGATTGGAATAAACTTGAATGGAAAGAATTCATTGTGCATCGTTTGCACTTGAATAATATGTCAAATGTGGATTTTGAGAAAAGGTGTGCTATTAATTTTCAAAGAAATCAGCCTTTTGGTTCTCGAGTGGCAAACACTAAAATGTGTGAAATTGCATAGACTTACAATGCTATCTTGGGACCAGAATATCATAGGGCTTATTCACACTGCACACAAATGAGATTTGATTGTTAAATCTGTTCTTCAGGACTGTTCTTCAGGACATGTACTCCTAATTTGCAAGTAATGAAGTCTGATCCATTTGTTGATAATTATTTAATAATTGATCATTTGTCTACACTGTTGATAATATCTGGTGCACAACATTAGTTGATAGTAACAATGTGACAGGATGCCAAGATCCAGAGTTGGCCACTGGAAAGAGTAAATAAAAATGTTAATTTTCTCACTGCTGAATTTACCTTGTCATAATCATAAAAACACTGTTTGTTACACAAATAATTTTACCGTTCACTTTGTTATTCTTCTAGTTATTTACATATAGAGGCTAATGAATCAGAAGTACTGCACATTCTCAAGAAATAGTTTACTTGTTGGAAAATAAGTTATAAAGAACAGCTGAAAGTTAGTGTATTTGGACAATTTTGCACAATTTGAATGATGTTACATACATTGGGCCCCGAATGATGAAAAAAAAACTACTTAAAATGTTTTTAATAAAATTTTAAAACACAGATTTGAATTACATTTGCAAAAAATCTGATGTCTTGTGTTTTTCTAATCAAACTACAAAATCAGTAAGTTACAAATGTCAAAAAAATCGGCCTGTCTAAAAAGTAACTTTGCGCTAGGCTACCTAGAAACCTCTTAGAACATGCTAGCAACCACCTTGTGATTCAGTAGTCTAAGTTAAACAAAGATACACAGCATCTATCATGCCTCTTGAGCTAGCCTCTTTTACGGCCACCCCAGTAAACCTCACTCCCATCCGGGTCATGGCACCAACTTAACTGGTACCGCTCACACTGCTGTGATTGGGATTCTGGTTAAACCACTGACACTAAAAACCACAGACTAGTGCTTCTCTTGAGGCCAGAGACAGGGGTTTAAGGGGTGAACCTTACTCCCAACCAGGTAACTGCAGCTAGTCACTGCAGCTCATACTAGCTGGCCTGTTATATTCACTCCAGTAAACCTCACTCCCATCCAGGTCACAGCACCACTGCGATCGTTCCTACGACCTGCACAGCTCTTGCTAGCTTGTCTCTGTTACACTCACCCTAGTAAACCTCACTCCTGTCTGGGTCTCGGCACTACTGCAACTGGTCCTAAAGTTGCACAATTAATAGTAACTGGCCTCCATTATACTCACCCCCTAAACCTTACTCCCAACTGGGTCACTGCAACTTGTCATACAACTGGCATAGCTAGTTGGCATCTTTTACACTCAACCCAGCAAATCTCACTCCCAACGTGGAGTGACCACTCCACAACTGCAACTGATCGTATGAACTGCACAGCTCTTATTAGCTGGCCTCTGTTACATTCACCCCAGTAAATCTTAGTCCCAACCAGGTCACGGCACCAATGCAACTGGTCTTACAAACTGCACAGCTCGTACTAGCTCACCTCTGTTGTATTCAGGGGGCAGTCGAGGCCTAATGGTTAGAGTCTGACTTGTAAGGTTGCATGTCTCAGGTCTCAGGTCCAGCAGGGATTGTTAGTGGTGGGAGTGAATGATCAGTGCTCTCTTCCACCTTCGATACCACAACTGAGCTGAGACTCTTGAGCAAGGCACTGAACCCTGAACTGCTCCCTGGGCACCGCAGCAGTATGGCTGTCCACTGCTCCGGGTGTGTGTGTGTGTGTGTGTTCACTACTGTGTGTGTGCACTTGGATTTGTTAAATGCAGAGCACACATTCCAAGTATGTGTCACCATACTTGGCACACATCACGTCCTTTCCTTTTCACCTTAGTAAGCCTCACTCCCACCGGGTCATGGCACCACTGCAACTGGTCCTACGAATTGCACAGCTCGTACTAGCTCGCTTCTGTTACACTTACTCCAGTAAATCTCACTCCCAACCGGGTCACGGCACCACTGCAACTGGTCTTGCGTACTGCACAGCTCTTACTAGCTGCCCTCTTTTACTCCCACCTGGGTCACTGCATTGCTGCAGCTGGTCCTACAAATTGCACAGCTCATACTAGCTTGCCTCTGTTACACTTACTCCAGTAAACCTCACTCCCAACCGGATCACGGCACCACTGCACTTGGTCGTGTGAACTGCACAGCTCTGCCTAGCTGGACTCTGTTGCACTCACCTCTGTAAACATCACTCCCATCCGGGTTATGACACCATTGCAGCTGGTCCTACAATCTGCACAGTTCGTACTAGCTTGCCTCTGTTACACTCACCCCGGTGAACCTCACGTCCACCCATGTAACAACACCACTGCAACGATCCTACTAGCTTTATGCTTTGCAGCAGTTATCTTTTCTTGCAACAACAGTAATTATATTGTTTCTCACACTTGTTTCTTACAAATTATCAGCCTTCAGACCAAGAGAGGATGGGTCGATCAAGTTCACTCTCCTCCTCTGCACTGAACCCTTAACAAGACTTTAGTTCCCAGCATGCCAACAACCCAGTGGGCGGCCTATAGGCTCACAGATGGAGTGACATTCTGGTTCTCCGGAGTGATACAGATGATCACTACAGAAACAACTTGCCATTTTTACTCACTAAACCATGGTAAAGAAGGGAGCGGACTAGATAAGCCTCATTCATTGTCATTTGGCCTCAATCACCAATCCTTTATGTGAGGCAACTCCTACATTATGGCTATATCTGAGAAAAGCCTGTGAAACAGAGTGTCAGTAGGGCCTGGATGTGCAGGGAGGTGTGTAAGTGTGTGTGATTCACATACAGAACACACTGTGAGTCTGTGGGGGTGTGTGATTCTGGGCTAAATCCTAAATCCACCCCGCCTAGATTACCAGATACATTTCTCTTCTGCATGTATCCAAGTGAAGACACAGGAAGTCTGCGTTATACAGACACCCACTACTCCTCTGAATTATATATCAGTGGCTTATCCATAATAATGCCCACCATGCCCTGTGTGCAGACTGTGTGATAAAGTGGCTAAGCCTGATGGATTGCTATGATTTTACTGACAGTATAAAATTATTTTATAAATTACTTTTTTATATAATTTTGTTTCTTTCTTTTTTCAGAGCATTTTTTGAGGTTAGGAAAAGGATGAAAGACATGAGTTACACTTTTTATAGAGTTTGAGTTACACTTTTTATATTAATAATGTAACAATTTAACAGGCTAATAGAAGGACAGAGACATACATAATTTGAATGTGTATGTTTTCTATAGATTGTATCAGTATGAGAGCATTAAGACAGATTTATTAAACTTCAATTATTTGAACTCAGTACTAGCAAATAGAAAAACTGTTACATTTGTTTAGTTTATTGTTCAGTTTTTCTATAAAAGTCTCAATTTGTATTAGTAAAAATGTATGTATTATATTATATATTTAAATATATTTTATTCATTATAATAATGCATATTGTTATTTTGGTGGGCATAAAGGAAAATGATTAAATAAGATACCTTGTATTTATTTATTAATAATTGATAATTTATTAATTTATCAATTCTTAATTGTCACCCGTCCCGTCTGTTTACTTTACCATTTTTACAAATAAATCTTAATCTAATCATGACAAACTATATATTGTTGGAAAGGTCTAAGTCTCCTAAATAGTACACCAAATTACCATTTGTTTGTGTTACAAATTATATAGGAAAAGTTATAGATTAGTTTATGACAGGAGACAAAAAAGTACATCAAAGTACAAGTTTTTTGAGCTACTGTGTGTCACCCGCTCAGACTCAGAAAAAAATAAATAAATAAATAAAACTATACTCTAAAACTAGTAAAAAAAATTGTTTTTAGCAACTGAAATAAAGTGGAAATAAAATAAAACTTAAAAATGGGAAATTAGAAATAAAATAAACTAAAACAATGCAGGAATAAACATATATATACTGTAATAAATTTACTAATACTGAAATGTAAATAAAAATAATATGAAATTATAAAACATTGTAAAATATATAAGCTACAGAATGTAATATATATATATATATATATATATATACTATAATAGTATATAAATAATACTAAAATAAAATTGCCTAGGCCTAAGCATCCCAGTGTGGTGCTCAACCTCCCCTCCAGGGGGATTGTTACTGTAATAAGTGTACTTTGTACTTTGGTTTAGATAAAAGCATCCGTGCAACTGGTGTGGTTGACCAGACATACAGTCTTGTACCTCAAGAGCTTGCGTATCCATTTTAGCCCAAGGCCATTAGGAGAGAAGTGCCGCAATGATGAGTTGCCACCACTGAAAAATCGATAAGCACCATATGTCTCCCTTATCGTGCACTATTAATGCAATCGCAGCGTATGATTCATCATGCTAGAGCAGGATAAATTAGAGTGTATATGTCCATATGTCTATTGCTCCAGTGTAACATAATGTAAAGACTCTGCCTATGGGAAAACAGTACCTGCAGAAGGTATTCATTCTGCACTTCATAATGAGATATCTAACTACCATTTATTGTGAAATGTAACCTCACGGATCCTGAATAATTTAGGGCTCTATCTTGCGGTGTGTCATACTGTATGTATCTTTCCCAGATATGTTTGTAAATGTAGATGAAGCTGTAATCCGACTCTGTGCATCCGAGTCGGTCTATAACAAACGCCATTTACGGTATACATATTGATGTCATTTTTTTCAGTGCTGCGGCTGTATTAACTGCTTTTTCAGTGGGTATCTCAAATGCTTCTGGCGCATGATTCCTGACATTCATTAGAGATGTTCAGCTCAAATTGCAAAAGGTCAAATTGCAGAGTGGGCTCTTAATTGGCCTGCGGCAATCAAAATGTTGTTATGTTCTAAATTACTGCATTAATGGACTCGTTAAATTGCTCATTAGATAAGAAGATTCAAAAGCGAGCAAAATGCAGAGGAACGAAGTGAGGTGCTGTGACATTGTACAGTCGTCTGGTTACGTAGAAGTCTACAAAGGTCCACAAGGTTATATCAGTAAATTGTCTTTCCTTACACTTTTTGAAGGGGTTTATGTAATGCTTTACTCTAATGGGTATTTCCGGGTTTTACTGTATCAGCACATTCTGCATTGTCAATTCCAATTTGTCCCTAGTGTACTATTGAGGCCATCATGATTTATATTAGCATTCAGTGCTGTGGGACAATAAATGTGAGAAATCAGACTGTGATAATTTACTATATCTGTGTGGGGCAAAGTCCTGATCAGGAATAAGATGAAAAAGTCTGAAACACATTCAACTTGCAGAATAGCCAAGGACAGCAAGAACGCGTCCAGAATCTTAAAAAAGTAAAAAAAATCCAAAAAGTGAGATCTGAGAGAGAATCTCCTTATTTTTAAGTATATTTGTGTTACAGACATAATCCTAGCACATATTAAATTATTATTTTAAAGCGACACTAAGGTCATGGGTTTGATTTCCAAGGAAGTTTCTTTGGATAAAAGCATCTGCCATATGTAGAAATGTAAATATAACATTTTAACTACAGAATTTGTTGTGACTCTTGACCACAAAACTAATCATAAGGGTCAGTTTTAAAACTGAATAAGCATAAGCTGAATAAATAAGCTTTCCACTGATGTTTGGTTAGGGTAGGACAATATTTGGCCAAGATACAACTATTTAAAAATCTAAATTCTGAGGGTGCAAAAAATATTGTGAATATTAAAGTTGTCCAAATGAAGTTCTTAGCAATGCATGGTACTAATCAAAAAATAAGTTTTGATATATTTACGGTAGAAAATGTACGAAATATCTCCGTGAAACATGATCTTTACTTAATATCCTAATGATTTTGGCATAAAGGAAAAATCAATCATTTTCACCTATTTAATGCATTTTTGGCTATTGCTACAAATATACCCATGCTACCAAGGTCATATGAAGTTATGGTGCTCATGTGGGTTCAAATTTGGCTTGCAACATTTCCCAACCTTATTCCCCTTACTTTTCCACATCACTTCTTGTCATCTCTCTGCTTTCAGCAGGATCAGCAGAACTGAAATTTCCTGATAATTTACTTTCCCCCATGTTATCCAAGATTTTCATGTCTTTCTTTCTTCAGTCAGAAGAAATGAAGGTTTTTGAGGGAAACGTTCCTAGATTTTTCTCCATATAGTGGACTTTACTCAACCCCATTTCATTCAAGATGTTCATGTTTTTCTTTCTGCTGTCAAAAAGAAATTAAGGTTTTCTCCATGTAGTGGACTACAATGGGAATCAATGGGTTGAAGGTTCAAATTGGAGGTTCAATGCAGCTTCAAAAGGCTCTACATGTTCCCAGCCAAGGAATAAGGGTCTTATCTAGCGAAACGATCACTCATTTTTCTAGCACTAGCTCTGTGATATGTGTCTACGACTTCACGCCTTACGAGTTCACGCTTGGTTAGTTCTCCGTCTATTTACTCCGGTTCAAAAGGATAGGGTAGGGTGAAAATCAAATTTTCTCCTCCAACATCAAAATCAACCAACATCGTTGTTTGACCTTTGACCTTGACCTTGACCCTAGTGCAAGATGAGCATTTGTGGTGAAAAAGTATGTGTGTGTGTGTGTGTGTGTGTGTGTGTATACAGGGTTTGAAATTAACACCCGCCAAACCGCCAAATGCAGGTAAAAATCAGTTGTGTCAGGTGACGCTAATCACTAGCCAATTTGGCGGGTTACTTTTCATAAGTTATATTTGCTCATTAATTTCTTGGGGAAGTTCATGCAAGCCAAATCTGCGGAGGTTTAGCGCATATACTGAACTTGTGAGACATCATGACATTATGAAGTATATTGCAAAAACCAAACAAAACACACCTACAGAGTGCAGGCATTCGCGAATACGTGATGAAGTCTGGTTAGACTAACTTAGTGCGCATATGCATTTAGAGTTCTTTCACGGCATGATTCAGTCTAATAATAACCTATTCATTAATGATCACATAATTCAAGATAAGTGGCAGAAAATGTATATATCACATTAAGAGTGAAGTTTTTTTTTCTTAAAAATCAGCATGGTAACAAATGTGGTATTGATATTTTATACAACAGTTTGATAAACAATAAGTTAATATCAAGAGACGTTACGTTTTAGACACTGTATTGGCTGTTTTTACTATATTTCGCCAACAAAAATCATTCCAAACACAGCCGCAGCACTGTTTTGCGTCTCTGAGCAATATGACTGATGATTCATTCCTGAACGAATCAATCGTTAAAATGATTCGGTTCAATCGGAATGACTCTCTTATTAACAGCTATTTACTACAACCTGCTGGCGGTTTTAATTTCACATTTGAAGTTAAGTTGCATATCTTTTCATTTTAAATAATTTCAAATATCAGTGTTCATTGTTTTATGTTTAAAATATCAAAACATTATTAATGCATTTGTAACTGCAGGTTAAATCATTCCATGTCCCTCTAAGCTGACCATGTGTAAATACATCTAAATGCCACTTCATATACAACTTATACAAATATGAATTTTGTTGATACTGATTTCATTTGTTTAATAACAGCCTAAATGTAGTATTATTATTATTATTATTATTATTTTCTGATTACATTTTAAAATTTGATTTAAAGGATGATAAACACTTTTAGAAGAAATGGCTTTATAAAGGTAAAAATGTCCAAAAAGTTAAAAATAAATTTAAACGTATTGGAAAAGATTAATTTCTATCACTGCTGTGAACTGAACACAGAGAATATAAAGAATATCAAAAACTTTGAGTCAGCTGTCCACAGTAGTCCTTAAGATATCAGCACAAAAACAAACTCGGCAAAATATAGTTTAATTATCTTTATTGATAAAATCAATATCAATAATACATAACTTTTTTTTTTTTTTGGTTTATTTTTTGTTGTTTTTTGGCTAGTAGAAGTTATGAATGGCCGATAACTTTAAAATGTTGTAGCTAAATTGGCTGGTGAGTGAAAAAGTTAATTTTAATCACTGTATATTTATCAGGGCTGTTTCCTCCGAGGAGGCAAGGGAGGCAGTGTCTCCTCTCCTCAAAATTTGATGAGAAAATAATCAATGTTACAAAAATAAAGCACCGCAAATATGACTAAATATGAGATTAAAAGTCTAAAAGTCACTTGTTTTTCTAAAGTAAGACTGTCCACAGCTGTTACATCATCAAAGCCCATGCAGCCGCTCTTGAAAATGTGGTCTTGAATCGCTATCGCGGTACTTTGATGCCACTCGTGACAGTCACGTGTTGCGCTATAATTGGATATGATTGGTAAAGATTAGATGTTATTGGTTTGTGCCATAAATCCCGCCTTGTTTTCCTGCTAGCTCTCTGTCTCAATGAAGAAAATGATGGTGTTATTGACTAATTATAAAGTAAGTAAACAACTCTTTCACTTAGATGTCACTGCTTTATATCACGTCAAAATGAAACATGAAATGTCTTGAAAACATGACTGTCAGTTTTTAGTGATTTCAGCTTGAAGAAATGAAAGATGTATCGTGCCTGTGACAGTTTACAGGGCTTTTATGACGATGACCCAAAAATAAGTTGACTATTATAAACATCAGTTCATAAATAAAAAACAAGTCTCTATTTAAGTGCAAATAACCCACCTTGTTGGCAGAGTCTATTTACACTAACTCCAACGTGATTACAAAAAACAGATATCACGGAAAGGCATGTATTTTCAATAATAATGAAGGAAATTATTTGAAAAGTTGACCTTAAATTATTGGGTAGGGTTAGGCTAGGTGTAGGGATGAATTTATTGTCCCAGTAAGGGACAATACTCATTGATCCCCATTGAAGTCCACTATTTGCAGAAAAATCCTTGTTTTTCTCTGAAACCTTGACTTATTTTTGACTGCAGAAAGAAAGACATGAACATCTTGGATGTTTATGTTGTAAATTATCAGGAAATTTTAATTCTGGAGTGAGCTAATCCTTTAAGTGCTTCATTCCGTAAAACACTTCTACACTTATAGACTGTAAATGTTGTGAATTTTTAAAAAGTTATTCAGTTTAAACTTTACTTCCCGAACCACGCTTTTGACTCCAAGCTCCAAGACACGTGAAACAAGTCATCCCCATCTAACATTTCCACACTTACTTAAATGTCATTTTTAAAGCTCAACACCTCACATAGAGCCAAATGGTCCTCTAATGGGCTCCTATCATTATAGCATTACCAGTCGATAAATGAAATGTTAAGTGCTGTGTGACATTTCAGAAAGTCTCTATTTTGTAGCTTAGCATTAGGGGTTCTGTAAGGCAGAGATAAGCGATGGTTTCTACTATGACTGTATTAAGTTCATTAGGGTCTTACATCTTTGTTGTTGATGAATATGAAGGCGGACAAAGGTTGATTGAGTTTGAACGTATGCTTGATTATTAACTAATGACCATTCGCAGAGTGGACGATCAATGGTTAAACATCTGTTGTGACCTTCAAACATCATGCTCTTGAGGTCTAATTTAACCACTATTTTGATGGGAATGATTTTAACAGTGTTCCTCCTCCGAAGGGTAAACAGCAGCCAGTCCTATCTGATGAAACAATCTCCGCATGTTTGCATATTCTGTGTGCAGTTGCATTTCTGGATGAGCCGTGGATATTGTAGGTTCTGAGTCTCAATTTTACATGCTCTCAGTGTAATACAGCGCACATGAAAGCATTGTGTTCTTCGACTGACCCAAAAATGTCTTGCCTTGTGTTTTGATATAGCAACAAGCTTGATGAACAAAGGCTAACTTTTTGTGATGCAGCATAAGAAACTAAACCTTAGAGATTTGTCAGAGAGAATTAGGTTCTAGTTTAGCTCTTTCATGCGCAGGAGCTATTCCCCATTGTTAGCTGCGAATATCTAATGTCAAGTTTGACCCGATATGGCTCGGCAAAGAAAAGTCTCTAATAATTCCACAAGTGTTCAAATGTCATCACATCAGTTCTTGCCCAGATTATCCCTTGCACCTGGTTCGTAAGATCTGTTTTAACCTCTGATCATTGGCCACCTGCAGTAGAGCACTTTCTTGGCCCTTGAGAGCTGCTGGGAAGTAGCTTCCTGTCTGCGATGGAAGTACAGGCTCACGTCCCTGCAATAATCACAGCCTGTCCAGATAGTGACCAATCAGCTGGCCGTTGGAGCAGTCTAATTGCAGAGACGGGGACTTCTGGCTTCTCCAAACGTGTCAGTGCCAAGATCGACGTTGCCAGCTGCGGGACAGTCACAGCCGCGGGGCCTGTCGCTCATGCCGCCGGTTTTCCGTCTCCTCGTCAGATGGAGTGGTCTGATTATGTCAGAGTAGAGGCTCGGCTCCAAAGTTGGATGTTAAATGTGGTTTCAGAGCCTCGTGTGGAAAAGTGCTGGGAGTCTCTCAAAGTGCACTGCCAAGTGATTGTTCACAAGTAAGGTGTGAAGACACTTTGTCGGCGACTGTCTTCCTTCCAAGAGCAACAACGCCAAATATATCTAAATACACAATATTATCCAACCGCACCCACATCCACATGCACTTACGACCTTGAAAATAACATTCACAATCTGCTCCATTATTCCCCACTGCTGCCTCTGTTGAAGTCTTCTCGCCAATTTTTATTTGTGAGAGCCATAGATAAAACCAATGCCACTACTGGAGAAAAAGCACTATCTAACCATGCTAAACAGGGGTTCACGCCATCAGGCAGTTGTCAGACTGCTCCAGCCCAAGGGAATGCTGGGATGTCTGTCAGGTCATCTACAAGTCAGCCTCCCAAAAAAGATAGAGAAGGGCGCAAGGTCAAACCGAGGGATTTACTCCGCTCTCTAAGTGGAATAAACTGCGTTGAAGAAGTCAGAAGGATGTTGGAAACCAACCATTTCATCATGTCGACTTCTTTAAGCTCTGGGAAAAAGAGCTTTGTCAGACGTTGGCATTTCACGGAGGTTGTGACAGATTGGAGCTAACTCTGGGCATCTGGCAGGCTTTCGATTCTTTTTTTGGAAATGTGGATGCGGAGTTTTGCCAGCCCCTGTTGGCCTGCGTTGAATTGATAACAGTTGTCTGTAGGGTTATTCAAACCTTTGTATACTTGTTTCTGTCAATGGATTTGGGATAATGTTTCGAGCTTGACACCATTGTGTCAGAACGAGACGTAGCACAAAGTCTCAGTGTAAGTGAAATGAACCAGCGTGTCACAAGATTGTTGTATCAACAGAATACTAAGTATACTATTCACCTCTTCATTTGACCCCGGTGCAGAGACAGATTTGACCACTGAAGGAAGTCGATTTCAGACTCTGTGTGGGTGAATCTTTTTTCTTCCTCTCTTCTATGTCGTTCTTTTTAACGCCCACAGCCCTATATGTTATCATTGTACGGCTTGAATGGAAACCGCCAAGCGTTTTAGAGTCTAGGCATTGTACCATCAACCCTCGGATGCGCTACAAACAGCGGCTGTTCCTCGCCTTCCAGCTTATCATCACCTTTGTGATGTTCGGCGTACGAGTGTGTATGTGTTTGTCTTTTCTGTAAACAACAAGGGAGCGCACTCTTTTCTTCCATTCCTCCCTCTGTGTCTGAGGAAGATAGAGGGATATGGGCTGGTGGAAATGTGTCATCTGTTCCTAAGCTTTGATGGTCCTTGTCTCACCGGGTTTCGTTGGACTCTATCAGCAGGCCCATGTGTAGAGCGAGCCCAGACCTGATCACCTTTCCTTCCTTTATCCAATTCCGCTGTGTCTCTGTGCCAAAAGCCCCCCTAGGCATTTGCCAACTCCACAAACCCTCTATTCATTCTCTATTCATAACTCAGCACACATTCAGAAGGAATATTTAAACAGTCTTGACACATCCTCTAGAAAGATGCTGTCTTGTAGCGTCAGATCTTATTGTTTGGAGACGCGTCGTTGTTTTTTTTAACATTAATGTACGTTTAAAAGGCTCCCAAAGACTAAACAATTGTCTCTGCTGACATGTAAGTAAATCCATTTTTCTGATTTGACATGTCATTGTTTGCATGTAACAACGTTTCCAAAAGGACAGTGAACACGTCTATGAGGAATTCCCTAGTGTTAGAGTTTACAGAGACAGAATTTGAAGGTCAGCACACTTTTGTTGAAACAGAACTATGTTGGGACCCCTTATACAATTGACCTCTGCATTGACCATGCATTCACAAAATAATCAATGTTAATTTTGATTTTATACCAACTGTAAAGGGGACATCGGATGTCTATTTTCCACAAGTTGGTATAATTCTTTAGGGTCTTCACAAAATGTCTGTAACATATTTTGGTTAAAATTCCTCGATGGTTGTGTGAAACACCCAACAGCGACCTGTTTTTTGTGAATGTCGCTTTAAATGATAATGAGCTACTGCTCACCCTGCCCCTTTCTTCCATTTTATTATGGCGCGTTACCATCAAAAACAAAACTAATCCACTGCGTCCTCAGTGGCTCTTATGTTTATTGTTACATCCAACTTCAACTTGTTCTTGCTACAGCTGCTCGAGTGTGAAGAAAATGGTGAACAGCGGACAATATGCTAATATAAATATGCTAATAAGAGACAGTGGGTGGGGCCTGAGCAGTATGACATCATACTGCTCCAAAATCAAAACTTGATAATTGAGACAGTTTAGTTTTTTAGGGACTAATAAACAGAGGTGAATGGATTTTTATCATTGTATGGTGGTTGAGTCCACACACTGCTAAGACACATATGCTCTATGTAAAAGTGATTTTTGCAGCCAATGTCCCCTTTAAAGCCAAAAGGCAGACTGAGGTGAAGCAAAAAGTCTGTGAGATGTTAAATGAAATGCCTCAGTCTCTCTCTTTGTTCAAATGACACAATACAAGCGAATTGTGCCTTCTTAAACTGTGTGAGGTGATGAGTATAGGGTGACCTTTCTGTTCATCAGTCTCTCGGCTGCCGCAAACTCTTCTTGGAAATTGCAAGCATAATGGATGAATGGCTGCTTGTGGCAGACAGGTAGAAAGTGTTGAAACTCCAGTTAGAGACAACAAACGGCTTCAGTGTGATGGTGGCAGTCAATCGCAGTGGATATTTAGAACAGTGGGAGTTTTAAAAACGTTTGTGTCACTACTGTGTGACTAAACTCATGAATAATACATAATGTCATGATTTAGTAAGTGAACATAAGTCCTAAGCTTCACCTCCAAGATATTTCAAGCTCAAAAACCTCTAATGTTTACAAAACAATGCTGTGGGTTACTAACACTATGTACCATGGCATTAATTATTTGGTGCTTTTCTCAAAGTGTGTGTGTGTCAGTGGGCAAATTTGGATTTAGAGGTTATTTTCAAGAAAATCAATGCCCTCAGAGTATCAGGAACTAGATTTACCAACCTGATCTCATGCAGGGCTCTCAAAATCACTAGCTACCAAAATGTTTCACCGCCCTGCCCAGCGGGCTATCTTAAAGTAGAGGGCTCCTGCAGGTCCTTAAACACTCCTCAATTTAGCTGTATCAAATTTAAGGCCATAAAAAGTTTTAAATATTTTAAATAGTATAAGAAAAGTATATAGTTAACTATAATTTTAAGAGATCTTACAGATGCGCACGGAAAGACAAGATTCACGATAGGTCTGGATTAAACTGATGTCACTGAATAAATTTGCGCACTGCACATTGCAAAGTCAAAACGCGGCACGGTTGTATTAATGTAGGCTATCTTAAGAGAACCGACTGTCCTCAGAAACGTGTAGTTGGCGTTTTCTTACCTATAATGCCTGATAAAACAAATGTTACTAGGGAAACCGCAATATTTCAGCGTTCCTAAAGCGCCACCTCGTGGCAGAGAATGATTTTAAATTTCCAAGAATTTTTTTCTGCTGTTTATGGTCAGATTATTGCAAATATCGCAAATGATTTATGCAGCAAATAGCCTACATAGAGTTGTAAATGTGAAAGAAGTTAATGTGTCTTCTAAAAGTTCAAACAATTAAGACAGTAATATTTATGTTTTAAATAAACATAATACATTATATACTTGATTTATCCCTCTCAATGGTCTAAAAAGGCTGAAATGCCGTTGTATAAGATTTTTTGTTTTTGTGAAAACCTGTATGGGAACTGTAAATCATGTCATTTTATGGCTTAATACATTACCATACATTATTCAACCCCACTCATACTTTCCTTTTACTTTTGCAGCTGTTAAAAAGGGTCATAAATTGATTTTTAAAAATAGTGAAATAAAATTCCTTCCTTGATATTTGTTGATATTTGTGTATTGAATATATTTTTGATTGACATTTAGACTCTTATCTGATTTTCTAATTTAAAAAAAATAATTGTCTTTTTTATTTGGGCTAGTTAAATTAATTTTCGGGCTACCAAAATCTGAAGAGTACCTGCCCGAAGGGCTACCAGACATTTTGAAAATTTGCGAGCCCTGTCATGAAGAAAACGTACCTGTGGGAACTTTTTCGCAAGACACAAAATATGTAATGCCATATGTTTAATGACATGTTTGATCTGAAATGTCCACTGAGTGGCGCTAAAAGAATGTTTGTTTTACATATTATATGTTTTATAGTTTTGTACAGTACGTGTCACCATAGTTCTGACTTGAAATGTCTGTTGAGTGGCGCTATAACTCTAATGCTCTGTTATGTTTTAAAATAATGTACCATCTGCACCACACCTAAACCTACCTGATAGTATGAACAAAAGCAAATTGTCATTTTAGCTTGTTTTTTTGGTCTATCATCTTTCAGTTCTTTCACCATGAGTCATTTTTTTGTACCCAAGGATTCCGCATCCTAAGTCTGATTCCCTGCCAGCTAAGCTACTGAACAAGCTTGTTACATCTGAAAAAAGACACATTTGGAGCTGTAATCATAACTGTATATGAAAATGATTGCAAGTGCTCACTGTTTTACCGCCTCTAGTGTTCATTTCTGTTGGATTTCGCATGTTGCGAAAAATTTCCCACAGGTATGTTTTCGTCTTAGCATTGACTTCCTTCCTATCACATAAGGCTGTCAACTTCCTACCCCTATTTCCAGGAAGCATGTTAAAGGCAAACCCTCCCAAAAAAAGTTAATTTTCATGTTACCAACAATTCTTTTTTTTGTTATTACATTACCAGCTTGTTTAAAACATGTTAACATCATGCTAGCAACATGCTAATCATGCTAAATTAGTTTTTTACTTGTGTTAACGTTTTTAACGTAATGCTAACACAATTAGCATGTTGTTAACACAATGCTAACACGATTAGGGTTACTATTATTGCCTATGCCAAGTTTTGTCAAGGCAAGCACCACTCACATTTTCCTCAGAAAATTTACAAATATATTTATTTTTATTTATTTATTTTCATTTGACTTTTTGATACACAATGCCCTGTTGGGACAACTTAATGGCTGCACTTTGTTCCACCACGTTAAGACAAATGGATTTGTTGTTGTGTTTTCATATTCAAGAGATTGAAGGCTAGATCTAGCTTTTTGGGTTCGCATCGAATGTTCTTTGACATTTATACTTAATAAATTTGTTTATGAATCAAGATTGATATTACAGCATACTGGTTAGGTTTTGATGCTGGTATGCTGGTTTTTGCTGGTTTAAGCTGTTCCTAGCTGGTCCTTTGCCATAAACCAGCAAAGGACCAGCTTAAACCAGCAAAAACCAGCATACCAGCATCAAAACCTACCTAACCAGCATTTGCTGTTTTTTTCAGCAGGGTAGGTTGGTTTTAGGCTGTTCGTAGCTGGTCAGCAGGCTAGTTTTAGAGGGGTTTTGGCCACTTTCTTAGCTGGTCAGGCTGGGAGACCAGCTGGAACAACCAGCTAAAACCATCTTAGCCAGGCTGGGAGACCAGATACTTCCAGCTTAAACTAGTTAAGACCAGCCATTCAGCCTAAGTTGGTTTTAGCTGGTTATCCAACCTGGTCTTAGCTGGTCGTAGCTGGTCAGCAGGCTGGTTTTAGAGGGGTTTTGGTCTGGCTGGGAGACCAGCTGGAACAACCAGTGAATACCAATCTGACCAGACTACCCAGGCTGGGAGACCAGCTACAACCAGCTACTTCCAGCTTAAACCGGCTAAGGTTTAAGACCAACCAACTAAGGCTGGTTTTATCTGGTCATCCAGCCTGGTCTTAGCTGGTCAGCAGGCTGGTTTTAGTGGGGTTTTGGCCACTTCCTTAGCTGTTAGATGCCAAATGTTCTCCTCCTATTCAAATTTGACATTGAAAGGGTGCATACAACATATTTGCCCACATTCAAATACAATTTTGAAGAAAAAATAAATTAATAAATAAAAACCTGGGGGAAATAATTGCAGAACATGTTCACACAGGACACTATTAACATGACTAAATGCATAAAACCATTCAGAAAAATTTGGCCACAAAATGGGTTAAGACCTATGTAGATCAGGGGGGGACGCCCCCTGTTGGCCTTACTATGTCCACAACCTTACTTTCGCCAGGTCTCCAATCCAGGTACTGACCCTGCTTAGCTTCAGTGGGGAAATCAGGTACAAGTTTCAGGGTTTTGAAGACATACAAATACCATGTGACACCATGGTGCATAAAAATTGGTGTTAGAGTGACAGACGTGTAATGCATTGCACATCTGAAACATTTTGAATAGTTCCACCAACATTTAAATTGAATAACTTTAGTTTTAGTTTAATAACTTTAGTATATACATAAACATGCATAAGTTTTCTTATATTCTTTGCTTTTTAATGCCTGTTTATTGACTTTGAAAATTAACCCACACTGGGAATTATTTGGAGAAAAAAAATGTTTGACATCCCGCATTTACTGTATAATTTTTGTTTGAGCAAGAAGTTGTCTTTCTTTGTCTTTTAGTTTATTTGGCCATTTTTTCCCGGGAGCAGGATATATATTTTATCTGGGGGCGTTCAGTGGATTCTTTTTGCCCATTTTTATGAGTTGCTCATTGCATCAAGATTATTTCTTTCATTACTTTTTCATTTGAGAAATTATTTTTGTATGCCTAACCCTGTACAAAATGAATTCCCTTTCTTTTTTGCCATACGTGTGTCCCGAATCCTTCACTCAACCAGCTTTGTTACACATGCTGAGATATTACCACCTGATACCATTGCCAAAAGTACAAAACGTGTACTCCAACATTCTCCAAAAGTCCTTTTTACCTGATCACTAATGATATGTTTTTTTTTTATGTTTTAGCATTAAGGGACAACCGGATCGAACTGGTTCGAGCCTCTTGGAAGGAGCTGACCATCAGCATCAGTGACGTTACTTTGTCAGATGAAGGACAGTATACATGCTCGCTCTTCACTATGCCTGTCAAGACTTCCAAGGCCTTCCTGACTGTGTTAGGTAAGACCTCTCATAGATCAGTCTCCCTCTCATCCTCATCAATCTGTGCTTTTAAGGTCAACACGCTCATCACTGATCTGGGGTCAGTGAGTTCTCTCCCATCACATGATTTTGTTTTTGCTTTTTGGTGGCATGGAGTGATGTAAATGAGAAAATTTCACACTTGCTGATGGAGCCATTAGATGTGTCACTGTGTGCTTTGGTTTATAATCAGCTTGTGCTGGAATCTGTACTTCTCACTCTGTACACTGTACAACAATACATTTTGTATTTTGTTTAAAGACAGTAACTTTAGAGGCAGTAGTTGGTTTTTAGTTTGTTTTGCTTTGCTCTGATCATCTAACCTTAATGGGGCTACTTTAACCTTATTTTTATATACATATTTTCACAATACATGATGTTTACAAGTACATTTAATTTAACATTTAATAGTTGTTTTGTTTTGCTTTTTTTTTTTTTTTTTTGTCCAACTTTTAGTTTTTAAAATTAAAAAAAAAAAAAAACAAGTAAAAAAAGTAAAAAAACAAATAATAAAAAAAAGTTTTTAATACATATTGTTTACAAGTACCTTTACAGATAATAGTAGTTGTTGTTGTTGTTGTTGTTGTAATTGTTGTTTTGTGTTGTTGTACAGTGATGGGACAACTTTCAACTTTAAGTCAAGTCAAGTCAGCTTTATTTATATAGCGCTTTTTACAATACAAATTGTGTCAAAGCAACTTTACAGCATCAAATGGAAAACTAATATATCAATAATTCAAAAAGAAACTTTAAACAATTTTAGTTTGAGGAAATTAATCAATAGTTCCAAATTAATAAATTGTTTGTCTCCAATTTAGTTGTTGTCCCAACTGAGCAAGCCATAGGTGACAGTTATTTTTACACACAATAGTTTTGTGTTATTGTGATTTATTGTTCTATTTTTGTCTTTATATACAGCATTTTTATACAATTCATATTGTTTACAAAGACCTTTACAGACAGTTGTTGTTGTTGATGTATTTAAATCTAATAGATAAATCTAAATTGTTTTGTTTATTTGTTTTTGTTGTTTTATATTTTTGTTTGTAAGCAAGTATATTTACAAACAATAGTTGTCATTTATGTTTATTTGCCTGTTTGTTTGTTTGTTTGTTTGTTTGTTTGCTTTAATTTTGTGTTGTTTCGATAAACCAGTGGTGGGACTATTTCTATCTTATTTTTATGTACAACTTTACAGACAATAGTTATATTTGTATTTTATTATAATACTATTGTGTTTTGTTTGTTTGTTTCTTTTTTGTTGTTTTGTTATATTTTTGTTTCTAAAAGAGTACCTTTACACATAATAGTTGTCATTTTTTTGTTTATTTGCTTGCTTGTTTGTTTGTTTTCATTTTGTGTTGTTTTGATAAATCATCAGTGGTATATACATATATATATATATATATATATATATATATATATATATATTTTATAATAAAAATTGTTTTGTTTTGTTTTTGTTTGTAAAGAAATACATTTACAAACAATAGCTGTCTTTTTTGTTTGTTTGTTTATTTGTTTGTTTTCATTTTGTGTTGTTTCGATCATCCAACAATGGTTGGATTACTTTAACTTTTGTTTTTTTTATATATATATCCAACTTTACAGACAGTAGTTGTTTGTTTGTTTGCTTGTTTGTTGATTTGTTTTGTGTTGTTACAATCATCCAACAGTGGTGGGACTACTTTTACCTTATTTTTATATTCACTTTACAGTGACTTTAAAGGCAATAGTGTTGTTTTGTTTTTGTTTTAAATCATCCAAACAGTGATGGGATAACATTTTATTTTTGTTTATATGAAGCTTTTTTAATATACAATACATACTGTTTACAAGTACCTTTATTATTTATTTATTTTTTTTGTAAACGAGTGCCTTTACAAACAATTTGTTTTGATTTTGTGTTGTTTTGATCAATCAGCAGTGGTGAGCCTTTATTTTATACACAATTTTACAGACAGAAGTTTTGTTTTGTTCTATATTGGTTTTGTTTTGTTTTGTTGTTGGACTATTTTTGTAGGTGAATATATTTAGATTCAGCATTACAGAAGTAAAACTTGGATGGATTTTATTTTCTGTTGTCCATTCTTTGAAAAAAAAAATTACACTTTAGCATCTGGATGTATAACATTATAGAGTCAAGATTAATAAGCA
Source organism: Cirrhinus molitorella (assembly GCA_033026305.1). Lineage (NCBI taxonomy): Eukaryota > Metazoa > Chordata > Actinopteri > Cypriniformes > Cyprinidae > Cirrhinus > Cirrhinus molitorella. The sequence goes on from CM065134.1 coordinate 22,026,010, forward strand.
GTTTTATCACACTATATTTTACATGTTTTACATTTTAACATGTAAAAATCTGTAAAAAGTTAATGTTTTAGTTTGTTAATTTCAACACCTATTCTGGTGCAGTAACACAGTTTTTGTTGGTGGAATGGTTTGATGTAGAAAAGACTTTGGTAGAATCCAAAACTCCTTCACATTCTCCATCTCTTTTGCCCAATAAATTCTTCCTTTTCCTGTAGAATCACAAAATACCATGCAGCAGAATATGCTACTGTATTGATATATATCTACTGAAAAACTTATATATAAACTGGCAAGCATGTTTTCTATTTAAAAGGAAATGTCAGTAATGCAACATTTGAACTTCAGGCAAGAAATATTCCTCTGAACCACATCATGTTCAGGCGGGGGCTGAGCCCATCTATGACTGAAATCGTAAAATTACACGTTTCCATCAGCACTGCCTATAATCCTCCTCCTCTGTTTGTATATCAGGTGTTCCAGCGAAGCCAGAAATCACAGGCCTCTCGAGACCTGCCCAGGAGGGGGAGGACGTCACACTGACATGCACCACATCTGGCAGCAAACCGGCTGCTGACATCCGATGGTTCAGAAACGACAAGGAGGTGCAAGGTAAACAAATCCCCCCGGATAGCCTAGAGCTGATTGTGTGCAATGAACAGTTGCACATTTTGTCAGTGTGCAAATGGTACATGGTGGGTAATGTGCGTCTTTGCACTAGCATCTTCATGAATTGTGCAGCTCTTTACAAAGTGTCTCACAGCAGTATAGTTTAGTATTCTCTAATCCTGGGCTTTAAAGTTGCAGCGTGTCATTTTGTTGACTTTTTGCTATCCCAGTTTATTGTGATTGGACAGAACTATTTTTAAAATCAATAGCTATGAATCCATAAACCTGTTTTTATGCGCATTTCGAAGTATCGCATCAGAAACGAGTGATGGAAACGTCACATTTCGAATAAAAATCCCTTAATTCGCAAAAAAAGTGTTTATGGGAGATGGAAATGCATTTGCCGAATAAATTCCTCCATGCGCATTAAAAAATCATGTGACTTTGTGCTGTGGGATGGCAAAACCTGAAAAAAAAATCTCGTTCCATAGCATCTGAAATGTTGCTATGGTCATTCTGAAATGCCAGAGAATAAAATGTATAATTCTAGAAACTGCATTCCCTAACAGCAGGCATTTACCTCCAAAAGCAACAACCACATTTACTGTTTCGTCTTCTTGCTCCAAGGTGCAAGTCATTTTATAGATGAAAATGATTATATTCAGATGGCTTATCCTACTTTATTATATTTATCAGGAAGTGACAATTTTGTTCTCTTTGACTAGTTGGATGGAAACAGAGCTTACTTGCTAATGTTTTATGCGATATTCTAATTTTGCACATAAGTTAAATTCGCAACTTTGGTAGGGCTGCAACAAATGATTATTTTGATAATCGATTAATCTAATGATTATTAGAACGATTAATCGACTCGTTGGATGGAAACAGAGCTTACTTGCTAATGTTTTATGCGATATTCTAATTTTGCACATAAGAAATTTGCAACTTTGGTAGGGCTGCAACAAACGATTATTTTGATAATCGATTAATCTAATGATTATTAGAACGATTAATCGACTCGTTGGATGGAAACAGAGCTTACTTGCTAATGTTTTATGCGATATTCTAATTTTGCACATAAGAAATTTGCAACTTTGGTAGGGCTGCAACAAACGATTATTTTGATAATCGATTAATCTAATGATTATTAGAACAATTAATCGACTCGTTGGATGGAAACAGAGCTTACTTGCTAATGTTTTATGCGATATTCTAATTTTGCACATAAGTTAAATTCGCAACTTTGGTAGGGCTGCAACAAACGATTATTTTGATAATCGATTAATCTAATGATTATAAGAACGATTAATCGACTAGTTGGATGGAAACAGAGCTTACTTGCTAATGTTTTATGCGATATTCTAATTTTGTGCATAAGTTAAATTTGCAACTTTGGTAGGGCTGCAAAAAATGATTATTTTGATAATCGATTAGTCTAACAATTATTAGAACGATTAATCGACTAGTTGGATGGAAACAGAGCTTACTTGCTAATGTTTTTTATGCGATATTCTAATTTTGCACATAAGTTAAATTTGCAACTTTGGTAGGACTGCAACAAATGATTATTTTGATAATCGATTAATCTAATGATTATTAGAACGATTAATCGACTAGTTGGATGGAAACAGAGCTTGCTAATGTTTTTTATGCGATATTCTAATTTTGTGCATAAGTTAAATTCGCAACTTTGGTAGGGCTGCAACAAATGATTATTTTGATAATCGATTAATCTAACAATTATTCAAACAATTAATCAACTAATTGTCGATTATTTTACTGGCTAATCAGTATACTTTGATTTTCAGTTTTTGCAATTAGTACAAAAAATTGTTATACATATTCTAACAGAAATTAAGGTCACTTATTTAGCATATTATGTAATTACAATTATTATACAATGAATCGGTAATACTTTGGTTCATTACTTAACATTAGTTAATATGAACTAAGAATGAACTTTTGCAGCATTTATTAGTCTTAGTTAATGGTAATTTCAATATTTACTATTGCATTTATAAAAATCACAAGTTGTTTTTTTTATATTTGGTAAAAAAATAAAAAATTAAATAATAATAATAATAATAATACATAAATGTAATAAATGTATTGCTCATTCATGTTAATTTATACATTAGCTAATGTTAACAAATGATACCAAATTGTAAAGTGTTACCAATTCATTGTACTAATGGATATATCTGGCACACAAAATGAGATGACAGACAGAGAAACTGTCTTAAACACATCATTCTGCCTAACATCAACGTCTGTAAGTCATACAGATAAGAAACATAATAAAGGTAAGTGATAAGAGGCTCTCTTTTTTGGATAAACTATTTTATTCAAAATATAATGTCTTAAAATACCTTAGGGTTATAATAACCAAAACAGTCCTGAGCTAGATCAAGCTTTGATCTCTGTAAACCAAACTATCACTGTAATGAAATTATTTTTAATTTTCCCCACTAATTCCACACTGAAGAGAGCTGCTTTATAACAGGAAATCAAGTTGTAATTCTAAGTGAAAGCGACAGGTTTTTCATGTTAAATACCATAAACCTGTTTGATTTAAGGCTATCTATTGCATACATATAAGTTAAGTTAACGTTACTGAACTGCAGAGCTCGTGCAAACATCCACATTTTTGTAATCAGATGCATTATTAACTGCTTTTTTAACAATACATTTACATATTCATCCAAACGATGCTTAGATTCAGCTGCATTTGTTCTAAACAGTGTTGCCAACTTTTTCAAATTGGAAAGTAGCCAAGCCTCGCTTTAAAAGTCGCTAAATGTCGCTAGATGACATCATAGGCTAATTAGCATATTCATGACATCAGTTTGTCGTATCCTCATGCCTCTCTGTGCTCACATACTGCATTTTAATGCAGTCAAATCTCAATAAAATGTTTTTCATCTATATGTTTTATAGATATATTGACATATTTTACTGTTTCTGCTGTCAGACAATAGGGTGAATATGAAAGAGTGACTGAAACGTAGCCCTTTAAGACTACATAACCAGCTCTCGGAGATATAATCTACACTAAAATCCGGATTCATAATCACCACATTGTCTAATAATGAAACCAAATGCACATACGATTAAGACAATGGCTCTGCTGTGATTTTGGCTATATGCCTGTAAAATAGAGTTAGAAGCAACCGAATGTCTTTTTTTTTTATATATATCTGAAAGAACTGTTCCCAGTCTTCTGCCGCTCACTGAACAGACAGTGTTGCCAGATTGGGCGGGTTGCCGCCCAATTGGGCTTCTTTTGATAGTCTTGGACCGGAGAATAATAATATAATATGTGTAATAATATTGTTATTATTATTATTATTTTATATTTGCTGTTCGATTATCATAGTAGCCTATGTATTAATGAATATCATTTCTGACTGTCGTGCTGTATACATGAACGGGAGTAAATGGCAGCTAAATTAGATTGCTTTCTGATCACTTTATTGTGCACTTTTTGCACAAAAACGTGCTTATTTTTACTGTGGACATTTAACTGTTGGCTAAGTCATCGGTTAAATTCTTGATTGCCACTTTGAAAAGATCTCTGGACATTTTCAGCATATTTTCGTACTCCCTTTAATGTATTTGAAATAAAGTTTGTCCAAGAAGTTGCTAGATTTGTCGCTAGGTGCTTTTATTGGGGGAAAAAAAAAAAAAAAGTTGCTAAGGGGTCTGGAAAGTCACTAAATCTTTGTCGCCAAGTTCGCAACACTGGTTCTGAAGCGCTCTCTTTTTCTCTTGAATCGCATTCTACAGTCGTCTTGCGCTACAGCGCCACACTGGTCATTGCATTGGTTTATTGCAGGCTCTTACATTAGGTCATATGAGATCAGACAACTACACCACAACAAAAGTATTTGTCGACAATGTTTTATTGTCGATAATGTCGACGAATCGTTTCAGCACTAAACTTTAAATGGAAACCCAGCTAATGTCTCAGATCTTTCTAGTTATGTCTAAGGTGAAAATGTCTGGATGTGTGTGGGACAATAGCAATTGAAATGGCAAAGAAAAAAGGGGGGAAAAAACATTTAAAAATAGTTAAATAACATTTACTTAGTTTTTAAAATAAATTCTTCACGTCAGTTTCACGTGGTTTTAAAACAGGACTACATATTTGTCCGAAAAATGTACCTTATTATTTAGAAAATTATTTTTGATAAGTAATTGCATCTCTCAGTCAATCCGTTGTACTATAGCACAGAATACGGTAACACATCAGCTCAACTTTAACCAATATGTTACCCCAGACATCCCTCCGAGGGCTGAGACGTGCACATCTCGGGCAGAAGCCCCAGTCGGCTGATCTGGTGCTGGTGATTGATGGCCTGAGACTCCGTCAGACAGGCCCGACTCAGAGATGGCATTCACGCAAGCCGCACTTAAAGGCCAGTGGCATGCGGGAACAGAGCATCACAGCCGGACCGCCTGTCACTCACTCCAATTCAAAGGAATCTCGCTCTGTGATCTGATCTTGTGAGACGGATTGGATGTGCTTCTGGAGACCACGCAGGCCCAAACAGAATATGTAACACGGTGCGATACCGCTCACTTTAGGATGGTCAGGGAGATACGAAGGCTTGTGGAACGGGTCACACTGATGGATACCCTGGCTGCCGTCGGCAGGACTTTCAATGCGGGCTGTGCTTGCAACTCTTGAAACTTCAGCACAAATACAGGATCTCCTGAGAGCTTATTTACCACAGGGATTGCCTATTTTGTTTTGTTTTGTTTTTTTAGATGCAGTTTACTATATCTAGAACTGTGCTAAATATACTACACTAATTTCCTCTGGGCCAATCTGTCACTTGCTTTTCATGCTGTTCTACCACATCTGGATGGGATTGCACCAGCCATTCCTAAGGTGTTTCGTAAATTGGGACATGAAGTTCACAGCAGGGGCTTAGTAGCTACTTGTTACTTTGTACCTAAGGCTTAGTTCACCCAATTTTTTATTCTGTCATTAATTATCTCACATCGTTTCAAACCCGTAAGACCTTTGTCATTTTTGGAAAACAAATTAAAATATTTTTGATGAAATCCAAGAGCTTTCTGACCCTGCATAGACAGCAACGCAACTGACACAGAAAGGTAGTAGGACATTGTTAAAATGGTCAATGTGACGTTATTGGTGCAACCATAATTTTATGAAGCTATGAAATGCTTTTTGTGCGCAAAGAAAAAAAGCTACTTTATTCAACAATTTCTTCTTTTCCGTGTCAGTCTTCGATATGCGTTCACCTAGAGTACCTTGACATATTTTTGTTTTCTTTGTGCACAAAGCGAATATTCACATCGCTTTACTCGCTCTAGATTACTCACAAGATGTTTTTCATGTCATTCTCGTGAATAAAAATATAATAATGGTCTCTTACATTTTCTGATACAACTGGACATGTCAAACTGGATTTATTTCCCTTGTGCAAATGTGTGTCTATTTGCGTCTTTGCATTGACTTTGTATGTAATCTACTCGTATAAATGATTAAATTTGCTTTTGCTTTCATATCAGTAAGCTCTTTGCTGATTGGATTTGGCAATAACAAGTCATGCGAATTTTCTGCCTGAGTTGTTCAGCTTGTGCGGAAGGTGCGATTGAGGTGAATATCATTATCACAAGAATTTTTCATAAATACAATGTTTCTCCTTCATTTCTGATACAACCAGACGTGTCAATATGGACATTGCGGCGTCTTGCACATTTTCCATTTGAGTTTTTTAACTTGTGCGGAAAACGCGATTGAGGCGAATATAGCATTTTCGTCATTTTCAAATTTGCGTCTGTTCGCACCTTTGCATTGACTTTGTATGGAATCTACTCTCACAAATAATTACATTTGCCTTTGGTGTGCACACACCATAATGCTTTGTGCACACCAAACACGAAGCAAATATTTTCAGCGCGTTATTGCTCTATATTACTTGTGGGATGTTTTTAATGTCACTCGCGCAAATATAATCCTCGCAATGCTTTCCTCCATTTTTTGACACAACTAGACTAAGTTCTTCGCTGATTGCGTGACAATGTCATGCATATTTTCTGTTTGAGTTGTTCAACTCGTCCAGAAGATGCGATTGAGGTGAATTGAGGTAAATAATGCACGTCATTCCTGTCACCCGGCAGGTGACTTTTGAAAAAAAAAAATTCTCTCTCCATAGGCAGAGGCTGACCCAGCTCCAGTAAGGCTATAGCCTAATTAACCTAGTGTAATCTGTTAACAATGCACATTATAAACCCGTCTTTTTAGGCAAGTACCAGATAATGAGTGTCATGTCATGAAATGTTTTTAATACGACGGAAACTTTGTTAAAAGTGATCACAATTTAATAAAATCATTGTAAGGCCTATTAAGTGTAATTATTTCATTTTCAATGTTATTCAAAGAGCGAATAAATTATATAAAGCAATCCAGCAAAGGACACATCAACGGAGCTTTTTGAAACTGAATTAGTTACCACAAACGATTCACTGTTTTGAAGCGCTCTAATCGAACTGCGTATCACAAATCATTGATTCAGAACAGGAATTCAAAATGCGTATTACGAATCATTTGATTTAAATTGAGCTTTTTTATCTCCACTGGGAATAAAAAATAATTCAGCAGCGGCAGGTATGCATAGATCACCCCCCAACCCCCCAATCGCGCCTCCGATTTGCATTATTCACGTTGCCCGGTGCAAATTCTTTGCATTGACTTTGTTTGTAATCTACTTGCACAGGAAGTTAAATGTGTAGAATCCACATAAGCTTTTTTTTTTCATCAATAGTCAAAATTTACAGCAGGCCATGCAAATTCAGTCAGTTTTTTGGCCAGACAAACACTGCACACAGGCTGAATGTAAATGTAAGTCTTTGTAAATCCACTATATGACAGCAGGTGGCGTTTTTGGAAAAGCTGAATTACAGCTGTTTCCCATAACATCCGTGGACAAAGCAATTTTGCGAAGAACATGGCTTTATTAGAGTCATTACATGAAGTGAAGATGAAAACAAAATGCCATCTAATCTTTTCTGAAGACAGTCAGAAACTTCAGAGGTACATTCATATAATTAGTTCATTTATATGTTAATTTGTAATTCATTGCAAGTTTATATCATGCAACTCGCAATTGCGAATTTTTATCTCACAGTTCAGACTTTATTGAGAGTTATTAAGTGAGAATTGCGAGATATAAACTCACAATTGCGAGTTATTACGTCAGAATTGCATGATATAAACTCACAATTGAGAATATTTATTAAGTCAGAATTGTGAGATATAAACATGCAATTCTGAACAATAAAGTCAGAATTGTGAGATAAAAACTCGCAGTTGCGAAATATAAAGTCAGAATTACATGATATAAACTTAGAATTGTGAATTGCAAGATACAAACTCACAATTGCAAGAAAAAAAAAAGTCAGAATTGTTATTTTTATCTTTTTTATTTAGTGGCAGAAACTGGCCTCCATAGTTTTTTACTAAAAACGTCTGTAAACAAGTGAATAAAGCTTGCAAATGGATCGTATCTGTTTATTATAGGTCATGGAAATTGAGCTTTTTAGTCAGTGAAAGTCAGGGAAAAGTCCGGGAATTTGACATTTGGCTTAGAGTGAGAACCCTTTATTATGATTTATCATTAAACCGGTAATAGTTCCATCCCTAAACCAATGCTGTGTGCACAAACGCGAAGCAAATATTCATATTGCTTATCGATCTAGATTATTTGTGAAATATTTTTCATTTCACTCACACAAATAAAATAATCACATAATGCTTTCCTCCATTTTCTGATACAACTGGACATGTCAAACTGGATTGGTTTGCACAACAAAGTGTCATGCGGATTATCCACTTGAGTTTATGAACTTGTGCGGAAGACGCGATTAAGGGGAATATCGCACGTTCATGGTAAACGCAATGCCCAATTCATATCCCCCTATGCAAATTTGTGTCTTTGCATTGACTTTGTATGTAAACTACTTTACTTGGCTTGTGCGACAGTGCGGCAATCGTGATGCTCCCCGCAAATTTGTGTCTGATTGCGTCTTTGCATAGACTCTAAGCAAATAATTAAATTTGCTTTTCATGCAGATTGGACTTGTCTGCAGTTCATCAGAGTGAATGAGATAAACAACATACACTCATTACAGTGATTAAACTAAAGTCATTCACACAACTATATTTTTGGTATTAAATGACCCATTTTTTAAAAGACGGACTCTCAGGTTCTTGTTCTGATACTTTAAAGAGATAGTTCACCCAAAAGTAAATAATGATAAAACAGACTTTTCACGTTTGGGTGAACATTTCTTTGCAGTCTAGTTCATCTTCAAAAAAAGGTGATCAATCTTCCTGAAGTGTCAAATGATAGCACGCATCTAGAGGAGCATGGCAATGCTGCAGGCAATGCAAAGGGTGCGTTTGACTGACTGACACTAGTGTTGATAGAGACAAGAAAGAGAGAGAGAGATGTGATTTCAACTGCTTAGTTACTCACACCACTGAACAGATATCACACTGCACCATATTCCACAGCAATTAGCATCAACACTTTTGTTATTTATCACCAGATGCTGAAAAATTACATACCAGTCATTCATCATATTGAGTACCAGCAGGGCTCTGAATTTATACAAAAACACTTGTAATAGTAATTCATTATTTTCGGGTCTAATATTGATATATGCACTCAATTAATCAGTATACAATGTAATTAATGTATTATAAAAAATATATATATATATATATTTAACATAAATAATTTTAGTCTTGTTGTGAATGATTACAATAGCACATTATTTCCAAGCAACACATTTTTTGCATCAAAAGGCAATAGTTTGCTTCACCTCTAAAATGACTTTCCTTTTCGGCTCACATCATCCTGTTTCACGCGGAAATGCATTACATTACATGTGGCAGGTGCTAAATCCAAAGTGACTTACAGCACATTCAGGAGACGCATTTTATTAATACTAGTGTTTCCTGGGAATTGAACCCGCAACCTTTGTGTTCCCAGCGCAATGCTTTACCAGTTGAGCACATTATGAAAGTAAAATAGGTTTGCAATTTCATTGTTCCTTGGATGTTTTGAATAGTCAACAAAGATGGGATTTGGATTAAAAAAAGCAAGGACAACAAAACAACAAAGATGCTCTGAGCGTTTTACTGTGTATGTGCATCAAGGGAAAGAGAGATACTCCCCTGTTTTACCTGGGCAGGTCATGCATGTATATGTGTAGTCAGATGTTTGCTGGAGGCAATCCTCCGGGGTGATGTTTTACTTAGCCATTCATGATGCTGTTGATCCAGGGCTTTCACGGTACGCAGACATGGCTCTAACTGCTATTGTCTCTGGTTACTGATTCTCTATCTCTTTCTGTGCTGTTACTCTCGCAGGATTTTTTACAAGCTCTAAATTATGTTTTATTCTTCACATTTCCACGGGCTTTCCAATAAATTCCAGGCCGAAAGGGACAATGTTTTGAGCTGTATAGTATTAGGATAGTTCTATTGGCGGATTGCTGTTCTTCTGTGTGATTGCAAACAAAAACTTTTCCGCAAACAGAAGAATTTCATGTTGATGCTGCTAGGCTAATACCTATATGATCACAAATAGTATGAGATGGAATCAAGTGCAAATAAAACATGGAAATTGGAAAATAGGGGGATTGGCCAGCAGCTTTCCAGGAAGCGCAGATTCGTCTCACTCTGGATTTTTCAGTAACTCTTTCTGCAGTTTACATTGTTTCGCCAGTAGGTGGTGACATATGACTCTGTATGAGTGAGTTATTTGAATCGTTCATTTAAAATATTAATTAATTGAAGAACAAATGACTGATTGATTTTATAAGTGGGTCATTAAATCATTAACTTAACTGATTAGTTCAAAAAATAACTGAGTTCTGGCATGAAACTCTAGATGCAGTCTGATGGTCTAATTCAATCCGACAACATGACATCATAATCACATGCCACAGCCGATTGGTTCTCTCCTGTATCAGTAGCCAATGAGCGCACTGCTCAACATACAAATACATGACTAGTGCTAAGTGCAGCAGTTTGCAGCATGCTTCAGAAACCCTTCCCCTTCCCCAGCTCCACCTGTATAGATCTGCTACGAGGTGATTCATATATGCTATATGGGGGTTAATTATATATGTTATATGTGCAGCAGCAGTGTTCCTTATATGCTTACAGCAGCATGTTGTGGATGTATTGGCAGTAGCAAGTATCGGTACTTGCTCTGTCGCAGCAGCAGCATAGCAGATCTATTCCACCAAGACCAAATACATTAACATTGTCATGTACATTACCATGCCAATCCCTCCAAGAGTTGAGTTAAATTTTCAATTATTCATTTAATGGAGACTTTTACCAATGTCACTTATAAATACGTAATACAACAAGCAGTTCATTCTAAGAAGACAGGAAAATGAGAAGTAAGTTATTGAATTATTCACTCAACCAATTAGTTGAGTTTAAGAAACATAAACTAGTTTAAGAATCTTATTTAAAAGAGGAATGTGATAGAATTGTAGAATTATTCGGCCACGTGTCTAACAAGGTGTTTTTCCCCGTGGTTAGCATATTTTTTCTATTGTTCTCGTGGGAGCGCCGCATTTTTTAAAATGCCAGGAGCATGCCGAGCGCTGAGCATTTGAGCGTTTTTTCCTCGAGTTGAAGAATGTTCAACTTTGAGTCAAACGCTGCGCTCATCACTGTCACTTTCTAGTCAGCTAACCAATCAGAGTGGAGGAGGGGCGGGACTACCGACCACTCTGCTTGTACTAAGGCTGAACAACAATGTAAAAGTTAATATTGCTTGTCTCTAAGTATTTATGTCTTAACCAGACGGAATTGCCAGACTACTCTAATATTGTAATGAAAAATAATGCTTGGAGAAACATTTAATTAGCGATGCGTTTACCATTACTTCAGTGGGTATTCTGTATTATAGTAACCACGGAAAGAACTCAACGGAAAGAAACACTGCACTCACAGCTCGGTGTTTTCAGCAGAGCGCCTGGCATTTTCAGCTGGCTAAAAACGCTTTTGTGGACACACTTTTGGTGGTTCAGGAATGAATCACTGTTGTGAGCATTCTGTTTGCTTTAATTTAAAAAAGAAAAGAAAAAAAAACACAGTGAAAAGTACCTGTCAATATTGTGCCTAAAATGAAAGTTACTTAATATTAAATTCTTGTTTTTATTGAAATTGTGTGTAAAAGCAGCCATACTGATACTTAGAACAGCAGCTTTCGTGCATGGTATTTCTTAAATGTACAATATAATGCTATTTACACTGTAAGTGCAGTCATCTGAAATCTATCAAATAAATTACTTAACCGATTAGTTAAAAAACACAGATTCATTCACAAAATGAAGTGATTGTGTTTATGAATGAGATACATTTTCAATTATTTATTTAGTGGAGACCTTTACTTATAAATGAGTAATACAACAAGCAATTCATTCTAAGGAAACGGGAAATAAAAAGTAAATTATTGAATTATTCACTCAACCGATTAGTTCAAGAACCTTATTTAGGAACGGAATGAGTGTCTATGATTGAGTTTTTGAATCATTTACTGAACTGATTTGCTCAAAAATACACATTCATTCAGGAATTAATCACATGTCGGTTGCTTTGATTTAATTAGGATCTATTTTCATGAGCGGGAAAAAATATGACAATACATGCATAATACAACAAGCAATTTATTCTAAGAAGACAGGAAATAAAAAGTAAGTTATTGAATTATTCACTCAACCGATTAATTCAAGAAACTTATTTAGGAGCGTAATGATTGATTGAGTTATTGAATTATTAACAACTGATTTGTTCAAAAATACACATTCCTATAATCACTAGAATATCACACTCCTCTCAGCCAATCAAATTCCAGAAACCAGAAAGAACTGTTACAGTCTTGAGTACAATAGAACGCTTAATAACACCAATAATAGCACCTGTATAGTACTGTATGTATGTATGTACTGTATAACATTAGCTTGAAAGGTTTTCTTGTGGCTGTGTTTTGGCAGGCCAGAAGGAGGTAAATGCCACTGGGAGGTCATTCACGGTCAGGAGCACTATACACCTCAAGGTGGACAGGACAGACGATGGAGCAGCCTACACCTGCGTGGTAGAGCACATAGCTCTGGGCTCCTTGCCGCACCAGGTTACTGAAGTGCTGGAGGTCCACTGTGAGTCATGTTTTTGGATCAGTTTCCATCCTGACTTTAGTTTGATGAAAACTACTCTCAAATCAGCTAAAACGAAATGTGCCAGCACCTTTTTAAAGAGTGGCAGAGACAGTGCTGTGTGTACAGTATCCACAATTTAGCAATGTTTTGCAGTAGTGTAACAGAACTTAGCTTACAATATTTGATTGTATGTGTATATAATATTTACAGTGAAGATCTTTTTTCCTCATACATTTTTACATTTTGTCGTGTTGTATTTTTGTTATTTTTTATTGTTTTGTGTTTTTATTTTACTTTGTTTTTTGTTATGATTTGTTTTATGCTTTTTGTTTTGCTTTGTGTCTTTTGTTTTATTTTGTGTTTTTGTTTTTATTTTGTGTTTTTGTTATGTTTTGGTTGTTTTTGTTTTGATTTTGCTTTGTTTTATTTTGTGTTTTTGTTATGTTTTGTTTTTATTTTGCTGTGTTTTTGTTATGTTTTGGTTGTTTTTTATTTTTATTTTGCTTTGTGTTTTTGTTATGTTTTGGTTGTTTTTGTTTTAATTTTGCTTTGTGTTTTATTTTGTGTTTTTGTTATGTTTTGGTTGTTTTTGTTTTCATTTTGCTTTGTTTTATTTTGGTTGTTTTTGTTTTTATTTTGCTTTGTGTTTTTGTTGTGTTTTATTTTGTGGTTTTGTTTGTTTTGGTTTTATTTTTATTTATTTTTCTATTTTTTTCTGTGTTTTTTGTTTGTTTTATTTTATGTTTTTGTTTTGCTTTTTGTTTTGTGTTTTTGTTATGCTTGGTTGTTTTGTATTTATATTTTGCTTTTTGCCTCTTTTGTTTTGTGTTTTTGTTTTGCTTTATGATTTTTGTTTTATTTTGTATTGGTTGTTTTTGTTTTTATTTGCTTTGTGTTTTATGTTTCATTTTGTGTTTTTGTTATGTTTTATTATGTTTTTTGTTGTTTTGTGTTTTTATTTTACTTTTTGCCTTTTTTGTTTTGTGTTTTGGTTTGCTTTATGATTTTTGTTCTGTTTTGTGTTTTGTTGTGTTTTGGTTGTTTTATGTTTTCATTTTGCTTTGTGTTTAATGTTTTATTTTGTGTTTTTGTTATGTTTTGATTGTTTTGTGGTTTTGTTTTGCTTTTTCTTTTATTTTGTGTTTTTTGTTTTGCTTTATGTTTGTTGTATGTGATTTTATGTTTTGTTGTATTTTTTTGTTATGTTTTGGTTGTTTTGTGTCCTTTGTTTTGTTTTGAATTTTAATTATGTTTTGGGTTTTGTTTTGTGTTTTTTTTGTTCTGTGCTTTTATTATGTTTTTGTTGTTTTGTTTTATTTTGTGTTTTTGTTCTATTTTTCACAGATCCTCCTCAGGTAGAGATTGTGCGCTCAGTAATAGTACCTCAGGAAGGACAATACTTCAAACTGGAGTGTGTATCCAAAGGCAACCCACTGTGAGTGCAGCTTGCTTTTAATCACCTACGTGAACGTTGTTTGAATACGGCGTGTCTTATGAAGTTGAACTTGCAGAATCATCACGTCTCAAGGCGGCCCTTATCTGCATGCAGAGAACAAAAAAGCAATAATGCTAAATCAGATCGTGATATTTGGGAGAGATTTAGTGAGTCATATAATCGTCTAGAGACAGTTGTAACTCTTTTAGAGTGACCTTTCAGAGGTAGAGGACAAAACCGTAAAAAGTTCCTTGAGCAGAAATGATAACAAAATGAGAGACAAATCTTTTCTGCCACTAGCCTACTAAACCTATGCCCTAAACAGATTAAAGGATCTGAGATTTTTTTTTCATATATTTACAATAGAAGTACAATAGGGGCATTTATGTTAAATGCTTTCTTGTGTTCAAAAATAGCTCGAGAGAGTGCAGCAAAAAGATTGTTTTTTACGTACTAAGAAACATACTGTAAAAAATCTATGTAAATTAGCTTAGCAGCTCATTTTCTGGCACTGTATCCCAAATTCAATATTTTAATCAAATAAAACAGCTTTCTTGCAGTTTTGGGAATTTGTGGATCATTTAAATTAAATTAGATTTTAGTTTCTTGCAACAGCATGTGAGAAGGCATTGAAGGCAAAATAAAGCTTAAAAAGGCCCATAAAAAAATAAAAATCACAGGTTTGTGAATCTTTACGTAAGTTTTTGACTTGTACCGTTCTGCTTTTGCTTTGTTGTTTTCAGGCCTGAGCCAGTTTTATGGACAAAAGATGGAGGTGAGCTTCCAGATGTTGAACGAATGATTGTGGAAGGTAGAGATCTAATCATAACCACACTGAACAAAACAGACAACGGCACATATCGCTGTGAGGCCAGCAACCACCTTGGCACCAACAGGGATGAATTTACACTGTATGTGTACGGTAAGTACTTCTGGGTCATCGTAACCTCTGGAGGGCAATAAATCCATGAGTTTATTTGTTATATTCTCATGTGTTCTCATTATTTATTTTATTTGTGAAAGTTTATGTTAATATCCATCGTAATCCGCATCAAAACACACATACGCACTCAGTAAACTCCTCCTGGCCTAGTTTACCAGTGGTTTTGTGTGTTGAGGGTATACAGAAGAAACTGCTGGTGGCTGCAGTATTTGCCACCAAAGTGAGACAGAGCCAGAAATGATAAGTTGGTTCTCCAAAACAGGAAGTAAAGCAAGAGAACAGCACACAATTAAGGGTCCACTGCTAATGCGGATAACATTTGTCAAGCTAAAATTGGAAGGAAGATACAGAGCACTTGGGACAGAGACGGATTCGTAGCATCGCTTTTTAATAGGCCCAACAGCAATCTTTGAGAGAAATCATTTGGATGGTACACATTTGTTGTACTAAAAACAAAGACGTGGGATTTGTCTCAACAGGAGAGGCCTTAATGGACGGACGCCTTTTGAAAGTCAAGCCCACAGCTCTCCATGCCTTTCCGTTGCCCCAGATTTATTTGGCCACATTAACAAGATAAACAGGACACATGAAATAAAGATTTTCACTAGTGTCGAAGCTCTAAAAATGAATCAGGTTAAAGGGTTAGTTCACTTCTAGAATAAAAATGTCTTAATAATTTGCTTACCCCCATGCCATCCAAGATGTTCATGTTTTCGTTTCTTCAGTCCCAAAAAAAAAAGGTTTTTGAGGAAAACATTCCAGGACTTTTCTCCATATAGTGGACTTCAATGGGGATCAGCGGGTTGAAGGTCCCAATTGCAGTTTCAATGCGGCTTCGAAGAGCTCTACACGATCCCAGATGAGGAATAAGAGTCTTATCTAGCAAATTGATTGGTAATTTTCTAAAAATAATAATCTAGTTTGGCTTCACACATTACATAGTCCAACGTGATGTCATGATAATTTGTATGTATTTTCCTTAAAACTTAAGTTTTTCCAGACACTAAAACATACAATACTGGCATATTTACAGCACCTAAATGTACAAATACGTACTATTTTTAGCATTTTAACTTACAATACTGTTTTTACGACGTCTAAAAACGAATCCTTATGAATACTGAAATCGTGCCATTAATTTTATTATTGTTGTTTTATTTGACATACCAATGGTCTTATGTTTTCAATTGCATTATTAAATAGTTTATTCATCTACTTAATATGAAATTATAACATTTCATTCTGTTTCGTGATTTCTACTGCTAGCTCGTTTTCAAGAATAGGACTACATAATGTTAAACTACACTTTACTGTTAGACTACACTTTAAACCCTTCAAATAAATAACATTTTTGCAATTGTTGAACCATTTTTGTAATATTAACTTCATTTGCCGTGGTGGGACACAAAAAGTTTCTCTGACATGCTGTGACTAACAATAGAACCATAAAATACACCGATCACACATCATAATTACAAAATGAAACAATTTTACTTGTGCACTGTAATCCAGATCTTCAGAATCCATATGCTTGCGAGGAACAGACCCAAATTAAAGTCTTTATCCAGCGATCTTCATCTCCATCCCGAGCAGCGAGTCCAGCAGCAACAGCAATAAACTGGCGCTGAAGAGCATTTTACAAATTCAAATATTGCCGCATTAAAAATGACAGGTCCCTGATGTGCTATGTTACAAACTGTTTAAGATATATACTGTTCTTCTGAACATATATTAAAAAATATAATATAACATAACATAACATAATAAAACAAATATAGTCGTATAGTCCGTAATCCCACTCCTACCTCTAAACCTAACGTTAACCATACAGTACAGTACAGTAATAAAGAAAAACATGACAGACAGAAAAGTGCAATCACAACCATATCCCTGATAGCACACTTACATCTCGGAGACGTCTATTTGACGTCTGCATTTACATCTGCAAGACGTAGTTTGCTCATCTGCAATATGTCTATTGGACGTTTCCTATCAGATGTCAAATAGACATCCATTAGATGTCTTTAAGACGTTTATGATTTAGAATGTATGTAAAACTGACATATTGCAGACGTTTGTACACAGCAGATGCTTTCCAGATCAAGAGATCTTTAACAGACGTCTTGCAGACGTATGTGTGCTATCAGGGGTTTTACGGCAGGAAAATCGAACACTCATTTCCTGATAGCACACGTACATCTTGGAGACATCTATTTGACGTCTGCAAAACATCTGCAAGAAGTAGTTTGCTCATCTGCAATATGTCTATTGGACGTTTTCTAACAGATGTCAAATAGACGTCTATTAGATGTCTTTAAGATGTTTATGATTTAAAATGTATGTAAAACTGACATCTTACAGATGTCTGCCAGATGTTTGTACACATTCTAAATCATAAATGTCTTAAAGACATCTAATAGACGTCTATTTGACGTCTGATAGGAAATGTCCAATAGATGTAGTACAGATGAGCAAACTACGTCTTGCAGATGTAAACGCAGACGTCAAATAGGCATCTCTGAGATGTACATGTGCTATCAGGGAAATGGTTGTGATTACACTGTTCTGTCTGTTACATTTTTCTTTATTACTGTGCAGAGAGAGAGTTAAGGTTAAAGTTAGGTTACTAAATTGTACCAAAGTACACAGATAAAGAACTGCAAGATGAGCATTTGTGGTCAAAATGTATATTGTATGTATAATGTATAACTTTTTATTTATTTTTTTTTTAGAAAACAGCAGATCGTTTCACTATATAAGACACTTTTCCTCAGTTGTGATCATGTAGAGCCACTTGAAGCTGCATTGAAAGTGTAATTTGGACCTTCAACCCACTGATCCTCATTGAAATTCATTATATAGAGAAAAATCCTAGAATGTTTCCCTCAAAATCCTTAATTTCTTTTCGACTGAAGACAAAAAGACATCTTGGATGACATGGGGACGAGTAAATTATCAGGAAATTTTTGTTTTGGAAGTGAACTAATCCTTTAAAGCAACGTTATCTGTTAGCGTAATGATATATTAGTGACATGCTAACTACGCTTGAATACTTTCACACTTTAAAATAACACTTTTTGTTGCAGCATTTACTAGCAAAGACCATGCTAACCAATCAAGCTTCGACCCGCAGGTTAAAAAGCTGAGAGTGACAGACAGGTGCAGAGAGAAAAAGAGAGGGAGAATCTCATTCACATGACTCATTACCTTCTAATTCATCTAGATGTCTGACTTCACCCGAGTGATATTTATTAAGCCCTTCCTCTCAGGATGAGTTGTCCGACTCGGCTCTTGAATGAACCTAATTTGCTAATGGTACGACTGCCAAGTGGCAATAAATGTCAGTTGAAATCACATACACCCTATTCATCTCCAGTTACCGTTTTAATTTCCGTTTATTAATGTGTCTGCTGGTAGGTACACTTTATTTTGCAGAGGACAGATAGAAATGGGAATGTCTGGTGTTTAGGAAAGGCAATAAATACAAAGTAGGATGGCAAATTGTGTCATGTTAGTATTCTGTTCGGCGGGGTGGCAAATTGGGCTGTGATATGTAACATTACTCAGTTTTGTTTTTTGTGTTTTATACTTAGAAATGGGTATCAAAAGAAATTTAGCAATTCGGTATTCCTTAAATAATAACAATAGTTAATCCTAACTAACCCCTGTGAAAAGGAAGTGTGCTTAATTGTATTGAATGTACAGTTGTAGTGTACTTCAAAACTTTAAAGTTTTTTTTTTTAACTACTTGCAGATATTAGGATATTAATGAAATAAAAGGCTACTTAAGTGTACATAAAGACACTTTAATTTGTTGGTCCTACTTTATATTAGGTAGCCTTAACTACAATGTACTTATTGTGATGATATTGTATTTCAGAGCACTATTTCTGCTATCGTATTTCTATCTATCACCTTTACATTTAAGGTTAATATATTTTAAGTGTACTAAATTGCTACTTCATCACTAAAATGTACAAATATATTTAAATGTATGACACTCAAGCATCAGTAGAAGTAACTTTATTTAGTTTACCAGAAATGCTCGTTCGGCAATACATGTTAAACATATTTTAAAGACAATGGAAGTAATTATGAAGTTACATAACAAGATACTACATTTCTACTTAATTAGGTGCTTTAATATTTAGTTATATGCATTTAATGTACATACACTTAAATTACAGTGCATTTCCATTTTATTCCAATTAACATACAGTTAAATGTCTAAAAAAAAATACATGTGTATACAAAAATACACAAGTATAAATATATATTGTTTCCGTAATAAGTACTCTCTCTACGTAAAAGTATGCCAAAGTGTACTTCTTTTCTACTAGGGAATAACTGTTTAAAACTATAGTTTACACTAAACAAATACAATTTTTTAACCCAACCTGATCTCATGACGAACACATACTTGTGGAAACAAGACGCAAAATACTTACCGCCACATAAGTTTCATGACATATTCAATGTAAAATGTCCAGTGCGTGGCACTAAAAAAGTGTTAGTTTTTTCCCCGGAAAAGATAAACGTAAATATGGTACATTTTATGTGATGTTGGTAACCCTAAACCTAACCCTAACCCAACCACCATTGGTTAAACTGACAGTTAGCCCCGCCCAGAAACTCACCCCATTGGTTCAAGACAATATTATTATGTTGGGCTTCTGAAGATGCTCAAATAAAGATATCAATATTTTCATAGGACCTCAGTGTTTACACATTTCACAGAAACAGTGCTGGTTGTTAGTAACAGTGTGTTTTAAAGATACACATCTGCAACAGAGTTCCAGACCTTTGTTGTAATAAATTTTTTAAATTCTATTGAAGAAATAAACAACAACAAAAAAATTATGATAATAGTGTGTGTTTAGCCTGGTTCAGACTACACAATTTAGCCTGTTTTTGGCACAATCTGCTTGTCGTAGGGTGTCGTAGGGATTCGTAAATGACAATGGACATCAGGACTCAAGATTCAATCATTTAATCTCATGTTATGTGCCATAGTGAACGAGAATTGATGCCACGTCTGCGATGCTTCACGACGTCAACATAGAAAGACTAGCATGTTTAATGTTTAACATGTTTAACGCCAATGTTTGTGGCGCTATGGCAATATTATTTCTGCATTTACGATGTTTTCTCAAGGGACTACGGCAACAAAGTAAAAAAGGTCAAATAAAAACTATTTGACCTCCATTTATCCTTTTCGCGCAATCCAGATTTGTGTCAACTGTCCAGTTTTCTTCCTTTTGGGGCATTTATGATGACAAGACAAAGCGAAACCAACGCTATCTCACAAGCAATTAAAATTTTATGAGGTGGCTAATTAGTACGAGTTTGATTCTGTATGATTTGTCTAGACCCCAGTGTTTTAAGGGCGGAATTAGGGGTAGGTCATTTGTACGAGTTCATATGAATTGGGGAATTGTTTGTTTATGCTGGGAAAAAAACAAATTAAATCCAGCCTAAGCTGGTTTTAGCTGGTCAGCAGGCTGGTTTTAGCTGGTCATGCTAGGAGACCAGCTGGAATGACCAGGTAAAACCAGCCTGGGAGACCAGCTAAAACCAGCTAAGACCAGCCAACCAGCCTAGTCTGGTTTTAGCATTTTTTTTTTTTTTTTCAGCTGGGAGGTCACCTTCTATCTAGTCCTTAGCTGGTCAGGCTGGTCTTAGCTGGTCAGACTAGGAGACCAGCTGGAATGACCAGGTAAAACCAGCCTGGGAGACCAGCTAAAACCAGCTACTCCCAGCTTAAACCGGCTAAGACCAGCCAACCAGCCTAGTCTGGTTTTAGCATTTTTTTTTTCAGCTGGGAGGTCACCTTCTATCTAGTCCTTAGCTAGTCAGGCTGGTCTTAGCTGGTCAGGTTAAGAGACCAGCTGGAATGACCAGGTAAAACCAGCCTGGGAGACCAGTTAAAACCAGCTACTCCCAGCTTAAACCGGCTAAGACCAGCCAACCAGCCTAGTCTGGTTTTAGCATTTTTTTTTTCAGCTGGGAGGTCACCTTCTATCTAGTCCTTAGCTAGTCAGGCTGGTCTTAGCTGGTCAGGTTAAGAGACCAGCTGGAATGACCAGGTAAAACCAGCCTGGGAGACCAGTTAAAACCAGCTACTCCCAGCTTAAACCGGCTAAGACCAGCCAACCAGCCTAGTCTGGTTTTAGCAGTTTTTTTCAGCAGGGAGGTCACCTTCTATCTAGTCCTTAGCTGGTCAGGCTGGTCTTAGCTGGTCAGGCTAGGAGACCAGCTGGAATGACCAGGTAAAACCAGCCTGGGAGACCAGTTAAAACCAGCTACTCCCAGCTTAAACCGGCTAAGACCAGCCAACCAGCCTAGTCTGGTTTTAGCATTTTTTTTTCAGCTGGGAGGTCACCTTCTATCTAGTCCTTAGCTGGTCAGGCTGGTCTTAGCTGGTCAGGTTAGGAGACCAGCTGGAATGACCAGGTAAAACCAGCCTGGGAGACCAGTTAAAACCAGCTACTCCCAGCTTAAACCGGCTAAGACCAGCCAACCAGCCTAGTCTGGTTTTAGCAGTTTTTTTCAGCTGGGAGGTCACCTTCTATCTAGTCCTTAGCTGGTCAGGCTGGTCTTAGCTGGTCAGGCTAGGAGACCAGCTGGAATGACCAGGTAAAACCAGCCTGGGAGACCAGCTAAAACCAGCTAAGACCAGCCAACCAGCCTAGTCTGGTTTTAGCATATTTTTTTTTCAGCTGGGAGGTCACCTTCTATCTAGTCCTTAGCTGGTCAGGCTGGTCTTAGCTGGTCAGGCTAGGAGACCAGCTGGAATGACCAGGTAAAACCAGCCTGGGAGACCAATTAAAACCAGCTACTCCCAGCTTAAACCGGCTAAGACCAGCCAACCAGCCTAGTCTGGTTTTAGCATTTTTTTTTCAGCTGGGAGGTCACCTTCTATCTAGTCCTTAGCTGGTCAGGCTAGGAGACCAGCTGGAATGACCAGGTAAAACCAGCCTGGGAGACCAGTTAAAACCAGCTACTCCCAGCTTAAACCGCCTAAGACCAGCCAACCAGCCTAGTCTGGTTTTAGCATTTTTTTTCAGCTGGGAGGTCACCTTCTATCTAGTCCTTAGCTGGTCAGGCTGGTCTTAGCTGGTCAGGTTAGGAGACCAGCTGGAATGACCAGGTAAAACCAGCCTGGGAGACCAGTTAAAACCAGCTACTCCCAGCTTAAACCGGCTAAGACCAGCCAACCAGCCTAGTCTGGTTTTAGCAGTTTTTTTCAGCTGGGAGGTCACCTTCTATCTAGTCCTTAGCTGGTCAGGCTGGTCTTAGCTGGTCAGGTTAGGAGACCAGCTGGAATGACCAGGTAAAACCAGCCTGGGAGACCAGTTAAAACCAGCTACTCCCAGCTTAAACCGGCTAAGACCAGCCAACCAGCCTAGTCTGGTTTTAGCAGTTTTTTTCAGCTGGGAGGTCACCTTCTATCTAGTCCTTAGCTGGTCAGGCTGGTCTTAGCTGGTCAGGCTAGGAGACCAGCTGGAATGACCAGGTAAAACCAGCATGGGAGACCAGCTAAAAGCAGCCTAGTCTGGTTTTAGCATTTTTTTTTTTCAGCTGGGATGAGACCTTCTATCTAGTCCTTAGCTGGTCAGGCTAGGAGACCAGTTGGAATGACCAGCTAAAACCAGACTGACCAGCCTGGGAGACCAGCTACTTGCAGCTCAAATCAGTTAAGACCAGCCAACCAGCCTAGGCTGGTTTTAGCAGTTTTTTCAGCTGTATTCATGACGTTGTTAAAGATCGTGAAAGTGATTAATGGTCAGGTAACATTGTGTATCCAGACATATTTCTTGTTCACGACACTATTTTAGGAATCAAAATCACCAAATCTGATATAACGACTGTCGTAACGGACAAAAAATTGTGTAGTCTGAGCCAGGCTCTAGTGTCATTGTTTTTTTTTTGTTTTTTGAAGTGTTCATTAAATCATTATAGGCCGTAAACCAAACCAACCAGCTATAAGGTGAATCACAACATTACAAACAACATTACAAAGGAAAAAAAAATATTTGAAATGCACAGTCAAACCATAGTTTATTCAGACACCTTCAACATGTCTCACATTATCACAGTTTATTCGCTATAGTTTAGAAAATGATAATAAAATATGACAAGAACTCAGAGTTAAACAGTGTCAGAACAAATTCATCTTGATAATCACAAATGAATTTCAGTCAAACCAAAATTTATTCAGACACCTTCAAAATTTCTCACATTATCACAGTTTATTCACTACAGTTTAGAAAACAGTAATAAAATATGACAAGAACCCGGAGTTAAACTGTGTCCGAATAAATTCATCTTGATAATGTCAGATAACTTTGATAGAAAGGTATGTAACAAAGTGTCAAATCAATTTTTTGGTCCCAAATTTTTATCAGTTTTACTGGTAGTCCACTGTATGAATTTGTTGGTAAACTGTATGTATCTGATGTCTGAATAATTTTAGTTTTGACTAGTTTTTCACCACAAATTCAACTGTTAAATATTGTAATTTCAAAAACAAGCAGGCTAATGGCTTCAATAGCAGCATATACCAATTACTAATGATCTTGTAGCTCACAACAGGTTTGTATTTAAAGTATTTATGTAGGTAGCTCTATATATAGTGTAGTCATTAGAGCTGTGCTGGCATAGGTAGTAATATAACATATAGAGCTACTGTATACACTCACATGGTTCCCCCTTACTTTCCACTCTCTAGACTCTCCTATTGTATAAATCAAAAGTCAAAAAAGCCCATATAGACAAAACCGAAACCTCCATATATTCAGAAGTCAAGCCTGCAGCAGCAGAGAATTTCCAGAAAGACGAGCCTGAGCTAGAAAACAGCAGCATCCATAGCCAATTGGATTGCTCCGCCGGATGAGAAAATCCATGTATTGGTCTGCACGCTCCTATGTGAGTGTTATTGAGCCGCCGAGAGACCTGTGACATCTCTCCTGCAGGTGTAATGTATAGTCTAATTGTACCCAGCAGTAGGTCTGAGCAGACGAGACTCCCTCTGGCTACTCGGAGCCCCGAGCTCTCCTCTGACTTTTAAATGAGCATCAGCATTTACGTCTCATGGGTTTAATCCAGCGCTTGCTTGGAACTGTAAAATATTTATTGCTTGCTTCCTATAATCAGCATGTGTTCGCTCCCAACCCCCTCTCAATTAAAAGCATGAGAACAGATGAAAAAGAGTTCCGTTTACTTGCTCGGAAAAGCGTGCAAACATCCATAAAATTGACGTCTTTTCAGAAGCGCGCCCTGCCGCCAGAGCAGGAGATGAAATGCTTCCAGAGGCACTTGTGAGCCAATTTGACCCTAAACGAAATCCTTGCCAAATAGCTTGAAACTGCTGAGTTGTATTTATACTTCTTTTAACTTTTTCCTCCTCTCCAGTCTTAGGTCTTATTTAAAAGAGCTAATTATGTATCGGTAATCAGTTTGGGAGACGTGTAAAGGAAGGGCGCCGCACAGAGACTGATCAAAACAGCCCCCGTTTGAAGTCCAGGCGGAAGAAACGAGCAAACAGTCACGTTCCTGATGTAGAAGTTAAGCATTAAACATTAGGGAACACAAGGAGCAGGCTTGACCAACAAGTAAAACAGAAAATCAACATGTAAATTAAGTTTTTTCGCACAGTTTTGTGCAAGGTGATACGTAAAAAGGGGCTGAAGCGTGAATCGTGCAAAAGCAAATCCAGGTGATTTCAGCCTTAAATCAAAAGAAAGAAAAAATACAAGTTAGTCAGAAACTGAATGTGAGACAAATCTTTTTAAACTGTGTCCCAAAATGAGACTATAAAAATATTTTCTATTTTTAAAAATAATTTAGCTAAATACAGTGCATTTCTACAGAAAGAAACCAATAAGTAAAATAAATGTAAGATATTATATAAATAATGAAATAAATAAAATAAAAAATTGAATAAAATAGAGTATATATATATATATATATATATATATATTTATTTATTTATTATTATTTTTTTTTCATAATCTGCACAAATCTCCACACTTTTCATACATATATGAAGTGCACCAAAAAAAGTAAAAATACGAATACACCACTGTTTTTTAAAGAAAGCAATACTTTTATTTGCATTAATACTTTTATTTGCATTACAATATATGCTGTCCTTTTCAAAGTTTATTTAACAAATAAACACATTTTACATTATATAATATACTAGAATAGAATAAAAATTAAGCAAATGTTATCAACATCAAGTAAAATAAATAAAATTAAATATACATTTAAATATTTTTTTTAAATAATTACATTTTAATCAGTAATTTATATTTTTTTTATTTCTTTTTTTTTGTTTCACAACAAAATTTCATATACTGTATGTATGTATGTGTATATGTATGTGTGTGTGTATATATAGAGAGAGACAGAGAGAGAGAGAGCTTCAAAAAACAATACATCTGCATAAACATTATTTATAGATAATATCAATATTTTTAGATACAAATATTATATGCACATTTTCCATACATACCTGAAGAGCACCAAAAAGCAACAACATAAATACACCAATGTAAAAAATTTTGAGATCAGCATTTTTCACAGAAATTAATACTTTTATTGAGCAAAATGCATTAATTTAGTCAAAAGTGACAGTAAAGACATTTATAATGTTACACAATATTTAACATAAACACGTTACAAACTGTTTAAGATATATACTGTTCTTTTGAACATATATTAAAAATATAATATAACATAACATAAAAAAATTTTAACTTCACAACTCTTATTAGCGTTGTTTAAATAAATAAATAAAATAAAATGTTTAAATATATTAATATAAAAAAATGTGAAGTGAAACATGGCCTAGACATGTTCTTGACAGGTTTCGTGAGACACCCAGATCAGAAACCCTGCGGGAAACTTGCTCAGCCCGCAGCAGAAATGAGGCGGGAACAGCCGTGCCGCGTTTGAACTACAGCGCCAATGTTGATCTTTTCCTCTCTTCCCATCTCTGTCTTTCTCCATCTCTCTCACTGCCACTTCACGTCACCTCCACCTTTTTACATCAGACATTCTTTTTTTTTTCCTCATTGTACAAATTGGACTAAAAGGTTTTTGGCTAGTGTTAAGGGGGGGAAAAAAGCTAGCCACAGATGAAATTCTGGTTGTCAGCCTGTCAAAGAGGTGAGAGATAAAAGGCATTTCTAATCAGACATCTGCTCTGTTTCAGTAAATCGAAGGGCAGATGTAATACTCCACCGTGGACAAATAAGCAATGTTGACGTCATGTACTTTCTCTCCAAAGATATCACTAGTTGTCACTACGACATTGGGTCTCATTCACTAATCATTGCTTGGACGGTTCATTTGTTCTTATATTAAGAAATTTTAAGTATTCTAAATGAGAAATCACTATGTGCAATCTTCAAAACCAGTTCAAATGCCTGTTAAACAGACAGAGATAGCACTTTTCTAAAGCTATAACGGTTTTTCTTCACTGTGTATGATGAAATATATGCATTTAAGATGAAATATCTACGTATAAGATTTCATCTTGACATGATTATAGAACTACTCAGAGCATGTGATTTATATTTCTGTTAGAAAATCTAGAAGGCAGAAATATATTTCATATTGGAGGAAGGGTCAAGGATGTATTTTAGAAAAAAAACTTTCTAAAAAATGTATTTTAAAATCCATGTTCTTAGAAATGTACAGTAGTTTTTGCATTTGTTTCATTACTTGAGGACAGTTGAGGATACCATTTTCAATGTCAAGTGGTGTAACTAAATAAATATCAATATAAATAATAATAATAAATAATGTTGTTGTTTTTTTCTTACAGCTACAATGAACCTTATTTATTTATTTAGTAGTAAAACTGTATGAAATGAAAAGCATTTTTGTGAAATGTCAAGTGGTGTAACAAAAGGAATTGTTTTTACACCTAAAATAGATAAGTTTTATTTATTGATTTGTTTGTTTGTTTACAAGTAATACAATTATGTAAAATGAAAAAACCTTTTTGGTTACATTTTGGTTAAATTTGGTTAAGTGGTGTAACCAAGAAAATAATTATAGATTTTTTCTTACACCTACAATAGACAATCATTATTATTATTATTATTTATTTATTTTTCTAAAATGTTTATTTAAAAAAAAAAAAAAAACTTTAATAAACTGGAGAGAAAAAAAAAAAAACATTGTCCATTTTCAATGTCATATGGTGTAACCAAGTAAATGTCAATATAATTTTTCTTACACCTACAATGGAAAAAATAAGTAATTTTTTTTATTTTTATTTTTATTTTTATTTTTTACAAATGTGTGTCACTTTTTTGAAAAACCTTTAGGCCATATTTAGCGTCAAGTGGTGTAACTAAATCTTAATATAAATACATATATATATATATATATATATATATATAGTGTTAATTTCATACATTTTTGAAAAACATTTAGGCCATTTACAGCATCAGATGTCAAGTGGTGTAACCAAATCTTAATATAGTTTATATGTATATATATATATATATATATATATATATAAACAATAATAGTAATAAAAACATTGCAAAAGGCATTTTTGCAATGTCAAATGTTAAGTAGTATAACCAAGTAAATATTAATATTTTTTTACACAATTGACAATCATTATTTAAAAAAAAACTATGCATTTTTATTTGTGTGTTTTCAGTTCCTACGTTTTTTATTTCATAAATGTAGAAGAAATTAGTTTGAAAGTTAACACACATTTTTTTTTTTTTTTTATTAAAAAATAAATAAATAAATAAACTATTAAATTATATATATATATATATATATATATATATATATATGTATGTATGTATATGTAGTCTTTTTATGTAGATATTCGTTTTTATTTATGAGGTTTCAGATTTTAGGTTTTTTTATTTCATAAATGTTGAAGTAATTTGACTTTGAAAGTTAATGTTGAATTATGATTTTTTTTTTAGAGAGATTTCTAATATATTAATATTAATATAATTTGACACAATTGACAATAATTATTATTTTAAAAAAAGTAAGAAGGTAACTATGAAATAAAAAAACTTTTTTGTACAAATATCATGCATTTTTATTTATACATGGTTTCATTTCCTACATTTTTTCATAAAAGTATAAGAAATTTAAGTGCAAAAGATAATGATGAATCATGATTTGTTTGCAAAAACATTTGTTTACAGATTTCACACGCAAATTGAAATGTGCGCACAGTGAATGAGACCAAATGTCCCAATTTGTCATACCCGTTCTCTCAATCTGCATAAGATAAAGAGGCTAGTAACTCAAATGACTAAACTGGCATTAATATAGTAAAAATATCTTCAGCTTCACTGGCTTGAAATACGCAGCGATTTGCATGATAAGTAGCATCATTACAGGGCAGTGCAGCGGGACGGAGCAGACATCGGAGATTAGCATGAATGTATGGTTCTGAATATATCCAAATGGATGTGTTTTCCAGGATGTGTGTGTTCGTACACTGATTTTGTACTTGAAACCATCTTGTCGTCCCAGTCGTCCATGTTCCATCAGTCTGACCGCAGGTTAATGCGGTCGGTTAGTGTCTTCATTAATGGTTTTGAGTTTGTGGCCAGTTTTTTTTTTTTTTTCTTCTCTCCCCTTGTGATGTCCTCACCCTTGTCTTCCCTTACTGCCCCTTTCTGTCTGCGTCCATGGCAACAGCTAAAGATTTCCCAGGTACAACCACAGGTAAATATTTTTTGCTGGCGTGCTGACATCATCATTGCAAGACAGGGCGCTGTAATGTGGCTTGTGGAGTGGTGGGGCGGGTTACGCCAATTAACCTCCTCCATAGCATGAGCTGGGAGCCATTGCCTTGCATGGGAGCACTGCTGATCTTTGTGAAATGTCATGGTGCTCCATGGTGCTGTCATTCACACAAGGGATGCTTAAACCTTTGGCCCACTTACTGTCGTCAGTGAATAGAAATGAATCTTATTATAGTCAGGAAGAGTCTGGAAGAGTTACAGATTATATGGTAGAGGGGTCAATGGCACCTACTAGATAGTCCTCTAATAGATGAGGAAAAGGATTTTTTTTAAATGTAGTTTAAAATGCATGCTCTCAGAATCAGTTTTTAATCTGTGCAAGTTTCATGCATTTTTGGGGCGTTTTCAAGTGGTGCAACCAGGTAAATCTTAAAATATTTTTTTCTTACACCTACACCTTTTAAGTATTACCAAGTAACAAGTAATAACACTGTAGTAAATAAAGAGCATTTTATATAAATTTGTGTCACTTTCATGCATTTTTTTACAACTTTTAGCCCATTTTCAGCATTAAATGTCAAGTGGTGTAACCAAGTGAATTATAATATCATTTTTCTTACACCTACGATGGAAAAAAGAAGTAATACAACCATTAAAAAAGTTTGTCACTTTTATACATTTATGAACAACCTTTAGGCCATTTTTAGCATCAAATGTCAAGTGGTGTAACCAAATAAATCTTAATATATTTTTTTTTTCTTACACGTACAATGGAAAAAAAGAAGTAATAAAATTGTAAAAATTGAAAATAATGTTTTTGTACACATTTGTGTCACTTTCATACACTTTTTAACTTTTAGGCAATTTTTTTAAATCAGATGTCAAGTGGTGCAACCAAATAAATCTTAATAGAATTTTTCTTATACCTAAAATGGGAAAAAAGGATAATACACGCACATTATATATCTATCTATATATATATATATATATATATATATATATATATTTTTTTTTTTTTTTTTTTTTTTTTTTTTTGAAGCTTTAAGGACAATCTCAGTGTCAAATGTCAATTGGTGTAACCAAGTAAATCTTTATAACTTAAATCTTTATAACTTTTACACCTACAATGGAAAAAATCAGTTAATAAATGTAACTGTAAAAAAAAAAAACATGAATAAATAATTATATTTTGTACAAATTTCTGTCATATTCATACATTTTTCAGCACTAAATGTCAGGTGGTGTAACCAAGTAAATCTTTATTGAGTTTTTCTTACATCTACCATGGAAAAAAGTAAGTAATATTTGTGTCACTTTCATACATTTTTAAAACTTTTAGGCCATTTTTCAACTGTCAAGTGGTGTAATCAAGTAAATCTTACACCTACAATGGAAATGAATTAAAAAATGGATTAAAAAATATTTTTTGTTAACATTATTTATACATTTATGTCACTTTCATACATTTTTTATAAACTTTTAGACCATTTTCAATGTCAAATATCAAGTCATGTAACCACAATATGTACAATATACTATTTATTTAATCTGCAGTTATTTTTTAATCATTAATATTATTAGGTTTCTTAGGGTTGCATCACCTGACATTTGACAACCAACTGTGTTGGTTTTTTAATGTATTAAAATACATGTAATTGAAAAAAATAAATATATAATAATTTTTCTTGCAATTTCAGCCTAGACTTACTTTCTTAATTATTGAATCATCAAACGATGATAATACTACCTTGAAATGCTTTGACATTATACCCTTATGGAGATATCAAAATGAATTCAAGAAATTTGGAAATATTAAAAAGTACTTATGAAGTACTTTTTGATGTTTTCATTATTATTACTGGTGTTTTTTTAACAAATAAATAAGTCTGTGCACAAAATATAAGACACCATTGACCCAGAAAAGAATTGAGCAAAAGTAAAAAATGAATCTTTTAACGTTCTGATAAAACAGTATATTTGGCGGGGAAGAAAAAAAAAAAAAAAGATATTTTGCAAATCTACCTCTTGTCATTAGTTCTTTTTTCTTATATTATCTCCAGAAACCACACAGAATAAATGTTAAGAAACTAAAACTAGGTTCTAGAAGATATCTCAGTGTCCTTGTAGACCATTTGAAAGGCATAAACACAAAGTTTCTATTTCCTGTTTAGCTCAACGACTGTTGAAACGCTGGCATAAAAACATATTTTTACAAGTCATCAATCTCTGCATGGTATGGCCTTTTGAAAACATGTTTTGTTTTGTATGTGCAGTTTCTGTCCTGTTTGGTTTTGTTTTGTGAACCATTGATTTTTCAGCTTGATCGTCTCTTTCACTGCGGTCTCTGTGCTGAATGTTCCACCTCGATGTCTTTTAACTATTTGTCTTAGGTCAGTTTTCCTTAGCCTGCTCTCCCATGAGGGAATTGGTTGTAATAATTAGCAACTGTAATTTGTGTTTTTTTAAACATAATCATATTTTATACCACCCACACCATATTCCACAGGGAGTACAGCAAACATGAGCTGCAAAATGAGTGTGTGGAGATGACAGCGATTATGTACAGCACGTAAAGATAGTATCTCAGTATCTCTGTGCCGTCTGTATTTAGAACACGCTTCATACTTTGAGGAACGTTAACGGTTCAAAGCAAATGAAGATTTATCAACAGCATCTGTCACAAGATGTTGATTCCCACAGTGTCCTTCATTCAGTCATTCGACAGTAAACTCAGAAACTTTCACAATGGACACCAAGAAGAGAAGTTTAAAGTTAATTTTTAAAGGGATAGTTCATCCAAAAATGAAAATTAGATTACTTACTCACCCTCATGTCGTTCCAAACCTGTAATCTTCAGAACACAAATGAAGATATTTTTGGTGAAATCCGAGAGCTTTCTGACAAGGCATAGACACCAACAATAAAATACCCTTCAGGATATCTTGCATTACACAATTTATGCTTGTTTTTACAAACTGAAAGATTGTATTCTGTGTTAATCGACAGCAAGCCTCAGATTCTGTCAATAGAGCTTAACTTGTTTTGAACCTGAAACGTTCCAATAATAATGCAAATGAAAAGCGCTGCCTATAGACCTCGATTTCTTATCTTCACAGACATTTCTATGTACAATTTCACACACTCTTTACCACAAATTGTAAAGCAAGAAGTCAACATTAATTAATTCCACAGTGATTTATTTTGATGCAAATGTTCATTTAAAACGTATGAAGATTCTGATTAGGTATGTGAGTGTGCCATAAAACACATCCGTTTTGTGCCTCCGGCCTTTCACATGCGAGATCTTAATGGAATTCATTAACACTCAAGCGAAATGACGTAAGTCTTTGGCCACATGTCACCATCCTTGAATGAAACTAATGATCTCTAATGGAATTTCTACTGACTGAGGCTTGCACAAACAAGCTCCGTTTCCAAAAGAGTGCTGTGTGTCTTTGCTCTATCAACAGAAAGATACACATGCTCCTGACCTCCACTGGCCAGCTGTCAGTCTGTGACCAGATAGGTTTGGAGATATCAGTGTTTTCTATTCTGTCATGTCTGTTCAAAGGAATTGACCCTTTATTGATGCTCTGCTGCCTTTAGTTACAGATGCTCACTTTACAGAATGGTTTCAGTAAAATATGTTGATAAAGTGGTAAAATTAAATGAATATTTCTCAAAAATGTTTAAACCATTTTCAGTATCAAACATCAAGTGGTGTAACCAAGTAAATATATATATATATATATATATATATATATACATATATTTTTTTTACACGTACAATTCAAAAAAGAAGTAATAGAATTGTACTAAAAAGGACATTATTTTTTGCATACATTTGTGTCACTTTCATTCATTTTTTAAAAAAAATTTTAGGCCATTTTGTCAAATGTCAAGTGGTGTAAGCAAGTAAATCTTAATATAATTTTTCCTAAATCTACATTGGAAAGAAATAAGTAATACAATTTTAAAAAAATAAACTAATTGTGTCACTTTCATACATTTTTGAACAGCCATTTTTTTAGCATCATGTCAAGTGGTGTAACTAAGTAAATAAAATAAGTAATAAAATTGTAAAAAAAAAAAAAAAAAAAAATATTCATATCTACAATAATAATAATTAAGTAATAATTAACATTATTTTTAGTTTTTTTTTAGGGCTGTCAAAGATTAATTGCGATTAATCACATCCAAAATAAAAGTTTATGTTTGCATGCTATATGTGTGTTTACTTTGTATATTTATTTTGTACATATAAATACACACACATACATGCATATATTAAAACGAAATATTTTATGTATATATATTTATACCTGTATACAATTCAGATTATAAATAAATATAAATATTTTAGCTATAAACTTAAAATGTTTTTCCTTAATTTATACATGTATGTGTGTGTATTTATATGTACATAATAAATATACACCGTACACAAATATATAGTATGCAAACATAAACTTTTATTTTGGATGTGATTAATCACGATTAATCGTTTGACAGCCCTATTTTTGTGTGTGTGTGTGTGTGTGTGCGTGTGTGTGTGTGTGTGTGTGTGTGTGTGTGTTTTACTTTTAGGCCCTTTTCAGCGTCAAATGTCAAGTGGTGTAACCAAGTAAATCTTACTTTTTCTTGCACCTACAATAAAAAAAGTAGTAATACAATCTTAAACAATGAACATTATGTATAAATTTGTGTCACTTTCATACATTTTTGAAAAGCCATTTTTTTCAGCATCAAATGTCAAGTGGTGTAACCAAGTAAATAAAAGAAGCAATAAAATTGAAATGGAAATGGGAAAAAAATGGGGGAAAAAAGTAATACAATTGTAAAAAATGAACATTATTTTCATTATTTTTCATAAACCTACAATGGAAAAAATAAGTAATAAAATTGTAAAAATAAACTATTTTTGGATAAATTTGTCAAGTTTATTTGTATAGCACTTTTCACAAAACATATCGTTTCAAAGCAATAATTAAAGTTTGTTAAATTAAAGTTTGCACAATAAAGTTTGTTAAATTAAAGTTTGTACAATAAAGTTTGTACAATAAAGTTTGTTAAATTAAAGTTTGTACAATAATTAAAGTTTGTTAAATTAAAGTTTGTACAATTTGTACAGTGTTAACAGTAATGATTATATGTTGCAATCAAATCACTGTAGTAAATCACTGTAGTATTTGTGTCACTTTTGAAAAAGTTTTAAGCCATTTTCAGCATCAAATTTTAAGTGGTGTAACCAATTAAATCTTAATCTCATTTTTCTTACACCTACAATGGGAAAAAAATAAATTTGTAAAAATGAACTATATCTGGTTAGATTTGAGTCACTTTCATATATATTTTAAAACCCTTTAGGCCAAATATTAAGTTGTCTATACTTACAATAGACAATAAAATAAAATATGATTTCAACAAAAAATTTATAAAAAATAGAGTACATCATCTACAGAAATACAAATTTTACGGTATATTTTTAATCATTTAGACATTTGATCTATTTTAAAATCAAGCAACAGTCTGATAATATGATGAATAGCAACAGTTGCTATCCACTGGGGCTTAGCTAAACATCAGGCTCACTTTCTCAGCCACGGAAAGCTCTTGAAATAAATGCAGTCATTTATTTTCTAACTTGACACAACCAAGGTCAAATACAGTACGTTCCCACATACAAAATCATGAAAATAATCAAAGTGATCAGTGTATGTGAATAAAGAGTAGCACACAAGTCAAAATTGTAAGTCCTGCCTTTAACTAAAGACGATGTGCTACACAACAAGACAAACATCATTATTCTTCCCCCTGCTTTAAGAATGTTAATTCACAAGATGCTATAATGAACAGGCAATATCCTTATTATCAAGGGGTATGCAAAACTCAGAGCAACAGTCAACTACAACGCCGAAATGAGAAAAAGAAATAAACTTTTGTAAATTAAAAATGTATATAATTCCTGGGGCTCATTTAAATGAGAAAAATAAGATTGAAAGAGCAGCTCGAAATCATGTAACTGCTACACAGCTCATTCGGTTAGAGCTGGAAGCACTTAATGCAGTCCATAAATTGAAGTATATTATCAAACTGCATATTCATGAGAAAATGAAAGACATCTGCAGCAATAATGGCTTTGCTGTTTTTAGACCTGCTATTATTTTTGGAAGCAAAGGCCCATTTTGTAACCCAATGTTCATGTTCATTAGGGTACCACAACTCAAGCACTGGTGGCACTGAACTATAAAAAAAATAGTAAGATGAGTTAACTTAAAAAGACAAAGCAACCAGCTGCAAGGCATTTTTGAGCTTTTTCAACTTCTCTAGTTATAGTCGAGCCAAATATCTTTTACATGTTTGACTAGTTATTCACTCAAAATAACAACTTAAGTTAAATCAACCTTCCTCAGTATATCAAATCCCAAATCAAGACAAGATTAGTCCACTCCATTCTTAACAGTCTCCCACACAGTGCACTATTCTTTGAATTTAATTTCCACATGGCTTTTATTTTGCCTCAAAACAAAGCACAATGTTAATTGAACTAAATGGGTTCATTTATGTGTTAGAAATGGGTCTGCAGAAGTCCCTGTTCACCACATCTCCCAGGGTCACTTTGCCAAGCGCAGCAGAAGCGAGAGCCATTCATCACTATGAGCTAATGAGAGCAAGTTCGAAGTGCAATAAAGACACATAGTTAAAGTTTACACCCTTGCAGAAGCACTGAAATGGCACCCAATGTAGGGCCAAAGGTGCTGTGTCAGGACACAATCGCTCCAGGTTGAAAAAAACCATTTTGTCCTGTGCCTTTCAAATGAGGTTAAAGGGATTGTTCACCCAAAAATGAAAATTCCATCCACCCCTATGTTGTCCCTAACATGACTCTTCTTTTTCCAACATAGGCTCATTGGAAATACATGCCCCTATATATTTCTGCAAAGCTGAAAACACACCTATATGTACGAATCACTGCAGTTTCTAGTTGAAATGAACACTAGAGGCAGTAAAGCTCCAACACATTTTCACAAAATTACTTACAGAATATTATGTCATGACTTTGATATAATTTTAACATCCTGCAAGATTTGAAAACTGATACTTTTGAATGTTTTCGTCACATATACAGCTATATATGCATGAGTTTTCTAATTCACACTTCGCTCACGCAATACGGCGTTGCACCTGAGAAGTGAAGAGCTCAGGTATGAATCCTGTGAAACTATGGTTCGACAAAACAGTTCAAATCTGCCTTTATATATCACTTTTGCATTTGTTAACATTATTGGGTAGGTTTAGGGTTGGGTTGGTGTAGGGAATATTTCCAACATGATAGAGCATTAACCTTTAGCAACACTTCCCGGATATTTGAATTCTAAACAGCTGCAATACGTACCTCAAGTAGCATAATAAAATGCAATACGTGCCTGTAACAAGGGGTCAGTTGAGTTTAGATCCATACGCAACTTTATTAATAACCAAACTCGTGGTACAACAGGCAAGGTCAATCGACAACAAACAGGAATAACGGAGGTAGGGCTAAAGAGTGGTCAGCGTCCAAGAAATAGGTCGAGGCAGGCGGCGAGCAACACAATGATAGTCCGATAAACAGGTGAGGGGTCAAAAGGCAGGCGGGAAACAATCACAGAACTTTAAACAAACAAGTCAATAACAGGAAACTTAAACACAGGAATAAACGTTCAAAAATGTAGCCAGGGCAATACAATGAACTGAACTTGAGAATGGCTTTTATAATGTGTGGGTAATGAGAGGAAATGACCGACACCTGTGCAGATGATCAGCCAGGAAAGGGGTTATGGGAAATGGAGTTTGACAGTGCCAGTGATTCGTACATATAGGTAAGTGTTTTTAAGTTTTGCAGAAATGTATGAAGAGACAGGTATTTTCAGTGGGCCTATGTTTTTAATTTAGGGCTCCAAGAAATCTGCTTTAATTTAGTTTTTCATTTTATTTTTTTCCTGGATTCTGTTTTATGATTCAATGGAAATGTATTCATAAATAAAATTTAAAAAAAGGTGTCTAATTAAATTAATAAATTAATGAAACTTGAATAATTTAATCAATCTTTAAAAATGTAACAAAATGAAACTGAATAATTGAATAATGAATAAAAAATGAATAATTTACAACAAAACACAAATGCTGCACAACAACACTGTATATTCCTTATCAGGAATGTTTACATTTACATTTAGACATTTAGCAGACACTTTTATCCAAAGCGACTTACAAAGGAGGACAATGGAAGCAATCAAAATCAACAAAAGAGCAATAACATGCAAGTGCTATGACACGAAGCAAGGGATTTTTTTTTTTTAATATAATACATAACAAGAAAATAGATAATAGAAAAAGCAAGCTAGTGTTACAGGCCTTCTTTTTTTGTTAATGTTATAAAGAGAAGCTAGTGTTAGTCTTTTTTTTTTTTTTTAGAAAAAAAGTAGTAAATGAGTCTAAAAGGGCTCTTTTTTTCTTAGTAGTAATGTGTTTTTAAACGATTCTTGATTCTGTTCGGAGTAAGTTAAGCAGGTCATTCCACCAGGAGGGTATATTTAATTTGAATATAATTATTTTGGTAACACTTTACAAGAAGGTTCATTAGTTAAACGTTAGTTAATGTATCAGCTAACAAAGTGACGTGACGTGACGTAAAGTGACGTGACGTGATGTGTGGCCAAGTATGGTGACCCATACTCGGAATTTGTGCTCTGCATTTAACCCATCCGAGTGCACACACACACAGTAGCGAACACACACACGGAGCAGTGGGCAGCCATACTGCTATCGCTGCGGCGCCCAGGGAGCAGTTTGGGGTCCAGAGTTTGTCATTGTTTTCAACATGATACACATTTATTGCGACACAATATGCTATAATTTATTGGTCAGACCTACAAAATCCCCATCAAAAGTATCATATCAAAAGTAGAGAAACAAGCAAAAATGTAAGTTGTTATTCACCAAAAAAAAAAAAAAAAAAAAACCTTAAAGGAACTCTATTTTTTGAAAATAGGCTCCTTTCAGCTTAGGATAAATCATTGAATCTGATTAGACCATTAGCATCTCGTTCAAAAATGAGCAAATAATTTTGATATTTTTCCTATTTAAAACTTGACTCTTCTGTAGTTACATCGTGTACATCGGGGACTATTTTCAGGCGCTGTGTAATATCATTGCGCCTGCTGCACCCATGGTACGGAAACAAAGTTCCTTGATTATCACGCCGGAATGAGAGTATAGTTTCTATCCATATCAGCCTAAAAAAAATCACAACTTTTTATTTTATATCAGTCTTAGTACACGATGTAACTACAGAAGAGTTGCTAATGGTCTAATCAGATTCAATGATTTATGCTAAGCTATGCTAAAAGTGCTATTGTCAGACCCGGAGATCGGCTGAATGGATTCAAAAACGGTAAAACTCATCTGTTTAACTGAGTGTTTCTTTAAGTATAATTATCGTGAACAAATAATTTTAAGATGGATCTTTTTAGTGAATGGATTGCTCCAATTCACAAAATTGACGTTTACATATTTTCTGACTAGAAATGAAAAACTTTGCATGCATTTATTTGCATAACAACTGCATTTGGGGGGGGGGGGGGGGTTCCGTTTTTGAAAGCGGGGTTTTAAGGTACAAGTTTTTAAAAATATAATTTATAAAATGTTGTGCAGAAACCATCCTAAACTTGATCTTATGATTATCTTTCAAAATAGGCATATGTGTGATTAATAGAATGAACGTACGCACAAAAAAATCTCATGTACAGCTGTGTTTCAGATGTGAAATCTATGAATCACAAATGATCTTGATTTTACGTGCAACTGAATGGTTTCAGTGCTCTGTCTCGTAAACGACTATTAATTAATGTCATTAACATATAAAATATCAATAGTCATCGTCCAAATCCTTTAATTTAGAACAGCAAACTGCAAGAACAGCTTACGTTTGCTCATACCCTGACGATAATGCTAATCAAAGGCAATTTTTACAAATATTTTAAGCGCACACACACTCTAAGATTAAATCTGTGTGTATGCACACTTTATAAATGAGACCCAAAGGGCCCTAACGCAAGTGATTTTTGTTAGTTTCAGCCTGACTTTCCCGTCCTGCACCACGTTGTCTAAATAGCAAATGTATTTACACCCATTTTTGTGCTGGTCTGAAAACGAGTTGTGTTCAGGCGCATTGTTGGCGCATTGCTATTTTGAGGCAATTGAAATAGACTGCACCATTGACCAACTAATACCTGGTCTGAAGTCAATGGTGCAATATATATATATATATATATATATGTTTTGTTATTTAAAGAGTGCATTAGTAATATGCACACAAACATGCCCAATTTTAAAAGTGAAAGGATTACAATGTAAAATATTATTATTGTGTAGGCTACATAAATATAAAAATGCCCAAATGCCTAGGCTACATGTCATAATCAATAGTCAAACGCTTTCTTATGCGCACTGTTTATAGGAATACCCCCGTTCAGTCTTTGTTCTTGCAAATTCCATCATGTAAATAGAAAATTCGCCACAGCGTGAGTGCAAAAACACACCCATGACTCTTTAAGAAAATAGGGACAACCCTTTTAGACCATTTTTCCCATCCTTAAACTAGCAAAAGTGGATTTGGCCCTAAGTGCACCTGCGGCGGGCCCAAAGTGTTCCCATATTTCTTTACAAAGTAACATCGCCAACTACTGGCCTGGCATGTATAAAACAGCGTTCTATGTCATTTCCGCTGATCTGTGTAAACAGAAATTATTTTGACAGCCTTGTCTTCTATACATCAAAAATGCAAAGGAAAAACGTTTCCACTTTTAGCACATTGTTGTCGTGTAAATGCACCCTAAATGATTTGTTCGCTAATCTTACTCGCTGATGAACTCGGTGATGAACAGCATGCAGAGGGCCAAATTTTCAGTGAATTGCAACATTACGCGTGTCCCCAGTACTTATTTCCTTTCATTATATGGGAAATAGTGGCAGATATATTCACCTTTTGTGCTTCATGGAAGAAAGAATGAGAATTTCTGGGTGAACTAATCCTTCAAGTTTGTGGCAAGTAATGGCAGCACAAGCTGTCTAGCATTCTACGCTATCTGTCTAGCATACTACGCTATCCGCAGTGAGGGCTTAAGATTCACGACTCCAGGTGGCGATTTATTCTGTAGCAGTTCAGAGGCGACCGAATTTACCCTAGTCTGCGCTCGCTCACTCAAAGTTAAACCCAGGAGACAAATCAGCCTGCCGCAACCCCTGCCGTTTTTAAACTTGTTGTATATCGGCAGGGATTGAGTCACTTTGGTCCTCGCAGGGCTGTGTGAGATATGACAGGTCTTTGGTAGCTGTTCAGCATTCGTTTGTAATGATAAATCCCCCTCCCTCCTGCTGCCTATTGAAAATCGGTATAGAACATTGACTTTGAATTGATGTTGCTTGGGCTCAAAAACTCAAAGCAACATGACTTACTGGGGATGCTTCTGTGATCCAGCATGGCATACACACCAGTTTGCAATTTCCAGATTTGACTGCATGCTGTCATATGTCAGAAATATTTAAAACACACAAACATATATATAAATGAAATGCTTAACACAATTTTCACTGAATATTCGGTTGCTACAGAAAATGCATTCTAAAAGCTTTTTCAGTGACATTCATTTATTAATGGATTTTTCTGAAGCTTTTAATTTAGAAGATTTTAAAAATGCTTTTAGCACCACTAATGGCAATATAGGTCATTGAAAGAAATAAAGCAGTAGCAGTAAAACCATAAAGTACTGAACTGTTTAACCTATAACCTAAGATATGCTTTAAATGTATAAAGAAATATACTTTTAAACCTACACAATCTTGTGTTTTAAGCTAGATTTATACCGTATTGACCTGAATAGAAAATATAAGAAAATATAATAATTTTCTTAAATTATTTTCATATTGTATATTTTTCCCTTTTTTAGTTTTCAAAGTATTGTAAATACTGGTAAAATGCACCAACAATCACATCCAAAAATATACACATTTTGATATACCATGAAAAAACAGGTAACCCATCTAAATTATATAACAGTTAAGCTATCCATCTCATAGTAGCCTACCAACATTTCATTAACAGTAGAAGTGAAATCGTACTGTAGTCTCCAAATCTGGGTACTGTCTTGCATTTTAAAATCATTTATAGAGGAAGTTTGGTTCCATCAGGCTAACATGGCCATCGAGACTCATTCTTTCTTTTGTTTTCAATCACGTTGTTCTAACATTACGACAAACATTACATTACGTATTTCTTGGCACACTTGTTTTACGCAGATTTGGCGCCACCTATATTATTGAAGTGTATTATTGACATGTCAAAGTCTAGACCCTGAATATAAAACAAACACGTTTTTTCAGACGTATTTAGAAGTAAAAAAAACTCATTTTATATTCGGGTCAATACGTATATTTTCTGAATAAAATATGAAAGGTGCTTTTCCATACAATGTCTGGGTGGTTAGGGTTAGGTTGTTAAGGCGATTTTTTTTAGAATCTTGTGGTTGGTTGCTAGTGGGTAACTTACTAGTCTCTATAGCTGTTTCCATCCAAGTTGAAAAAAAAGTAATGTTGAGAAAACTTATGAATAGTGCAGTGTTTTCACTTAAGAAATCAATTGTACAAGTCATACAGAAATAAACTACCGAATCTCATGATG
This sequence comes from Cirrhinus molitorella, assembly GCA_033026305.1. Taxonomy (NCBI): domain Eukaryota; kingdom Metazoa; phylum Chordata; class Actinopteri; order Cypriniformes; family Cyprinidae; genus Cirrhinus; species Cirrhinus molitorella. The sequence continues at coordinate 22,067,679 of CM065134.1, forward strand.
AAAATGTACCTGTGGGAAGTTTTTAACAGAAACAAACCTTTGTAATCGTTTTCGTACACAGTTATGATTACATATGTTTCGCTTTCCGAACATAACAAGCTTGCTTGGTAGCTCAGCTGGCACGGAATTGGACTTAGGATGTGGAATCTTTGGGTACAAATCCTGTGAAAAACAAGACTCACGATGAAAAAACTGAAAGATGAGATATAAAAAAAAAAAAACAAGCTAAAATGGCATACTTGTGATTGTGTTTTTTACATCACATTCACTTTTGTTCATACTATCAGGTTGGTTTAGGTGTAGTGCAGATGGTACGTTATTGGTCTGGCTGGAAACAAGACAAAAAAATCTAAGATAGAAAAGCAAAAGTGTTAATATATCTTCACATTTTTAGCACAGCAAGCAAGGCACAACACTTTTGCACATAGAGGAATTACAATAAAATAGATGAAAATCTTTGAGCATTCTCACATTCTTTCTTCACAGTGCTCCAACTTGATGGGCGAACATTACCTTTGATGGGGGGAACATTAGCCATTGTGGGAGTGTCTTTTGTCTCTCCTTGTGTGAATTACATGAATATTCAGAGCTATTAACACTCCCATGAATATGGCAATGCTGGCCAAAAAACTTACTTTCAAAATTCTAATTATTATATCTTTGTTTGTGATGAAGTGGTTGGAATGATTCTCACATCATTGTGAAGTAAATATTCTAGCCTACAAGACTGATTACTCAAATGATTTCGTCAGAACTATTCAGTAGGTTTTTTTAGGCCATCTTTTAGATTAATGTTTTTTCCTAAAATGTGCTAACCACGCATAATATTTTTTTTCTACAAAATGCAAACATGTACATCTATCTTTCTCACATATTATTGTTGCACAGTGTGTGCTGAATACAAGAAAAATACATATGGGCAAATAATATGTTATAAGTAGCTGAAATAAGCACAAATGTCAGGGCATGTCAGTACACCTCAAGGGCCCCAAAATCACCTCAGACCCCAGAGGGTTAAAACAAATTCAATCACAAGTGAACACTAAATACAGGTGTAAATAGGGTCTGAAATGTTTGGAGCTTGTGCACTTTTGACCACTTTAAAAACACATTCGACCAAATTCCTTTCATAGTGTAAACGCTCATGTGGTTGAATGCATTTGAAGAGCCACACAAGACCACCTCCTCTCTGCTTACTGAGCTAATTCTTTAAGCGTGCTAGCCAGATGGGATTTAAACTTTCATAAGTTTGGTTTGAACTTGAAGATAAAAATGTAAAAGGCACAATGTTCTCATACCAGTCCTGACTCTAACACAAACCCATAGCAATCGATGTAGTTTTGTGACTAGCAGAGCAGAAACTAAAGCTGCTGCTGCTCTGCGTATCGTTTTCCATTGCCTCCTTGAGTGTTCTTATGTAAATTGTGCAAGCTTATTTCACAATATTACAGTGCAAAATCCCATAGACCCTCGCCACAAAAAAAAAAAAAAAAGTGGACAAGTTGAAAGTGGACAAAAGAGATTCAAACACCAGGTGTAAACAGGAATGTCTACTTGTGATCCAAACAACCAAAATGCATCTTAGTACCAGGCGTAATGGCCTAGGAATTATTTTTAGTAAAAATGCACATTTGTTTTTTACAGAATAATATGTTTATCCACCGCAAACAAGCATATGTTTTTTTTAATATGCATTTTGGAATGCATACTATATCTTGACTTTGCCACTTCCTGTGGATTTTTTTTTCTGTAACTAAGCGACTAATAAAATTTTGGTCAACCAAGCCTCTTTTCGTCGACTTACAGTTAGTCGACTATAGGGGGGCAGCCCTAGAATACTAAATTTAACATGTAAGTAAACAACTCACACTCTTCAAAATAAGACTTAAAATGACATGAAAACATCTGACTTTGCCACTTCCTGTGGATTTTGTTTCTGCAACTAAGCGACTAATAACATTTTGGTCAACCAAACCTCTTTTCGTCGATTAACGGTTAGTCGACTATTGGGGGGCAGCCCTAGAATAACAAAATTTAAAAAGTAAGTAAACAACTCAGACACTTCAAAATAAGACTTAAAATGACATGAAAACATCTGACTTTGCCACTTCCTGTGGATTTTTTTTTCTGTAACTAAGCGACTAATACAATTTTGGTCAACCAAGCCTCTTTTCGTCGACTAACAGTGAGTCGACTATAGGGGGGCAGCCCTAGAATACTAAATTTAACATGTAAGTAAACAACTCACACTCTTCAAAATAAGACTTAAAATGACATGAAAACATCTGACTTTGCCACTTCCTGTGGATTTTGTTTCTGCAACTAAGCGACTAATAACATTTTGGTCAACCAAGCCTCTTCTCGTCGACTAACGGTTAGTCGACTATTAGGGGGGGCAGCCCTAGAATACTACATTTAAAAAACAAGTAAACAACTCACACACTTCAAAATAAGACTTAAAATGACATGAAAACATCTGACTTTGCCACTTCCTGTGTTTTTTTTTTGTTTTTTGTTTTTTGTTTTTTCTGCAACTAAGCGACTAATAACATTTTAGTCAACCAAGCCTCTTCTCGTCGACTAACGGTTAGTCGACTATTAGGGGGGGCAGCCCTAGAATACTACATTTAAAAAACAAGTAAACAACTCACACACTTCAAAATAAGACTTAAAATGACATGAAAACATCTGACTTTGCCACTTCCTGTGTTTTTTTTTTTGTTTTTTGTTTTTTGTTTTTTCTGCAACTAAGCGACTAATAACATTTTAGTCAACCAAGCCTCTTCTCGTCGACTAACGGTTAGTCGACTATTAGGGGGGGCAGCCCTAGAATACTACATTTAAAAAACAAGTAAACAACTCACACACTTCAAAATAAGACTTAAAATGACATGAAAACATCTGACTTTGCAACTTCCTGTGTTTTTTTTTTTGTTTTTTCTGCAACTAAGCGACTAATAACATTTTAGTCAACCAAGCCTCTTCTCATTAACTAACAGTTAGTCATCTATTAGGGGGCAGCTCTAGAATACCAAATTTAAAAAGTAAGTAAACAACTCACACACTTCAAAATAAGACTTGGGATCTGTGGGAGATTTTAGTGAGTACTCAGCTTGGTGAAATTTAAAGTAAATCTCAGTGTCTGTGACCAATATTTAGTGAGCTTTGATGACTGATTATCTGAAAAATTCAAAAATACTTTAAAACTATTAAAAAAGAATAACTGAACATAAGTTCACAAATAAATATATAGTTTAAATTGTTGCTTCGAGTTATTAGGCTGTTTTGAAATAAATGTAAAATGCTTACAGACACTAACTTCATTAGGTTCATACTTGGCTTTGATAAATAGAATATTATATTATTTCTTTCTTTTTCTGATAGTGTAAGTAATTTTAACCAAGAAAAATGTGAAAATTTGATTTAAAAAGAAAAAAAAAAAAAAACTTTGATGACTTTGGATCTTCATTTGAGAGCACCACTGGCGGAAGTTTATGATATCCTGGATGTTGTCTTGTTTTATCATCCATCAGACAAAAATCCTAAGTCTGATCACTAACCTTTTCCCAGCAATCTGCATGATTTCATCTATGATTTATGTAGCACAAACAGCGTGGCCTACAGCACGATTTCAGTGTTCTAAATAGTTTCAAATCAGCAAAACAAAGCTGATTCTCATCGAAACGATGAATGGTATCAACTGAGAAATGAAATGACTGCCTGCTCCAGCTGAGACGCTTACCACTGTATTTAGTGAACTGTGGGAAGTAATGAGTCTGTGCGTCTTGTATTAACACACCGACCCATAATTGGCTAATTATAGCGGCTGTTCCGCTGGTGTTTAGAGCGCAGATCGGAAAGCATCTTCTCACGGCGTGTTCTCCGTCTCCATCTCCTCCTCCAGATCCCAACGCTCTGACGCAGCCAGGCCCCGACCACGCGCTCATCGGCGGAGTGGTGGCCGTGGTGGTCTTCATCACCCTGTGCTTCATCATTGTCCTGGGCCGATATCTGGCCAGGCACAAAGGTACGGCTTCCCTCCCCTCTCTCGCCCCCTCACCTATAGTGTGCAAAATGCTTCAACTTGTCCACTGTTGTACCTTATGTGTCTATGTGACCTATGTGGGACTGTGTGGACAGGGACATACTTAACCAATGAGGCCAAAGGAGCGGAGGACGCCCCTGACGCAGACACTGCCATCATCAATGCGGAGGGGAACCACGCACATGCAGAGGAAAAGAAAGAGTACTTCATTTAGCACCTCTGTTTTTTCTGTTCAGTATTTTCACGGCAACACTGCGAGCCAGCAGAGGAGGCGTTATAGCGCTCCGCTCCCTCACAGCACTAGTCTGGTCTGGCTTTTCTCTCTCTATGTCTCCTCGACTCCAATCGCGAGTCGCGAACCTCTATATGGCCAAATTCGACACGCCACCTGCTGCAAAAGAATGTTGCCTTTCGTTAAACCAATCCTAATCGACCAAAAAAAAAAAAAAATTCAGTTGAGTTTGTAACTGTAACACCAGGTCCATTTAGGCCAAAAAAACCCTATCCCACCCTTCCAAAATGACCCCCGTTTGATTTGCCAAGTGCCAAAATATACAGACATGTGCTTGTCATGTTTGTTGCTGTGTTTATTCATTTAATTTCCCAGTGAATACTGATTTCTCAACCACCCTCACTGTGCCTGTTATATACCTTTTTACAGATATTACCAGGGAGCGGCAAGAAATGTGGTTCATCTCAAGTCGGAAAACCTTGGCTTTGCCAATAATTACGCTTTAAGACAAGAATACGTGAGATGTATAATGTAAATATCATGTACTGTCTTTGTTTTTGTGTGCGTGCCTGTTGTTTTCCATTGTGAAAGTGGGTGTTTGGTTTTATTTTTCTGAAGTACACCCTGTAATAAAGAATGTGCGGACAATTACGTAACGTACGGACACCCGAAACAAGCCGGAAGATTGAAAATGGCAGGAACTCGATAAAGCACAAATGAGAATTGGTGTGTAACCATTAGAAGCAAGATTATTTTCTATTTCCATCATACCTGTCTGTATATTCTTGCACTGTTAATATCCCCCCTCCCCCCCACCTCCGAGCGTTTATTTCAACCCTGAAAATGTATCAAACGTAAGCACAAAGTCATTGTACAATGTCATTGGTTTAGACAGTCTCAGGATGAAAAGAAGAGCCTAATTGAATTTGTCTTTTATCACCAGAGTGAATGAATTTTTGTTCTCGCTTTGTGAATTGATCTGAGCGGCCATTTGTTCGACGTCTGAATGGAAGTTTGCCATTGTTTCATTTCGATTTACTGACCGACCCTTGTTAATATTGCTGTATATTACTTTGCTAAAGTGATTATTGGTGGAATATTGTTCAACTATAGGATCCCATATATATATATATGAGAAAACAAATGTCAAAATATCTATTTCGAGTGTCCCATATTTTTAGTTCCTCTTAGTGAAGAAAATGTTTGTTTGTTTGTTTTGTCCCAACCCAGGGAATGTATATAATGTGTATATTTCAGCATTTAGTAAGCTGTTTATTTAACTGAATTTGAATTCTTTATTGCTCTGTTTTATGCTACATGTGTGCGATTCCATTTTAGCCTCTCTCTACTAAGTACGTCCCGACAGATACTTGTCATTAATACTAATTTATTGGGTAAATCTGATGGACGAACACAAAACATTACTATTAGTGCTTTTTCAAAGCTTGTGAACAGATAGGATCGTTTGTTCATGAGAAGGTCAGAACAACAATCACCATTATTGCCTTTGTGTTTGCAACGGAACATAACGACCACACATTGAAGCTCTGGAGAAGCGTAATCTTCAATGTACGTTTTTACAAAACAAAAAAAAAAAACATGTTTCCAGTGTTCATACTTTATTTCACTCTTTATAACATCAACTAGAACGAAGACATTTTTCTAAGAACTTTTGGTTTGCTTTATTGGTTTTTGCTGTATGGGAAAATGTGTGAGGTTGCTTTTACATTAAATATCCGACTTTTTCAAACTATGCCTCTGTAAGAAAAAAAAAAAAAAACTCAGAGTACTGAGTAAAATATGCACAAACTCACATTTGTGTTTTCTTCTTCATGCAACACATAAGTGCAACACATTTATAATTGTATTCAAATTTGAAATTATATGCAGCAGGGTCAGAAATTAACTTTTCCATTTAGGGGCAATATTTGCCCTATGGAATTGATTTCAGCTCCGCTGTTTTCAGCGGTGACTAATCTAAGTGCCTCTAATTGGCCAATGAGTTCCTAAGTTCAACAGAAACACATTTGATTGGTTATAAGGCTTAAACTGCACAAAACAGACCGTAAAAGTAATCTGATGCAGTGTGAGCGAATCTAAATGTAAATTCGCAAATTTACACTTTTTTATTCATTTTCACATTTCATTTTAATCATGACAGCTGTAATACATAGTTTAAGTGTGCATTTTGCCACAAGCCTTCATTAATTTCTGGCCTTGAGATACTATATATATATATATATATATATTTTTTTTTTTTTGATTTATATATGGGCCATTCTACAGAATTGGTTCAAAAATTGTATAATTGTATAATATCCAAGATACACTTTTCTATTTTCTTTTGTATTTTCAGAAAGTTTTGGAATATTTGTCCTCTCCCCAAATTTGTCACTACCGAAACAGTAATAATAATTAAATTAGAAGGGTTATATTGACCTATTAGGATTTTGCTTACATCTACATTGTACTTTTTTTTTTCTTTCTATTGTATTAAATTATTTTTCAAGGGTAAATCAATAACAATTACATTTATAACAATATTTCAAATGTAATTTATGTGATTTGTTGTATTTTTAATCAAATTTTTCTTTGTTAAAGGCAAAAAGTTGATCATACTGATTTCAAACTTAAGGATTTATTTATTAGTTTCAATATACATTAAACCAAAAATATCATAACATATTAGCTGATCATTCAGTATAGTTTATTTTTGTCAAAACATCCCATGTTGTGACGGCACATTTTTTAGTAGAGACATGCTTTGGTAGCCATTGTGTTTATTTCCCCAAAATATGTGGACTATGTGTTCCTTTTTGTCAAATGTTTCAGTCGTGACTGTTTCGGTAGTTAAAATTTTATGGCATAATACCCAAAAACAGGTAAGATGTCACTACTGAAACTTCACCAAATATTTCGGTCGTGACTGTTTCGGTAGTGAAAATTTTATGGGATAACATCCAAAAAAAAAACAACTAAGATGTCACTACTGAAACTTCACCACATGTTTCGGTAGTGACAATTTTATGGGGTAACATCCAAAAAAAAAAAAAAACAACTATGTCACTACTGAAATTTCACCAAATGTTTTGGTCGTGACTGTTTCGGTAGTGACAATTTTATGGGATAACACCCAGCAAAAACAAAGATGTCTCTACAGAAACTTCACCAAATGTTTTGGTCGTGACTGTTTCGGTAGTGACAATTTTATGGGATAACACCCCAAAAATATGTCACTACCAAAATGTCACCAGATATTTCGGTCGGGACTGTTTCGGTAGTCACAATTTTATAGGATAACACCCAAAAAAACAAAGATGTCACTACTGAAACTTCACCAAATGTTTTGGTTGTGACTGTTTCGGTAGTTCAAATTTTATGGCATAATACCCCAAAAAAACTAAGATGTCACTACTGAAACTTCACCAAATGCTTTGGTCGTGACTGATTCGGTAGTGACAATTTTATGGGATAACACCCCAAAAATATGTCACTACCAAAACGTCACCAGATATTTCGGTCATGACTGTTTCGGTAGTCACAATTTTATGGGATAACACCCAAAAAAACAAAGATGTCACTACCAAAACGTCACCAGATATTTCAGTCATGACAGTTTCTGTATTCACAATTTTATGGGATAACACCCAAAAAAACAAAGATGTCACTACCAAAACGTCACCAGATATTTCGGTCATGACAGTTTCGGTATTCACAATTTTATGGGATAACACCCAAAAAAAAAAAAAAACAACTAAGATGTCACTACTGAAATTTCACCAAATGTTTTGGTCGTGACTGATTTGGTAGTGACAATTTTATAGGATAACACCCAGCAAAAACAAAGATGTCTCTACCGAAACTTCACCAAATGTTTCAGTCGTGACTGTTTCGGTAGTGACAATTTTATGGGATAACACCCCAAAAATATGTCACTACCAAAATGTCACCAGATATTTCGGTCTGGACTGTTTCGGTAGTCACAATTTTATGGGATAACACCCAAAAAAACAAAGATGTCACTACTGAAACTTCACCAAATGTTTTGGTCGTGACTGTTTCGGTAGTTAAAATTTTATGGCATAATACCCCCCAAAAAACTAAGATGTCACTACTGAAACTTCACCAAATGTTTCGGTAGTGACAATTTTATGAGATAACACCCAACAAAAACAAAGATGTCTCTACCGAAACTTCACCAAATGTTTCGGTAGTCACAATTTTATGGGATAACACCCAAAAAAACAAAATGTCACTACCAAAACGTCACCAGATATTTCGGTCATGACTGTTTCGGTAGTCACAATTTTATGGGATAACACCCAAAAAAACTAAGATGTCACTACTGAAACTTCACCAAATTTTTCGGTAGTGACAATTTTATGGGATAACACCCAACAAAAACAAATATGTCTCTACCGAAACTTCACCAAAGGTTTCGGTAGTGACAATTTTATGGGATAACACCCATCAAAAATAAAGATGTTTCTACCGAAACTTCACCAAATTATTTGTTTGTGCCTGTTTTGGTAGTGACAATTTTACTGGATAACACCCTTAAAAAAATAAATAAATAAATAAGCTGTCACTACCAATACTTCAAATGCTTCGGCCATGCCTGTTTCGGTAGTGACAATTTAGGATACTTTTGAAGCTAGCTCAAAGATGTTAATCAGCACATAGTTAGCTGGCACAGTTCTGAACAAGTGTACACATATAAAAAATAAATGTTATTAAATGTAATATACACACAGATTTTTCATACTTTTGAACACATTTACCTCAAAATGATGGGGCCTCGCCATGTAGCTATGAAAAAGTGTGACACAAATATTTCCTGATCATAAATGTAGGGATGTAGTTAAAATCAGTCTCAGCCAATGGACTAAAACATACACTGTTTCATTAGTGACATGAAAACGCAGGACACATTTTTTTCCCATAAAGTTTTATCATTTAAAAAAGGAAATATAAAATAATATATATTTTTTAAGATTAAAAAGGATACTTTTAAAAACAACAATGGAAAAAAATGCAAAAATGATTTCAATATCATTGTCATAAGTTTAAATTTAGGGTTTAGGTTTCTTGACGGCCACTGCTCAATTAAAAAGTAACTAATAATTGATGATTTTATATAAGCTTACTGATATCTTAAATATTATTGTGGGTTTCAAAGGATAATAGAAGGGTCTTAGTAAACAAAGATTTGAAAACTGAAATACTTTTTAAACTTTTTTTTATTTATCTAAATTGCATGCAGTTTAATTTGTACATTATAGTATTTATGTGCTAATATGCAAGTAAATCAGATCCTTGAGTTGGAATAATCTTTTATATTTATATTCTGAAGTTGTTTTGTATTCTGACTTTCATGGCTACATGCTGCCCCCAAGAGCCTGAAGCTCTCAATGCACGAGTATATTCAGGTTCTTCTTCTCTCCAAGCTTTGTTTATTGTCTCCAACTTTAAGTGGCTTTCTGCTGAAACTTTCAAATCCTGTCCTTCTTTCCACTGTACCACCATGGCGACAGCTTTACGTAATCCATAGTGCGAGTTGGCAGAGAAATTACGGGAAAGGATTTGAGGAGATCAAAAAATTGGGAAGGAGCAATGCTGTGTGTTCAGCCTTAAATCTAGACTGAGGCTTAACAGAATAACAGACACAAAACCATTACATTTCTCTGCGCTCTCAAAGATTGTGCTGTGTGTTTAAATGGTAGTTAATGCTGGTGGGTCAACTTCAGTAGATGGAATTAACCATTAAAAATGGATCGACTTTACAGCACAACAATGGAAACGGGTCTGTCTTCAAATGAGTTTTTACATGCGAGGACAAGTTTGGAGTTATAGTAAATTAAAAAGCCAAACCTCAGTGATTATAAACAAAACATGATCTATTATAGTCGTTAATGATGTTTAGTAATATTATTACTACCAACTACTAATATTCAACATAATCTTAAAAATGATCTAATCTACTTTTGTAGGAATGACTGTTTAGTTACTAGTTGTTGCTAGTTGAAAATAAGGATTTGAAGGTTAAAACATAATTCCAATCATTCCAATCAATTCCAATCATTTTATTAATTACATTCCACAAACTAAAACTAAAAATGGAGTTTTAACCATGTTGTCAAAAAGTCTATACATTAATACAGCATAGAACCTATAATACGATATTTAATAGCAAGTTTTGGGTTTAATCCCATGGTCTTCTCAGCCTGTGCTTAATGAGCTATAGCTTTTCTCCTGGCCAATAATGGTGAAATATTTAATCTCTTTTAATAGAAATAAGCTAATTCATAAAATAAACCCACCCTGAGAGATATTTACTGCAGTACAAAAGTGTGACAACTAGCCCCAGTCTCCCCTGCTCTATATATCTCATCTTTATTGCCAGAGTTTTATTAATTCATCTCAAGCTTGTTGGAACCTGCCATCTGTGTAAAATCCCAAGAGACTTAATTATTAGGATTAATATTTTCCCAGAGCAGTTAACATGGAATATTTTTTTGGCCCACTTCCAGTTTGCTGTTCAGCTGTAGTTTGAGTTTTCAAATCAGTGGCGAGGCCAAAAAACTCCAAATGGGCGTATCTTTGTGAAACAGGGTGGATCTATTCTGTGCCTCCAAAGAACTTTATTTATATGAGTTTGGTTTTTTAATAAATAAATAATCCTAATTATGGTGACAACATCAAACTTGAAAAGATACATTTAATTATGAATTATCCATTTTTCAAATTACACCCAACTCAATGCTGAATCTCTTCAGAATGTTCATTTACGAGAACCATATGAATGAACAAATGAATCAGGCTTTCTAAGAGAAGAAGGACTGTTAATAAGGAGGTTTTTTTTTTGTTTTTTTTTTTTCAATAAAATTTTTGATATTACAAAGCTTCATACTGCATGAGAGAGTTCTGTTTAGGACAAACCGATTGACTAGAATGAATTGAAGTTGCCAAAGCAACATACTGAGAAAGAGGTCCATTCAGTATGAAATTATTTTCTAAAATGAATCATACTTTCCAAAGCTCCATACTATACATTAAAGTGGTTTGTTTTGGACAAACCAATACACTCAAATAAACTCCTCACAGTGACATACAAGAGAGAGGTTGGTTTAGGACAAATCGATTCACTGGAATGAAACAAACTTTCCAACGCAACATATAAGAGAAGAAGGACTGTTTAAAACAATCTGATTTTCTAGAATGAATCAAACTTTCCAAAGCTGCATACTGAGAAAGAGGTCTATTTAGGATGAACCAATTTGCTAGAATGAATCATACTTTTCAAAACTACATACTATACAAAAAAAGTGGTTTGTTTAAGATGAACAGTTTCGCTATAACGCTTTACAGTTACATAAGAGAGAGAGAGGTCTGTTTAGGACAAAATGATTCACTAGAATCAGACTTTCCACAACTTCATACTGCATAAGAGAGCGGTCCATTTAGGACGAATGACGTCACTAGAATAAAGCAAATTTTCCAAAGCAATGGTCAAAGCTTCATACTGTATGAGAGAGAGGTCCATTTAGGACAAATCAAATCACTAGAGTGAATCATACTTTCCAAAGCAACATGTAAATGAAGATCGTCTGTTTAAGTATGAAGGGTCCATTTAGCATGAAATGATTTGCTAGAATGAATCAAACTTTCCAAAGCTACAAACTATACAAAACAGTGGTTTATTTAGAACAAACTGATCCACTAGAATGAATCAAATTCTTCACAGTTACATATGAGAGAGAGGTCTGTTTAGCACAAAATGATTCACTAGAATGAATCAAACATTTCATAAGAGAGAGGTTTTTTAGGATGAATCAAATCACTAGAATGAATCATACTTTTCCAAAGGAACATGTAAAAGAAGATCGGCTGTTTAAGTATGAATGGTCCATTTAGCATGAACTGATTTGCTAGAATGAATAATATCTAAAGCTACATACTACAAAAAAAAAACAGTGGTTGATTTAGAACAAACTGATTCACTAGAATGAATCAAATTCTTCACAGTTACATATGAGAGAGGTTTTTTTTTTGGACAAAATGATTCACTAGAATTAATCAAACATTTCATATGAGAGAGAGGTTCATTTAGGATGAATGAAATCATTAGAATGAATCATACTTTTCCAAAGCAACATGCAAAAGAAGATCGGCTGTTTAAGTATAAAGGGTCCGTTTAGAACAAACTGATTTACTAGAATGAATCAAATTGTTCACAAAGCAACAAACTATACAAAGCAGTGGTTTATTTAGAACAAACTGATTCACTAGAATGAATCAAATTCTTCACAGTTACATATGAGAGAGTATCACAACTTCATACTGTATAAGAGAGAGAGGTCCATTAAGCCTGAACTAATTTGCTAGAATGAATCATACTTTCCAAAGCTACAAACTATACAAAACAGCGGTTAATTTAGAACAGACTGATTCACTAGAATGAATCAAATTCTTCACAGTTACATATGAGAGAGAGGTCTGTTTAGGACAAAATGATTCACTAGAATGAATCAGATTTATCACAACTGCATACTGTATAAGAGAGAGGTCCATTTAGGACAAATCAAATCACTAGAATTAATCATACTTTCCAAAGCAACATGTAAAAGAAGATCGGCTGTTTAAGTATGAAGGGTCCATTTAGCATGAACTGATTTGCTAGAATTATTAATATCCAGAGCTACATACTATACAAAGCAGTGGTTCATTTAGAACAAGCTGATTCACTAGAATTAATCAAATTCTTCACAGTTACATATGAGAGAGGTCTTTTTAGGACAAAATGATTCACTAGAATGAATCAAACATTTCATATGAGAGAGAGGTTCATTTAGCATGAATCAAATCACTAGAATGAATCATACTTTTCAAAGCAACATGTAAAAGAAGATAGGTTGTTTAAGTATAAAGGGTCCATTTAGCATGAACTGATTTGCTAGAATGAATCATACTTTCCAAAGCTACAAACTATACAAAACAGGGGTTCATTTAGAACAGACTGATTCACTAGAATTATTCAAATTCTTCACAGTTACATATGAGAGAGAGGTCTGTTTAGGACAAAATGATTCACTAGAATGAATCAGACTTATCACAACTTCATACTGTATAAGAGAGAGGTCCATTTAGAACAAATCAAATCACTAGAATGAATCATACTTTCCAAAGCAACATGTAAAAGAAGATCGGCTGTTTAAGTATGAAGGGTCCATTTAGCATGAAATGATTTGCTAGAATGAATCAAACTTTCCAAAGCTACAAACTATACAAAACAGTGGTTTATTTAGAACAAACTGATCCACTAGAATGAATCAAATTCTTCACAGTTACATATGAGAGAGAGGTCTGTTTAGGACAAAATGATTCACTAGAATGAATCAAACATTTCATATGAGAGAGAGGTTCTTTAGGATGAATCAAATCACTAGAATGAATCATACTTTTCCAAAGCAACATGCAAAAGAAGATCGGCTGTTTAAGTATGAAGGGTCCATTTAGCATGAACTGATTTGCTAGAATGAATCATACTTTCCAAAGCTACAAACTATACAAAACAGCGGTTCATTTAGAACAGACTGATTCACTAGAATTATTCAAATTCTTCACAGTTACATATGAGAGAGAGGTCTGTTTAGGACAAAATGATTCACTAGAATGAATCAAATTCTTCACAGTTACATATGAGAGAGAGGTCTGTTTAGGACAAAACAATTCAATAGAATGAAACAGACTTATCACAACTTCATACTGTATAAGAGAGAGGTCTATTTGAAGGGCCCATTTAGCATGAACTGATTTGCTAGAATAAATCATACTTTCCAAAGCTATGAAAAAACTGATTCACTAGAATGAATCAAATTCTTCACAGTTACATATGAGAGAGCGGGTTGTTTAGGACAAAATGATTCACTAGAATGAATCAGACTTTCCAAAAATACATTCTGTACGAGAAAGAGGTCCATTTACAACGAATCAATTTGCTAGAATGAATCATACTTTACAAAGCTACATACTGAATGAGAATGAGAGAGAGAGAGAGAGAGAGAGAGAGAGAGGCTGTTTAGGACAAAATTATTTATTAGAATGAATCAGACTTTCCAAAGCTACATACTGTATGAGAGAGAGGTCCATTGAGGACAAATGATTCACTAGAATAAATCATACTTTCCAAAGCTACACAATGAATGAAGAATGAATCCAAATTTCCAAAGCCACATATGAAAGGAGGACTACTTAAGACAAACTGATTCACTTGAATTAAAGATTTTTTTTTAGCTATATTATTTGATAGAGAGGTCAATTAAGATGAACTGATTCACTAGACTGATGAAAATTGAAATAAAATTGATTACATTTTGAAAATGGAACTTCTATAGAACTATAAACTACATTAGTATATGTACAATATGTATATTGTTTGCACACCATCAGTATATTCTGTCAGCTTTTATTGAGCGAAGCAGTCATCAATAGCCCTTTAAGTCAATGTTTCAAAGCAACACAACTGTTCAGAGAAAAATAATTTTAATACTAACTCAATAACAGCCTCAAACGGCAACAGCCTATTAACAAGCACCTCTAAATTAGCATTTCATTACTCGTTGCATTGTATCAATATGCTGCTGTGGTTTTGTTCAGTCATGTATGATTATATTAACATGATTTACAGTAAATTATCCCACCTGTCATTGTATGGCATGTTGGTTACGCCGCTGGAATATTTCTAAGCGCACACCTCATTAAAGACCTTTGAGAGGAAAACAAAACAAAATAAGTAATTTGGAGATCTTTAGTATGCATGGAGGAGGTAAACAAATGAGATCACCTTGAAAGGACAATTAAGAACCGAGCTAAGAACCTGTCAGGCCACACAGAGTAATTACAACTTAAAAGATAAATGATTGAGTTTTTTAATGGTGTTCTGAATCTAGTTAGTTTTAACAAAACAAGAAACAATCGATACACTCGCTGAAGACCACAAATGTACCCAATTGGCAGTGCTTAGCTTAACGGCGGACACTGAAAAGGCAATGACAACTGGCACAGCAACCTTTAACTGACAGATGGACCAACAGAAAATGGGTTTTTTCAACTGATTAAAACCAGTGTTCCCTAGACATGGAAGATTATTTAAATTCAGTGCAGGAGAGCAAACCAAAAACAGCTTTTATCTTAATATGGAGCTTTAAAACATGTTTACTAAAACTGATTTTTAAGGTCTGGTTCTATTGTACTTTTATTTGGTACACAACATGCTAGACTCAGACTTTTTTCTCAAATTGTAAACTGTAAGACTTACAATTAAAAGAGAAAAGTCTGAATTGTGAAACATAAACTATATAATAAATATTTGTTTAGATTTTTGCATTTAAATGTTTTTTTTTCCCATTATGTTTCCTCTGAATTTTACATTTGCATCTTGCAATTCTGTTTTCGCTGTTCTGTTTTTATTATTCCAACTGAACTGCAAGATTTAAAAGTAGAAATCTGAGAAAAGTCTCAATTGCGAGATTGTTTACTTTTTTCTTTGAGTTTATATTTTTGCATTTGTAAATTTTTTTCTTTAAATTCTAGCTTGCATCTTGCAATTCAGTTTTTTTTTTTTTTTTCTCCACCTACTTTTAGTCCATGGCAGAAATACACTCTTAAAAATAAAGGTGCTTTAAAAGGTTCTTCACAGCGATGCCATAGAAGAACCATTTTTGGCTCCACAAAGAACCATTCAGTCAAAGGTTCTTTAAAGAACCATCTCCTTCTTACGTTTTTATAATCTGAAGAACCTTCTTTTGCCACAAAGAACCTTTTGTAAAACATAAATGTTCTTCAGATGTTAAAGGTTCTTTATGAAACCATTTAGACAAAAAAAAAAAAAAAAGGTTCTTCTAAAGCATCGTGAAGCACCTTTATTTTTAAGAATGTAAAAAACAGAATTGGGAGATTTAAACTAGAGTTTCAAAAAAGTCAGAATTAAAAGAATTTTAAGTCTTGAAGTTCAGACCTTTTCTCAGATTTCTGAGATTACAAAAAGTAAAAAGTAAGTAGAAAAAGTAGTCTTCCATTTTGACTTTTTATCTCTCAAATCTACTTTCTTCTCACATTTACGAGTCTATTTTTTCACTTTTTTTTTCTCAGAAATGCCAGTTTATAGCACTTAATGCTACATTTTAAATTGCAAGAAAAGAGTGGAAACAAGACAATTCTTTTCTAAGTTTACATTTTATAAATCTGACTTTTTTTTCTTAAAAATGCAAGACTGTTATGTTTTACCCTGGTGGAATTTGGAAACAAATTTCCATAGCCCATAGATCAAGCAACATGACAGTGAAGCTGAAACAACTGTTTTTAATGCACAGTTGTTTTATACACACATATTTCTTCTTTTTCTGATGATTTCATCTCCTCTCTGTAAAAAAACAAACAATAAAACATGTATAGGCTGTATATTGTGTCATATGAAAGCTTTGAATGGATGTGGAAGATGGCTAACCTGGACTCTAATACCACTTGTTGATGCCAAAAAGTCTTGCTCTGTCAGTGGCAGAAAGAAAGGTACCAGCATCACTGCACATGGTCTTCCCATGCTGATCGCCTTTTGGTGCTGCTGGAATGCCCGGGACGGATGGTAAAGGGTTTCCAGTGCCACTTCCTCTGGTCACAGAATTCACAGCATTTCCAATGGCAGGAAATACAATGTTTTTTTGTCTTCCCTTCATGCGCCTGGAAGGCCTCATGTTAGAAGATGGGCCAGGCAAGAAAGGTATAGTTGGAGGTAATTGGGTCTGGGAAGGGTTCTCGAAAGTAGGAGTAATGGTCGGCCTTGTCGGCTTCTTGCTTTTTCGGCTTGGGAAACAATTTAAAAAAGCTTTATTTAGTCGCTTAAAAGTTGTACCTTCGTTGTGTCTGATAGAATAAAATGAATAATCATGTCTACTCTGTTTTTTTTATCTTAATGTTTTTACAATGTTCTTTCGGTTCATTAGCCGCTAGAGAGGGTTTGCACTTGCGTCACAGATTTTAGTCAGTTACCCGGATGTGTGGCTATATTGGCGATACCCGGATGTAAACAACAGCATGTACTGCATGGTTAATGTACTACTGAATACATTGTTCTGCTAATTTATTTATTAATTTGTCTAAAACACGGAAACGTGTGGAAGCTGCTAAATCATAAAGAGAAGGACTTAGTAAGAAGGAAAGGGCAAAATATTTTGACAAACTAAAGTTAATAGGTGGTAAAGATACATACAAGCAGTATTAATTAAGATATTAGCCTAATATTTCACCAACCTGACTGAAAATGATAAGAACAATCATGAATGTTGCCAAGATTATTGCCCTGGAAATCTGGTTCAGTTTGGCCAACCACAAACGCCTTTTGTTGCTCAGACAGTTTTTTGCAATCTTCTCCTTGATTTGTTATAACTTTTGGCAGTCTATAGTACTTCAAATATTTGTCCTGGTCCAACCAATTAGTAGCCCAAAACATGATAATAATTAACCATTTTCGGCAGCAATAATCAGCTAAACATGCAAGTTTAGTTCGGTTTAGTAGTTTTGTTTAAGTTCTGTGCCGCCAATATGGCCAACTGATGATGTGTCGTGAAAAAAACTCTATATGGAAATAATGAGAAGAACATGCAGTAAATGGTAAAACGGTTTGCACTACAAACCCATGTAATTAAGATAATACATTAAAATAATATGGTAAGGCACACCAATTTGCAATATCAAGCAGCAAAACCAGCTGTTTTGTACAGCTAAAAAAAAGCTGGATGCAAATGAGACCTACTCATAAAATGTACAAACGGCCGCGCCCACTCTCACAGGAAAAAAATATAGAAAATATAAATACTCACAAAATATATGCTTAAATACATTTCCTAATTAAGATTAAATTAATCGCCTGGTGCTACTGCTTAGTGATTACCTTTTCATTGCGATCACAAGCGGTTGAACTGATATAAACAAATTCACTCACAGTCTATGGACTGATCTGAACAGATTCTAAAGTCACCTCTTGAAGTCTAACTCTGGCGTCATAATGCGCAAAATTCTACCGCTAATGTTCCAACTGTAACTTAGGTGCTTAAGTAAGTCGAGAGCTCACGAAACACAACAACAATGGTGATGATACAAGGGGCAACATTAGCTGGGCACTTTCCTATTGAGAATAGGCAACAAATTTATATCTTTAGGCCTACATACTTACAGTCGCTGCCCCGTGTGTTACCTCATTAACGGCAACAGTGCCCAGCAACATTGCTCAAAAAGTTGCCCCGTTATCATTAGCCTAAGAGGCCGTTCACACAGGGCTCGTTTTTGCTTTTCTTTGCGCTGCTTTTCCTATTTTTCTATGTAAACATGCGGTAGACAGACAAGGTTTGAGCGCTGCGTTTAACTCAAAGACGCGTCGCGTATTTTGCAGCGTCTCAGGCGTGACACGGCGTTCTAAAAACGCGCAGCTCAATTTAAATTTTGTTCAACTTCGCAACCTTGCTTTTCATTCTACAGTCATTAAAAAGCTAAACATTCTGTGTAAATGGCTCCTATGACAAGTATCTTCCTGTGCTGTACATGTTTTAAAAATGTATGCTTGTGCTATATGGGCATATTCAATTTATAGAATAACGTTTAATGGATGACACAGTAAGTACAGTGTATGCAAGTCCATAGTGTGTGTGTGCGTGTGTGAACGCGCTATGAATAATACATGATTCTTCTGACCTCTTGTGGTGAAATTACTCATACGCTCACAAATTTTTACGTTGTTATCAATCGCTTTGGACCATTTTTAAATGTAGTTTAACTTGTGCCTCTCTCTCTCTCTCTCTCTCTCTCTCTCTCTCTCTCTCTCTCTCTCTCTCTCTCTCTCTCTCTCTACACACACACAAACACTACCAGTCAAAAGTTTGGACACACCCTCTCATTTAATGTTTTTTTTTAAAGAAGTCTCTAATGCTCATCAAGGTATCATTAATATTGCAAAATGTTATTATAATACAAAATAATAGTTTTTATTTGAGTATACTTTACAATATAATTTATTCCTGTGATGCAAAGCTGAATTTTCATCAGCTGTTACTCCAGCCTTAAGTGTCACGTGATCCTTTAGAAATCATTCTAATAAGCTGATTTATTATTAAAATTATCAATATTGGAAACAGTTGTGCTGCCAAATATTTTTTTTTTGCAACTGGTGATTCTTTTTTCAGGATTCTTTGATGAATAAGTTAAAAAGAACAGCATTTATTTAAAATATAAATCTTTTCTAACAATGTAAATCTATGCTATCACTTTTTATTAATTTAACACATCCTTGGTGAATAAAAGTATTCATTTCTTAAAAAAAAGTAAAGAATAACAATTTACTGACCTCAAACATTTGAACAGTAGTGTATATTGTTAGAAAACCTTTCGATTTTAAATAAATGCTGTTCTTTTTTTTAACCTTTTATTGATTAAAAATATATATAAATAAATATTAAGCAGCAACTGTTTACAGCACTGATAATAAATCAGCATATTAGAATGATTTTTGAAGGATCATGTGACACTGAAGACTTGGAGTAATGATTCTGGAAATTAAACTTGAATTACAGATATAAATTAAATTTTAATGTATATGTCGGCGCGATAGCCTTGTGGGCAGTGCGCCGACATACAGCGCCGTTGCGCAACGGGCGTCCCGAGTTCGATTCCCGGCTCGAGGACCTTTCCCGACCCTACCCCCCTCTCTCTCTCCACTTCGCTTCCTGATCTGTCCTATAATAATAAAAAGCCAAAAATAAATCTTTAAAAAAAAAAAAAAAATGTAATGTATATTAATATAGAAAAACATTGATTTAAATCATAATATTTCACAATATTATATATATATACAGGTCCTTCTCAAAAAATTAGCATATTGTGATAAAGTTCATTATTTTCTGTAATGTACTGATAAACATTAGACTTTCATATATTTTAGATTCATTACACACAACTCGAAGTAGTTCAAGCCTTTTATTGTTTTAATATTGATGATTTTGGCATACAGCTCATGAAAACCCAAAACTCCTATCTCAAAAAATTAGCATATTTCACCCGACCAATAAAAGAAAAGTGTTTTTAATACAAAAAAAGTCAACCTTCAAATAATTATGTTCAGTTATGCACTCAATACTTGGTCGGGAATCCTTTTGCAGAAATGACTGCTTCAATGCGGCGTGGCATGGAGGCAATCAGCCTGTGGCACTGCTGAGGTGTTATGGAGGCCCAGGATGCTTCGATAGCGGCCTTAAGCTCATCCAGAGTGTTGGGTCTTGCGTCTCTCAACTTTCTCTTTACAATATCCCACAGATTCTCTATGGGGTTCAGGTCAGGAGAGTTGGCAGGCCAATTGAGCACAGTAATACCATGGTCAGTAAACCATTTACCAGTGGTTTTGGCACTGTGAGCAGGTGCCAGGTCGTGCTGAAAAATGAAATCTTCATCTCCATAAAGCTTTTCAGCAGATGGAAGCATGAAGTGCTCCAAAATCTCCTGATAGCTAGCTGCATTGACCCTGCCCTTGATAAAACACAGTGGACCAACACCAGCAGCTGACAAATATATTTATGTATATGTATGTATGTACGTGTATGTATGTATGTATGTATATATATATATATATTTTTTTTTTTTTTTTTTTTTGCCTTACACCGGCTGATAAAATATTGTGTGCTTAAATGTACATTTCACTCATTACATTTTAAAAGGGTTGATTTATTTGTTTATTATCTGTTAGTACATTCCTATTAGCAAGCACCACATTTTCACATTTAGTGAAAAAAAAAATCTTAACATTTTATTGTTAAATCTGAATCAGTGAATTATACAGTGCTTTCTAAGTTTACATGACAGTATTTTGGTTACAAGTTTAAAACAAAAAAGTAAAAATAGAATTGACGCTATGACAAAACAGGTTGTCTATTAAACTAAAATTCTATTGAAAAGAACATTCAGTTTCTCCAAGCACATGAAAAAGCATTCACAATACATTTTCCTTCCATAATGTGAAGTCTTCTAACAAATGTAGGTTAGAAACTGTACATGAAAAGTGAGTATTCTGTTCCACAACAAGAGTTTAAAAATGCCTGAATCTCTATTCGTAATCCAACAGCCAATAGACTGCATGGCCTAGATGACATCAGCTGAAAAGTAAAGTCATTTTAGAAGACATTACATTTATAATTTGATGAACTATTACAAGACAGATATTGAAATAATGTGGAATGAAGAACCATGCATAAAAGCAGAAACATGAATTAAGAATGTAAATAGGATCAATTTTGACATGTTGACCTTGAAATTGACCTTTACCAAACTCAAAAAGTGAACAATCTCTAATTATTTGTATTTTTTTTATAGAGCCTATATATTCTATGTATTATTCACAAACCCTAAATGATATGCATTAAATCTTACATGGCAGTTTTTTTAAATGACACTCTAACTATGGTTTAGGAATACATGAATACTTAAAAAAAGAGAGATGCATATTCAATACACAATTCTCATGCCGGTAATGCCAAAGACGTATTAGGCTACACTGGAATGTACTTATATGCTCTACATAGCATAACAAAATCATAATGCATTAACATAATAAAGAGAATTACAATGATTGTCCATTGTGGCAGTGTAAGTAAAACTAATGGCAGGATTGGAAATGAATCCACGGGTCATTTCTGTTATGTAGTACATTTTCATGTCTATATTTGAATAAAATTGACAGTGGTTGCAGATTAAAGTCATTTTAGATGACAATATTACAACATTACTATCCGTTTATTAAGAAATGTTTCAAGTGCTTTTCTTTCTTTAATCAAAATGTTTTAATTGCTAATGTTTTTATATTATTTCCTTCATTTTCAAGATCACTTTCCAACCTGTTAGTCCTCTGAAAAAAAAAAAAACACTTTAACTAACAAAAGCCAGATCCTTAAAGACATGATTGTCCAGGAAGTGACATTTTCATGGAAAACATACATGAGAAAGTATTAGCAATTAATTCAAAGAATTCTTTGATGTCTTGTGCTATAAGTTTGTTTGTCTTTAAAAATTTCCACCCTGTTGGACATTTAAAAAAATAAAATCAATATGATTCAATCAAAATATCAAAATTAACTAGTTAGCAAAAGCTAACTATCCATCTAGAATTAAAAAAAACATTTAGACTTTAATTTCCACCCTCTTATGTTCCATCCTGTTAGTCAAAATTATTTTTTGACATTGTGTAACTAATCAAGTTAACATTTCTAAAAGTTTATGCGCCTGAGATGAGCCGAGCCAATTTTCTTTAAGCATCAGAGTTCAAAATGTGTGGCATAACAGGAATGACCTCTATGGTGTAATGGCAAACAAGGAATGAAAGGAATATCCGTATGCATCAGTATATCATATCCATATGAAACTCCTGGTAATAGTGCAAATTTAGTCACATCCATACTTGAGAAACATTACGAAAGTGCTTCTAAAAAGAAAGTCATGCTCAAAAGTGTAATTGACGGCAGCAGAAAGGTAAGCTCCTGAGTAAAAATGAAAAATCAGACCATTCCCAAGCTGCTTTGCTCTGTTGTACATCACGGAGCTGGATCTGTAACAGCGCTCTGAATGTTGTTGTCTTGCAGGAAGGCAGTGGGAGACCTGAGTGCTATTGAGTCTCCTTCAGGACAAGTGTCTGCAAGAAATGTGTCCAGGGAGGAGTTCGCATGGCCATCCTGGTCTGGGCCAGCCAGGCTAGGAGAGGCCATGGGGGTGAGAAGGACGGAGGTGGGACAGTCGGAGGAGACGTACCTGGCCAACGCTTGCAGCTGTTCGGACTGTGGCGAGGTGTCTGTACAGAGGCTCTGACAAAGGCCGGAGAGGTTCTGACGCACATCCTCAATGCTGAGCTTCAGCTGGTTGTGATCTTGCTGTAACTTCTCCTTCTCACTCCTCTGATAAATGTGAAAACATTTTAAGATTAATTTTCAGTTTGTGCTTACCAGACTTTGCATTCATTATGGTGAAAAAAAAAAACTAGTCATAACACATGGTATTGATTTTTTGTCTGTTGTTTTGCAACACTGTGTAATGTGTGCAAAACTGTGTACTATGTCTGATTGATCAGTTTACCCAATCTCCATCTGAAAAAGGGACAATAGAAACAATATAATTGTATACTGCAGTGG
Source organism: Cirrhinus molitorella (assembly GCA_033026305.1). Lineage (NCBI taxonomy): Eukaryota > Metazoa > Chordata > Actinopteri > Cypriniformes > Cyprinidae > Cirrhinus > Cirrhinus molitorella. The sequence goes on from CM065134.1 coordinate 22,091,167, forward strand.
TTCTCAAAGTGTGGGGCGCGCCCCCCAGGGGGGGCGCAAGAGTATTGCAGGGGGGGCGCGGTCCATCTGCAGAAAAATTAAAAAATAAAAAAAAGTCGGGCGTAACTTAGAATGGGAGACGGATTGGTCTGTGAAAGCAACAAATGAAGTCGCACAGACCCAGGCAGGTGCTAGTCGTTCAAAAGCTAAATGCAGAAAATATGAGGAGACGTATCTTAAACACAGCTTCTCTGCGTCTACACCGGACGCTACAGTTTTCACGTCGCAACAGCTCTAAACGGGACGCAACAAAACTACCATTGTAAACATGCTGTCTATACTCAATGTGGAGCGCGATAAATCCCCGACATTAAGCTGATGCCTTTTTTTGTTTATGACGTACTGACACAAAGTTAAAATGATTTGCAACGTTCGCTTTGTTGCGTCCAGTGAAGAGCTTTTGCGCTGTGACGCGACGCGACAACTGTAGAGTCCGGTTTAGACACGGTGACTTAAGTTTATAATGGGTACTGATTAAAATAGGTTCTACTGTATTTTGCCGCTCGCGTCTGGTGTAGAAACGGTGTTAATTGCGTAGGTGAGGAGGAAAGGTCTGTATGTGTGTGTGTGTGTGTGTGCCCTATGCCTTGGGGACAGCATAAAACAGCAAAAATAAAAGTAATACAGTTATTCTCTCAGTGCTATTTTAAGTTTCAAGTGTTGCAGATGTTTTTTTCGCTTTTAGATTTTTACAATTAAAAAAGCATTATTTTTTTTTGTAATGGTAATAAAATTATTTGTTAGTCTCGGGTGGGATGGAAATTCGGGAAGAAGGGGGGCGCCAGATTTTTTTATACGTTTAAAGGGGGGCACGACCAAAAAAGTTTGAGAACCACTGGTATACTGTATGCCCATACACAGTGCATACATTATATTAATGAATACATCATTAGTAGGGGTGTAACGATACACGTATTCGTATTGAACCGTTCGGTACTAGGCTTTCGGTTCGGTATGCATTACAGACCGAACGATTCGATTCGTTGTACTAATCCTATTACATTTGTAAAATAAAAGAACTTACAGTGTGTGAAATATAATGTTCTCAGTGCCACTGTACTCTACAAGGCAGCCCAAACGACGTAACAGACAAACTGATGTCTGCCTCTCCCACTCCCAACGAAAAACACAATACTCCAGTATAGGGCTGTGCCAATATTCGGACGCGATATCATGCGTATCTCGTCAGTAATGCCGGTTCTGTGATTAGTCGTAAATCTCATTCACATGTTTATTCATACAGCCGCGTTTACTACACAGAGCCGTAGTTCACTGACAACCTACGCAGTTTCGCGTGCATTATCGATATGTGTCGCCTGCGATAATGAAGGGTAAATTTGCGTAGCTTACCAGTGAACTACGGCTCTGTGTAGCAAACGCGGCTGTATGAATGAACACGTGAATGAGATTTACTACTAATCACAGAACCGGCATTACTGACGAGATACGCATGATAATTCGCGTCCGAATATCGGCACAGCCCTACGGTTCCGGTTGTGATGGTAAGGTAGTTCGTTAGAATTTTCCTTCTTTTCCTCGCTTTTAAACAGCTTGTAAATGCCTGTTTTAGTTTCACTTTTGAATTAGCGCCAATTCCACGTCAATTGATTGAACTGACAACAACAAAACAGTACGGCAATCTCACTTATATTAAACATAGAATGATTAATGTATTAACAAACCAGTGCTTATTTGCTTAGCTTTTAGGCTATAGGCCTAATATAAAATAACAAATTACTTACACAAAGTTTAAATATAAAACACTGGAGATCAGCAAATGGTGGAAGCTTCCAAAATCATCTAAGATAAACAGCAAAAGTATGAAATATTTTTAAAGCAGGCACTTTTGTATTTCTTTTTGAAACTAAATATTTAGTTAACTTCTTGTTTTTCTCACCTCACTGGTGAGCTGACTCACTCTCTTCATGTGATAAATGAAATCTGACTCCTGCCACTGATCTGAGATGCATACTTCATGATGTTAGTTTTAATAAATAAAAAATGTGTACAAATTTCTTTCTTTTTGCTGTATCGAAAATGTACCGAACTGTGACACCACTGTGTCGTATCGAACCGAACCGTGAATTTTGTGAACCGTTACACCCCTAATCATTAGCACTGTCAAATCCTACAAATCATACAAAATGCATGCTATTTTTATTTAGTAGTACTGACCTGAATAACACATTTCACATAAAAGACTTTTACATATAGTCCACAAGAGAAAATAAGTTTCATTTATAAAAATGACCCTGTTCAAAAGTTTACATACGCTTGACTTTTAATACTGTGTTGTTACCTGAATGATCTACAGCTGTTTTTTTTGTAACTGATTCACAAGTCCCTTGTTTGTCCTGAACAGTTAAACTGCCTGCTATTTTTCAGAAAAATCACACAAATTGTTTGTTTTTTTCTGAATTTTTTCCAACAATGACTTCATGATTCTGAGATCCATATTTTCACACTGAGGACAACTGAAGGACTCATATGCAACTATTACAGAAGGTTCAAACGCTCAGTGATGTTTCAGAAGGAAAAACAAAGCATTAAGAGCCAGGGATGTAAACTTTTGAACAAAATGATAATGTATATATTTATCTTGTTTTGCCTAAATATCTTTTTTTTTTTCATTTAATACTGCCCTTAAGCTACAGAAGATACTTACATGTTCCCCAGAAGACAAAATAAAGTTAAATTTACCCTGATCTTCAAAAGGTTTTCTTAATGCATCTTTTTTCCTTCTGAAGCATCAGTGAGCATTTGAACCTTCTTTAATAGTTTCATATGAGTTGTCCTCAGTGTGAAAAGATGGATCTCAAAATCATACAATTATTGTTGGAAAGGGTTCAAATACACAGACATGCTGAGAAAAAGCCAAGAAATTTGTGGGACCTGAAGGATTTTTCTAAAGAGACCAATGGGCAGTTTAACTGTTCAGGACAAACAAGTGACTCATGAACAACACACACCTGTGGATCATTCAGGTAACTACAAAGTATTAAGAATCAAGTGTATGTAAACTTTTTTCTCTTATGGACTATATGTAAACATCTTTAATATATAATATTTATTCGGGTCAGTACTAAGTTAAAAAAAATAACAACATGCATTTTGTATGATCGTTCTTGTTATTTCAGTAAAATAATTAACATTGTGTAGATTCTGCAAGGTGTATGTAAACTTATATGACCTCAACTTGTATATTCATGTGACCACTGTTTTCATGTACATGCCTACACCCTACAGCAGTGGTTCTCAAAGTGTGGGGCGCGCCCCCCAGGGGGGGCGCAAGAGTATTGCAGGGGGGGCGCGGTCCATCTGCAGAAAAATTAAAAAATAAAAAAAAGTCGGGCGTAACTTAGAATGGGAGACGGATTGGTCTGTGAAAGCAACAAATGAAGTCGCACAGACCCAGGCAGGTGCTAGTCGTTCAAAAGCTAAATGCAGAAAATATGAGGAGACGTATCTTAAACACAGCTTCTCTGCGTCTACACCGGACGCTACAGTTTTCACGTCGCAACAGCTCTAAACGGGACGCAACAAAACTACCATTGTAAACATGCTGTCTATACTCAATGTGGAGCGCGATAAATCCCCGACATTAAGCTGATGCCTTTTTTTGTTTATGACGTACTGACACAAAGTTAAAATGATTTGCAACGTTCGCTTTGTTGCGTCCAGTGAAGAGCTTTTGCGCTGTGACGCGACGCGACAACTGTAGAGTCCGGTTTAGACACGGTGACTTAAGTTTATAATGGGTACTGATTAAAATAGGTTCTACTGTATTTTGCCGCTCGCGTCTGGTGTAGAAACGGTGTTAATTGCGTAGGTGAGGAGGAAAGGTCTGTATGTGTGTGTGTGTGTGTGTGCCCTATGCCTTGGGGACAGCATAAAACAGCAAAAATAAAAGTAATACAGTTATTCTCTCAGTGCTATTTTAAGTTTCAAGTGTTGCAGATGTTTTTTTCGCTTTTAGATTTTTACAATTAAAAAAGCATTATTTTTTTTTGTAATGGTAATAAAATTATTTGTTAGTCTCGGGTGGGATGGAAATTCGGGAAGAAGGGGGGCGCCAGATTTTTTTATACGTTTAAAGGGGGGCACGACCAAAAAAGTTTGAGAACCACTGCCCTACAGTCATATTTTGAGTCTAATTGATTGGCCTAAAAAAGTAAGAAACCCCAAAATACAGATATCACAATGAGATTGCTAATAATTGATAACTGTGATAATTGTTCAGTGAACATCTTTTCTAAATATGGAAATAAAGCAAAAGAACAAAAAACAGCTAAATAATCCTCAGATTAATGAGTCTTGGACTCATTAATTAGCATAAGTTATTACTTCACCACCTGCATGATGTCATTAATGACAGTTCTATATTGGTGAAAAAACAAAAACAAAACAAAAAAAATTTCAAAAGACAGTTATGCAGTAAAGTCACTATAGCCCTGTTCAGACTGTCTGCCCAAATCCCAAATTTTTATGCAAATCCAATTGAAATCCAATCACATTTAGATGAAATCCGATTTTCACATCATATGTGGTTTGGAATCCCATTCAAATCAGATTCCTGGAAATGCTTTTCAGTCTGAACAGTCAGATCAGATTTAGTGTAGCTTTTTCATGTCACATAAAATGTAAACACGTGAGACGTTTTTGTGGAAAACATAATAAACGTCTTTGCATAAACACGCTTGTGTTGTTGCGAACTGCAATTCAAGCGGGAAAAGACAATATAAAGTTTTGAAAAAAAAAGTTTTGAAACCAGCAGAGACGGCAGCACAGAGTAAAGTTGCTCATCCGGCTTCCTGCACTTATGCCGCTGTCTCAGAAGACTAGATAATTATAATATTATAATGGATATTATAATTGCCATAGACACCAATGCACATTCCATTAAAGGAAAGAGCGCTTATGGACACATAAATCGGATATAAACAGTTGTGATACACAGTGTGGACAGTCAGTTATTCAAATCAGATTCTATCCGGACATGCACAAAATCGAATTTGGGCTGACAGTCTGAACGAGGCTTATGGTTTCAGGAAACAGCTGTGACAAGCTAGTCAGTTTCGTCAAAGATGTATCTTCCTATGGTAGTTAACACAGTTAAGTAATTGCACAGGAAACACACCCCTGAGCAAGTTGCTGAGTGAGTTGGTAAACTCTCGAATTCAAAATAATGGTTTGAATCAGTCTAAGACTGATTCTTTTGAATGTAATTTCAAATTCATTAAAAAAAGTAACTGACTCATTTATCATTCCTTCGTAAGGAATTAGACTACAATACACATTCACATATGTAATCCTAGCTGATTCAATCACAATCAAGATGCCACTTAATGCACAGGTAAACAGGGTCCAAACTATTCGGAACGCTCAAATAATTCAAAGAACATTCACTAAATGAATTTCAGAGTCAGCAGATATGACAAAACAGTAGCTAATAACAGTAACAATACCAGTTTCTTGATTTCTCCCTCCAGCTTGTAGATGCAGTCCAGCTTTCTCTTGCGGCAGCGCTGTGCAGCCATGCGGTTCTTACTGCGGCGTCTCACATCCTGAACAAACTCCAGCTGTTCTGGGGTCAGCTGCTCGCGTTTTAACATCTGCAGGAATGCTCTCCGGGTCATGCTGGAAATTTGCTCCACAGGGAATGGCAAATCCACCTGGGAAGAAAACCCGAGACGTCAACACTGCATTATGGAGGATTACAGCTGTGTTCAGCCCTGAGTCTGGTTCCATTTTTCATGTAGGGACTGAAACTTTTAATTGAAGCATGTCAGGGAATCTCAATCGAGTATGAAATAAAGCAGAAGTCTGCAATCTGGCACCGAACTTCAACTCTAACTTTTTAAGTTTTGCAAGTTTGAGTGCAAGGATGCTCACCTCTTGTGCTTGTTCACTGCTGCCACACTGCGCACAGTCTCCGTCTGATTCACACTCGGAGTTTTCTCCTGAGTTAATGGGGGACATGCAAGGACTGTCTTCAGTGTCCTCTTTGGACAGAGTGTCCCCTCCAGAGATCTGTCTATCGGTGGAGCTTAGGTCTCTCAGGAAGGGACAATCATCAGGCGCAGCGCCCAGATCCAGATGCTTTAACCAGTGGAAGTCTGAGCCATTTCCTGCAGAGGACTGGTCGATAGAGTCCAAAGGTAGCGGCTCATTTAACGTCGAGCTCAAATCCGGCCAAAAACCCTTTGCGAGATGCTCAGCCACTTCCCTTTCCACCGTGCTTCGTTCTGTGGAGCAATCTTTGGGGGTCAGTTCAGAGAACGCTTGTTCGTTGGGATCAAACACCTGGTTGTCGTCGGTGCCAATGTTGCTGAGATCTGGAGCACTAGAAATACTGTCCAAAACCTCACTTGACTGTGCTGAATTCAGAGGACATATTTGGCTGCAGTCTTCGGGTGGCATTAGAGAGCCATCACGTTGGTCAAAGTGGCCTTCGTTGATACTGATGTTCAGGTCTTTATCAGTAGGTGGTTCACAATGCACACCCATTGCTAGCTCCTTCTGGAATTCATCCTCTATTGCTAAAATATCCCCACCACATCCTGATGGGGAAGAATGCAGTTTCTCATTGTCACTGGTGCTCGAAATAGACAGGAAAGGACAAACTTCAGCGGCCACCATGGAAGCCGAAGGCAGCTGAGGCCCACAGTTCTGCAGGCAAAACTGATCTTGGCCATCACCCATGTGGTACGAAGTGCTCCTTGTGTAAAGTGGGGATAGATCTAACTGCATTTCTTTTTCATTTGAGATTGGGGGACAATCCACTGAGGACAATTTTTTAGGACTTTCTACAGAGGATGTTGCTTGCAGGACAGTGCTTGCATCTTGAGGTACGCGATCTTCTCCAGTTTCAGGGTTTTGGTTATTTGGACCGCACACGGCTTGGGATTTCTCATGGGATGCTTGGCTCTTGCTTTTACCCTTGACTTTTTTAGAGGTTCCACCATCATCTGAAAACTTCGGGATGAGGAATTCAAAGCAGGCTTTATCAAGGTTTTGAAATCCGAGAAATTCGGCGCATCTGTGGATCTCCAGGATGTTTTCTTTCGTGAAGTGAAGTTTTGCAGTGTAGGCAAACTGCAGAAGAGGCTCAAATCCTTCCACTGTGACCTTGGGAGATTAATGGTCTAGTCATGATTACTGCATGAATAAATCATTTGCAAACTGCATTACTGCCTTATTGCTGTAAGTTCATTTACGCAATTTAATCTCAATATATAAGGCCTAATTTGACAACTTTGCAATGTAAACAATTTTTAAAGGAATAGTTCACACAATAATGAACACTCTGTCATCATTTACTCGCCCTCACATCATGCCAAACTCCTTTGATTTAGTTTCTTCAATCGTACACTCAAGGAAAAATTACTTAGCATACAGTATAAACACACACATCATATATTACAAACATATTATAATATTATATATTATAATATTACTGTTCTTCAGAAAAGTCCTTCAGGTCCCACAGATTCTTTGGTTTTTCAGCATTTTTGTGTATTTGAACCCTTTCCAACAATGACTGTATGATTTTGAGATCCATCTTCTCACACTGAGGACAACTGAGGGACTCATATGCAACTATTACCAACAAGGTATTAAGAGCCAGTGGGGTGAAAACTCTTTGAATTTAAGATCAGTGTAAATTTAACTTATTTGGTCTTTTGGAGAACAGGTAAGTATATTTTGTAACTTCTGAAGGGCAGTATTAAATAAAAAAAAATAATTATATATACATATACACATATATATATATAAATGAGGATATGTACATTTTTCTTAATTTGCCCAAATATTTTATATATATATATATATATATATATATATATATATATATATATATATAAAATATTTGGGCAAATTAAGAAAAATGTACATATCCTCATTCCTGTTCAAACGTTTACACCCCTGGCTCTTAATGCATCACTTTTCCTTCTGAAGCATCAGAGAGTGAACTTTCTGTAATAGTTGGATATGAGTCTCTCAGTTGTCCTCAGTGTAAAAAGATGGATTTCAAAAGCATACAGTCATTGTTGTAAAGGGTTGAGGAAAAAAAAAAAAAATTATATATATATATATATATATATATATATATATATATATACACAGGGGTTGGACAATGAAACTGAAACACTTGGTTTTAGAACACAATTAGTATGGTGTTGGGCCTCCTTTTGTGGCCAATACAGCATAATTTGGTTTTGGGATTGACAAATACATGTCATGCACAGTAGCCAGAGGGATTTTGAGCCATTCCTTTTCTAGAACAGTGGCCAGGTCACTATGTGATTCTGGTGTAGGAAAACGTTTCCTGACTCGCTCCTCCAAAACATCCCAAAGTGCCTCAATAATATTCAGATCTGGTGACTGTGCAGGCCATGGGAGATGTTCAACTTTACTTTCATGTTCATCAAACCTCTCTGTCACCAGTCTTGCTGTGTGTATTAGTGCATTATCATCCTTATACATGGCACCACCTTTAGGGTACAATGTCTGAATCACTGGGTGCACATAGTTAACCTTCACACTTTGCTCTTACTGGTGGAATGTGCAATAAGTGAAGACCAGGCTGCGCAAATATAGCCATGAAACCTCCAACACTATATTGGCCAGTGTTTCAGTTTCATTGTCCAACCCCTGTATATATATATATATATATATATATATATATATATATATATATATATATATATGGGACCTAAATGACTTTTCTGAAGAACAGTGGGCAGTTTAACTGTTCAGGACACACACACAAACAAAAAAAAACCTGTAAACCATTCAGGTAACAACACAGAATTAACTTTTGAACAGGATCATTTTCATAAAATTAACTATTTATTTCTCTTGTGGACTATATGTAAATGTCTTTTATATATGAAGAGTTCAGACGCAAAAGCCTCTAAATTCATCTGACATCTTTCTTTAAAAAAAAAATACATATTTTTATCAGGCTCTGATATACAGATTTCTATGTCAGTACTGGTACTTCTGATTGGGCTGAGGGTGGGATTTCAGCGAGCTTGAAGTAAAAGTATTTGATGGATGATATGTGTCCAGAGCATTAATTCAGTATCATTATCTCATTTTTGACCGAGATGGCTTTTAGCTGGTTTTGCATATGAACTCTTCATATGTCTTTTAAAATGTCTTAAATATCTTATTAAGGTCATTACCAAATCAAAAATAACATTAATTTTGTATGATTCCACTTATTTTGGTAAAATAATTTACATTTTGCAGATTCTGCACCTTATGTAAACTTTTGACTTCAACTGTATGTTTTCAAATATCATGATTTTGATTTTTATCCTTGCCTTGACATAAAAAGGATGAATTATCTATTATCAAAGGTCGAATATTAATTATCAAATTATCTAATTATCTTTGTTTTAAACATTTTATTAATTTTTTTTTTCTTAATTCTGCCTCCCAAAATATCTAAATCATAAACATGCTCATCATAGAAGAGGTGTAATAAAGTCAGTCTATGTATTATTGGATTTATGCATGAGTAAATTATGGCAGTTTTGTTGAACAATATATTATTTGTTTTAGGCTTTGCTCAATCTATGATTTTTTTTTTTTTTATGCATGTATGGGTGTTAAAAATGTGTTAAAAATAACAACAAATCTAAACCCTCAGGTTCAACCCATCCACGATATCAAGCATTACCTCATCCGGTAACCTGACGGTGAGGTTTGGACGGTTGTGGCTTGTCAGTCTGGTGTAAAAATAGTCACTGCAGGAAGCCAGCACTGAAGAGTGTGCTTGAAAGCTCCTGCACTCCACTTCAACCGTCACATCACACAAGAGCTCCTTCTGTCTCAGCTCGTCCAGCGAGCGAAGAACATGATGGCTGTGAACAGCGGACTGAAAGGTGAAAACAGAGGTCCGGGGGCCATCCACAGACATGACGCAGGGGTTTAGCTACAAAATAACAGATACATAGATGCAACTGTGTAACAAAAGTGGAAATACAGAAATAGATGCATCAAGTTACACTTGGGTGGAGTGATGTCTGGCTCAACACATGATGACAATGATGATGATGATGATGATGAGTCACCATGTAGACTATAAAAATGAAATATGCAAATAAAATGACTATAATAATGCATTTTTAGCGTTAAAACATTTGAGTAACCATTAGGAAGATTAGAAGTAAACAGAGTGACTGTGCATGACTCTGCAAAACATTAAAAATGATAGTTATTCGTTCTGTATATGTGTCCATCAAATAATTCACAAAAAGTTAACTGAATAGTTTTCACTGCATATTTCAACATAAGCCAAAATGAGTGTTAAGCAACTGTGCAAACATTTGTTTTTCAGCTGGCATAAATAAACATTGCTTAACTACAATATCTGGAAATTCCAATTTGTCAACATGGCATACTCTTTGAGACAACACAACAAAAGTAGGAACTAGCTAGTTGTTTATAGTGAAATTGACATTGTACATTTTCACACACTCATGTTTACACGTGGGGGTTGAACGTTTGTAGAGGAATGTAAAACTGACCTGACATATCACTGGAGATCAGAAACCGTCAAAAATCCCGCTCTGTCCATCGCTTTTGCGGTTTAAATGTGATATCGGAATAAAGTTTGACAGCGAAACAGCTCCATAACGTCTATTTTCAGTCATGTGACTGTCCAGTGCGGCAGTAAGTGCGCGTCACACAGCACGCACAGGACGTACTGCGTCATGCATCGGGCTGCGTTGAGAGCCACGCCCACTTCTAGAACATCCATGATAGATAGATAGATAGATAGATAGATAGATAGATAGATAGATAGATAGATAGATAGATAGATAGATAGATAAAAATATTCTGGACAGTTTTCAATTATACAGTTATACAATTATGTAACTGCCATTAACTAGTTATGTGAAATTATTAGTGTTAATATTAATCTTAATGTATAAAGAACTGTTGTTAAATAATATATAAGAAATATATGAGATGAAAATGTAATTTTTTAAGTTGACTAGAAGTTGAATACATCATAAATAAGCTTTCTATTGATGTGTGGTTTGTTATGATATGACAATATTTGGCCGTCAAGCTACACAATCTGGAATCTGAGGGTGCAAAAAAATGAAAATATTGAGAAAATCGCCTTTAAATTTGTCCAAATGAAGTTCTTAGTAATGCATATTACTAATCAAAAATTACGTTTTGACAGATTTATGATTTTGGCATAAAATATAATTTTGAAGCATAATGTATCTTTGGCTATTGCTATAAATATACACGTGCTGTTTAAGACTGGTTTTGAGGTCCAGGGTCACATATATTCGAAAAAAATTATGTTCAGATAATAGTTGAACCTTTATTTTGAAATATCAGGGATGATACTCACTTTCGATTTAAACCAGAGAATGTTTAACATATTTGGATATCTTGTGAATAATTAGACCACAACTACATCAATGAAGCTATTTTAATTCAACACATTTTAGCATTTCTAAAGAGTAAAATATGACTTTTAGAAATTCTCACCAATTTATTTCCGTGTCGAAAGTGCTGTTGTGAAATCTACGAGCTAACTGTCATTGGAAGGAGCATGTCATGCCTTTTTTCGTAAAACCTCTTAAAGTTGCGTTTTACTGCAGTGCTGTTTCGTTTGTTAGAGTTGTTTGGGTAGTTTAGTTGTCGGTTTAGTTGACTGTTCTGTCGAGTCGTATGTTACTGTCATCGTAAGTAATGTCAGTGTACAGACCCCTGGTGTGTTTGCTCAGGCATGGGACAGCAGCGCGGGTCTGTAGGACAGTCACCACCTGGTCACCTGTAGGAGCTGCTTTCAATGCCAAAGTCCAGAGAAGACTAGACCTCTTCCAACAAAATGTGGTACGTACCTGTCTGGATCTGTCTAATTTTAATTGCTGATTGTCTTTTATTAGATTAAAATACAAACTATATGTCTGTCAGGGGTTGTTTGGTGTCCCAGAACTCAGCTCTTTGGAGGGCTTTGAGGTGGTCCAGGACAGAGCACTGCAGGAGACAGAGCAGCTAGTGGAGAAAGCCTGTCACTGCCCTCCAGGAGTCCAGACCGTGGAGATATTTGACAAGCTCTCAGACAGCCTGTGCAGAGTGGCAGACATGGTAAACATGTTAAACATGGTGTATGTAAATCACTAAATAACGGGATGAAAAACGAGAAGCTTTAGAAGACTGCTGTCCTCAATCTCTCTTTATTTTAAATATGTGATGTGTAGGTGTGTATATACACTACAAGCTTTTGGACAGTTTAATGTTTTTTTTTTTTTTAATAAAGAAGTCTCTTCTGCTTACCAAGCCTGCATTTATTATATCCAAAGTACAGCAAAAACAGCTTTCTCTTTGAATATATTTTTTTATATTTATTCCTGTGATTTCAAAGCTGACTTTTCAGCATCATTCTAATATTCTGACATTAAAAATCTACAATTTAAAAAAATGTAGTTGAAAAATATTTATTCTTGTGGTGGCAAAGATTATATTAAAACAGTTGTGCTGCTTAATATTTTGTGGAAACTGTGATAATTTAAAAAAATAAATAAATAAAGACATTTGAATAGTAGTGCATTACATTTCAACATTGATACAAATAAGAAATGTTTATTGAACACTAAATCATCATGTTAGATTTCTGAATTATCATGTAACACTGAAGACTGACATTTCAAAATATATTCAAGATGTTATCTTAAATTGTAGAACTATTTCACAATAATATTGTTTTACTGAATTTTAATCAAAACATCCAGATTCGGGGAGCATAAGAGACTTCTTTCAAAAATATGAATATAATCATAGTAATTTAAAACTTTTGATTGGTTTGATATATAAAAAATAAATAAAATATTGTTTTTATATGTATGTATTTTCATTTTTATATATAAGTTTGTTTAGTTGGTTGGTTGTTTTTTATTTGTATTATTTATTTATTGATGGATTTTTTATAGGCAGACTTCATTAAAGTGGCACATCCAGACCCGTCATACAGGGAGGCTGCAGAAAGGACTTGTATAAGTATTGGCACTATGGTTGAAAGGTGGGCCTGGATTTATATTCCCTCATTTTAAATATACAGTCATGGCCAAAAACATCGACACCCTTGCAATTCTGTTTGTTTTGTTTGCATTGGAACAACACGCACAAAAAAACAAAACAAAAAAAAAACACAGAAAAGTGTGTTACAATTCCACACAGAACACAAAAGATTTGGTAGCAGCCTCTATGGAAAAAATAACTGAAATCAGTCACTTCTTGTAACATGAACGAGTTTTTTACACCTCTCTAGTGGAATTTTGGACCACTCTTCTTTTGCAAACTGCTCCAGATTTAAAGGATGCCTTCTCCCAACTGCCGTTTTGAGATCTCTCCACAGGTGTTCTATGGGATTCACATCTGGACTCATTGCTGGCCATTTCAGAACTCTCCAGCGCTTTGTTTGTAACCATTTCTGAGTGCTTCGGGTCATTGTTCTGCTGAAAGACCCCTCTGGTAGAGACGCAGCTTTCTGACACTGGCCCCAAAATTTCTTTGGTAATAATCTGATTTCATGATACCGTTCACACAGTCAAGGCATCCAGTGCCAGAAGCAGCAAAGCAATCCCAAAACATCTTTGAACCTCCACCATGTTTGACTGTAGGGACTGTGTTCTTTTTTTTTTTTTTTTTTTTTGATGGCCTCATTTATTTTTCAGTAAACAGTGCCATGATGTCCTTTACCAAAAAGGTCTACTTTTGTCTCATCTGTCCACAGTATGTTCTCCCAGAAGGATTGTAGTTTTGTCACATAAGCATTGGCAAACTCTGGTCTTGCTTTTTTATGCCTTTTTGTCAGCAGTGGTGTCCTACCATAGCGTCCCTTTTCATTCAGATGGCGATGGATAGTGCGAGCTGACACTGTTGTACCCCGTTTTTGCAAATCAGCTTGAATTTGTTTGGAAGTTAATCTGGGTTCTTTATCGAACAATACTTCGTTGTAATTTTTCATTCATTTTGCTCTTCCGTTGACGTCCAGGGAGGTTAGCTACAGTGCCATGGGCACAGTAACATTAAGATCTCTGGAGATGGACTTGTAGCCTTGAGATTGTCCATGTTTTTCCACATTATTTTTTTCTCTCAAATCCACAGACAACTGTTTACACTTTTTTTCTTTTCTCCATGCTCAGTGTGACACACAACACAAAGGTTGAGTCAACTTTTTTTCATTTTAACTGACTGTAAGTGTGATTACTATATTGCCCACACCTGCTACTTGCCACAGGTGTGTCTAAATGCAAATTACAGGAGCATCACATGCTTGAAAAGCAATTATTTCTTACAATTTTGACAAGGTGCCAATAATTTAATCAGTCCATTTTGGAGTTCTGTGTGAAATTTGATCAAGTTTGACTTTTCTTCAGTTTTTTTTTAATGTTGTTCCAGTGCAAACAAAAACAATAAGCACATAAATAACATAACATTTACAATTGGAACAATTTTCTGAGAGAAGTGTTGCATTTTCTGACAGAATTGCAAGGGTGTCGATATTTTTGGCTATGACTGTATATATATATTTATTTATTTATTTATTTATTTCCTCTGAGATCTTCATGGTTGTTAATTTGTCCTACAGGCTCAATACCAATGTTGAATTGTGTAAGAGCTTAAAGGACCTGCTGGATAATGAAGAGATCTTATCCAAACTGGACCCAGAAACAAGGTATAAATCAGACCTCCTATTATATTTGAATATATAAATTAGCCATGATCGTATTAGGAACAGACAGTATGCCATTTCATGCCATTTATTTGTTACTGTGTGAATATAACATCTAACAACAGGCGTAGTATATAAACTTTAAAAGTTGAATGTCATTTTTGTAAAAAAAAAATGTGTGTATATGTGTGTGTAAAAAAAAAAAAAAAAAAAAAAAGAGTGTTTTAATGTTAGCTAACTATATTGTTTTATTAATGCAGAAGAGTGGCTGAGCTATTTATGTTTGACTTTGAAATAAGTGGAATCCATCTGGATAAAAAAAAGGTCTGAATTTTTGTTTTAATTATTTAATTATATTTTGACTGATCTCAGTGTAAGACACAGCTCTCACAGTTTCCATTTCTTTTTCACAGAGGAAAGAGGCTGTGAACCTGAATGTGAAGCTTTTGGATCTGAGTAATCAGTTCCTCATGAGCTGCCACATGCCCAACAGAATCGAGAAGAGAGCTCTTCCTGAACACATTCACCAGCATTTCACTAAAGATGGGAATTACATTCAGATTGGAGGCCTGAATGCAGATGCGCCTGATGATCTGGTAGATTGCTTTCCTTGATTAGTACAAACTGTTTAAGTTATGGTATAAAGATTAAAGGTTGCTTTGTTGTGGAGTAACTAGTGTTTTTGGTTTGTGCACATATTTTTCAGGTCAGGGAAGTTGCGTATAAAGTTTTCCTCTACCCGAATGCAAATGTGATGCACATACTTGAGGAACTGCTGTCCTGTAGAGATAAACTGGCTCGCTTGGTTGGTTATGAATCTTTCGCACATAGAGCATTAAAAGGAACCATGGCCAAAAGCCCAGGTAGACTTTGTTTTTGTTTGTTTGTTTTTTTTAAACTCATTTTCATTTTCTACCCTTAAATTTTGTGTTGTTTCTGTACCACTAGCTACACCAAACAGCTGCAAGAATAACAATTAATATTCTATAATAATATTTAGATATTATATTATATATTTATATTTGTAATAATTATACATGTTTTAAAATTATATTTTATTAAATAGGTGTGTTTCTCCACAGAGGCAGTTATGAGTTTTTTACAACAGATCACAGACAAGCTCACAGACAGGTTGAGTTTTCCCTCTTCAATATTTGATCAATTGCTTTAAGCTGCAGTTACATAATAATGCATATATTATGTCTAAAAGTTAAAATGAATTCATCTCCTGCAGTGTTGTCAGAGTCTTATTCTAGCAGATGCCACTAGGTGTCACTGTCAACTACCTTATTTATATATATATCATTATTTGCAGTAATAGAGACTAGGTGGTATTGCGTTAGTGGCTTGGATTGCTAACTATATGTAAAAAAAAATGTATATATAATGTTTGGATAAGGTATATATTTGTATAATATAAATTGTAATGTTTAAATATGTTATATAATATATAAACTGATATTTCTGTAAATGTTAGGACGAAGAAGGATTTTGAAATGATGAGGGAAATGAAGACAAAACTCAACCCCAGAAATCCTGTAAGCACTATATCTGTGATATTTGGATTTTCATATCATCTGATTATTGTGTCATCTTGAAAAATGTTAGAAACGTACTGATACTTGAAAGTCAAAAATAATAAATTTATTTATAAAAATTTAAACCAGAATAAAAATCTTCCTCTGTAGGAGCTAATGCCATGGGACCATCCATATTTCAGTGGTGTGATACGTGCAGAAAGGTAAGATCTGAAAAATAGCATGAGACTGATTCATTTTCTCAGATCTAAAAATGATCTATTCTATTAAAAATGTTCTAAAATAAGCTGCAATCCTGTTCAGGCATTTGGGGTCCGGAAGATTTCTTTACTTTAATTCAGAAAGGGTGTATTAAATTGTCATTTTAGTTTTCGTATTCAAATAAATGCTGTTCTTTCTATTCATCAGGGAAAAATATATCACAGTTTCCACAAAATGTGCAAAAATTAAGCAGCACCACTGTTTTTAACATTGATAAGAAGAAATGTTTTTTTTTTTTCTTCAGCAAATTTGATCATGCGACACTAAAGACTGGAGTAATGATGAAAATTTTGGTTTGCCACCACAGAAATAAATGTTTTAAATGTACACTACCAGTCAAAAGTTTGGACACACCCTCTCATTTAATGTTTTTTTTAAAGAAGCCTCTTCAAGGATGCATTTATTTGATCAAATATATCAATGTTGGAAACAGTTGTGCTGCCAAACATTTTTTGGAACCTGTGATTCTTTTTTCAGGATTCTTTGATGAATAACAAGTTAAAAAGAACAGCATTTATTCAAAATATAAATCTTTTCTAACAATGTAAATCGGTGCTATCAATTTTTATTAATTTAACACATCCTTGGTGAATAAAAGTATTAATTTCTTTCAAAAGAAAGAATAAAAATTGACTTCTTTTTTTAACCTTTTATTGATCAAAAAATCTTGAAAAAAGTATCACAGGTTTCCAGCACTGATAATAAATCGGCATATTAGAATGATTTTTGAAGGATCATGTGACACTGAAGACTGGAATAATGATTCTGGAAATTCAACTTTAATTACAGATATAAATTTAATTGTAATGTATATTAATATAGAAAAATGATTTACATCGTAATAATATTTCACAATATTACTTTTTTTCCCTGTATTTTTGATCAATTAAAAACAGCCTTGAAAAGCATAAGAAACGTCTTTAAAAACATCACATGAGAGGGTGTGTCCAAACTTTTGACTGGTAGTGTATATTAAAATAAAAAATATTTCATTTAAATTGTAGTAATATTTTTGATCAAATAAATGCTACCTTGAGCATAAGATACTTCTTTAAAAATCATTAAAAATGCTACTGATCCCAAACTTTTGAACAGCAGTGACTTTAAAGCTTTGTGATGCAAGACTTCTATGCTTATTTTCCCATTCTCAAAATTTCTTTTGTAGTCTCTGCACTTGGTGAGTAAAATTGGTGCATTGAGGTTCAGCCTTTAATAACATGGCATGTTGGAATGTTGTGTTTTGTCTTTGCAGATTCAACATAGAGCCAAGTCTGTACAGTCCGTACTTCTCGCTGGGAGCGTGTATGGAAGGTCTGAATGGTCTTTTCACGCAGCTGTACGGTGTATCACTTCTGGCTGAGCAGCCCAGCGCGGGGGAGGTCTGGAGCGAAGATGTGCGCAAGCTGGTGAGATCACACTTCTGTGCTCGATTATCAAACCCAGTGGGCCTAAATGAGAGCTCATCTTCAGGTCAAGCCAACTTCATTTCTAATGTCACTTGCCATTTTGAATGATCCCTTCAGGCTGTGGTGCATGAAACAGAGGGACTGCTGGGATACATCTACTGTGACTTCTTTTACAGACCAGATAAACCTCACCAGGTAAAGAATGACGCTGATAGCCCATCTACGTATAGTACCATTGGTTTGTCCATCTCAAATTAGTATTTGACAACATTATATAATCATTCACTTCAACCAATTCATTCAAAGCATTGATTAACTGATTGATCATTAAGAAAATAATTAAGTTACTGTCTTTATCAGTGAGTCGTTGAATAATTTACTCAATCAATTTGTTCAAAAACATTGATACATTAAGGAAAGAAAAAAATACTGTCTATATGGAGTCAGAAATATCCACGCAAGCAGTTCATTCAAAAACAATTATTTGTGAGTCATTAAATCTTCATTCGACTAATTCTTAAAAAAAAAAGATTAATGAAGAAAAGTTACTACTTGTATGTGTGAGTGATTGAATCATTTACTTAGCCGATTTTTTCAAAAACAATGATTCATTAAGGAAAGAAACAAGTTACTATCTTTATGAGTGTGTCATTGAATCATCTCTGAACCCAATCATTTAAAAAAACACAGATCCATTAAGGAAAGAAACAAGTTACTATCTTTATGAGTGGGTCATTAAATAATTTTACCCCTTCAGTTTGTTCAGAAACATTCATTCATTAAGGAAAAAAATACTGTCTTTATGTGTGAGTCACTGAATCATTCACTCAACTAATTAATTTAAAAACATTGATTCATTAAGGAAAGAAACCAGTTACTATCTTTATGGGGAGTCATTGAATTATTCAACAGATTCATTCAAAAACACTGATTCATTAAGGAAAGAAACAAGTTACTGTCTTTATGAGTGTGTCATTTAATCATTTACCCAATCTGTTCATTCAGAAACATTGATTCATTAAGGTAAAAAAAATACAGTCTTTGTGTGAGTCATTTAATTAATTCAACTAATTCATTCAGAAACACTGAATCTTTAAGGAAAGAAACCATTTACTTTCTGTGTGTGAGTCATTGAATCATTCACTCAATTTGTTCAAACACATTGATTCACTAAGGAAAGAAAAAATAACCATCGTCATTGAATAATTCACTCAAGCAGTTTATTTAAAAAACACTGATTCATTAAGGCAATAAATATGTTACTATCTTTGTGAGTCAGTCATTAAATCATTTTACCCCTTCAGTTTGTTCAGAAACATTGATTCACTAAGGGAAAAATACCATCTTTATGTGCGAGTCATTGATTCATTTATTCAACTAATTCATTCAAAAAGACATATTCATTAAGGACATAAACAAGTTACTGTCTATATGTGTGTGTGTCAATGAATCATTTACTTAATCAATTTGTTCAGAAACATTGATTCATTAAGGAAAGAAAAAAATACTGTCTTTATGAGGGAGTCATTGAATAATTCACTCAAGCAGTTCCTTAAAAAACACTGATTTATTAAGGGAAAAAAAAAAGTTACTATCTTTATGAGGTAATTAATAAATTATTCACTTAACCGTCTCCTTAAAAAATGCTTATCATATAATCTCTATCTGTATGAGGGAGCCGCTCACTCATTTACCCAATCAATTCATTCAAAAACATTGATTCATTTAATAAATATTATCTTTATGTGTGAGTCATTGAATCATTCATTCAGCTAATTCATTTAACAACATTGATTCATTTAAGGTAAATAAATTACTATAGTTGTGTGAGTCTTTGAATCATTAATTCAACTAATTCATTCAAAAAGACAGATTTATTAAGGAAATAAACAAGTTACTATCTATATGCGTGTATCACTGAATCATTTACTGAATTTGTTCAGAAACACTGAATCTTTAAGGAAAGAAACCATTTACTTTCTATGTGTGTGTCACTGAATCATTTACTTAATTTGTTCAGAAACATTAATTCATTAAGGAAAGAAAAAAATACTGTCTTTATGAGGGAGTCATTGAATAATTCACTCAAGCAGTTCCTTAAAAAAACACTGATTTATTAAGGAAAAACAACAATAACAACAAATAAATTACTATAGTTGTGTGAGTGTTTGAATCATTAATTTAACTAATTCAGTCAGAAACACTGAATCTTTAAGGAAAGAAACCATTTACTTTCTATGTGTGTGAGCCATTGAATCATTTACTGAATCAATTTGTTCAAAAACGTTGATTCACTAGAGAAAGAAAAAATAATCATTGTCATTGAATAATTCACTCAAACAGTTTATTTAAAAACAATGATTCATTATGGAAAGAAACAAGTTACTGTCTATGAGTGAGTTATTGAATCATTTACTCAAGCAATTTGTTCAAAAACACTGATTCTTTCAGGAATAAATCTGATTTATTTAGTTATTTTTATTTCTTTTTTAATTGTAGTTTTGATCAACCCAATTTCTTTTTTGTACCACTTAGGACTGCCACTTCACCATTCGTGGTGGAAGGCAGCTGGACGATGGGCAGTACCAGCTGCCAATGGTGGTCCTGATGCTGAACCTGCCTCACCCCACACGGTCTGCTCCCACATTGCTCAGCCCAGGCATGATGGAAAATCTCTTCCATGAGATGGGCCACGCCATGCACTCCATGCTGGGACGCACTCGCTACCAACATGTAACAGGTATGATATAAACACTACATAAATCAGCTAATTTTGTTCAGATTTGCGGCCTGCAGCAGCATAATCACAGTGTTACTGTTTCTCTCTTTAGGAACACGATGTGCCACTGATTTTGCGGAGGTGC
Source organism: Cirrhinus molitorella (assembly GCA_033026305.1). NCBI lineage: Eukaryota > Metazoa > Chordata > Actinopteri > Cypriniformes > Cyprinidae > Cirrhinus > Cirrhinus molitorella. The sequence goes on from CM065134.1 coordinate 22,111,991, forward strand.
CTTCTATTCTAATGGAATATTTTGCCACAGACTATCGCGTGATCAGTCAGTTTGCACGCCACTATCAGACTGGACAGGTAAACTGCACACTGCACTACAATGTTCATGTCAGTCATGATCAATTTGGTCATTATTTTAAAATTAATTTAGAAGGAGTACCGTAAAAGTAGTCTATATGATTCATACATTATATCCCCAAGTCTTATGAAGTAACTTTGAGTTCATTTTTAGATGAACCGTTCATATAAATTTAAATCTGGTGTGTATTTATAGTTTGAATCTATACCATTTCTCACAGCCTTTGCCGCAAAGCATGGTTGCCCGTCTTTGTGAGTCCAAGAAAGTCTGTGGTGCAGCTGACACTCAGCTTCAGGTATGAGATCTTATCGTTTAACAATGAGAAAAAGTTCCAGCATAACTACATCACATTTTTTGAGTGTAACATATAGCAAAAATGACTGAGTTTCATAGGAGAGGGAATTATTATTTTTAAAAATTCATTTGCAGGGCCATACCGTTAGTATGCACTAATATAGAAACATTAGCTGATATTGAGAACTACTATTTTTAATTGGGTTCCATAACTGATGCGATGACTAATATTATTGTTTTTTTTAAAGAGTATTCACACTGAGGCTGGAATTTAGATTGTAAAATCAGTAATCAAAACATTTTAATGAAACCATTGAATGAATTATAAACCATTTAGGTAATAATTGTGTCCTTTTGAAAACTAACATTTGTAAATACTGTTAGGAATCGTTTTGGAAAAAGTATGCTTGATATTTTCTGCTTCCCCAAATAAAAAAAAAATAAAAAAAGCTAATACTAAAAAATATACACTAGCAGTCAAAAGTAAGTAAGATAAGAACAGTAAGATTTTTAAAGTCTCTTCTGCCCGCCAAGCCTGCATTTATTTGATCCAAAAAACAGCAAAGGCAGTAATATTGTGAAATATTTTTACTATTTAAAATAACTGCTTTCTGTTTGAATATATTATAAAATGTAATTTATTCCTATGATCAAATCTAATTTTTCAGCATTTTTTTTTTTTTTTTTTTTTTTTTTTTTTTTTTAGAAATTATAGAAATTAATACTTTTATTTAGCAAGGATGGTTTAAATTGAAGATAAAGACATTTGTAATGTTACAAAAAAAAAATCTATTTCAGATAAATGCTGTTTTTCTGAACTTTATATTCATCAAATAAACCTAAAAAAAAACAGCTGTTTTCAACAGCTGATTTCTTAAGGATCATGTGATTGAAGTAAATAGCAGTGAAGTAAAAAATATATTTCAAATTTTTACTGTTTTTGTTGTACTTTGGATCAATTAAATGCAGGCTTGGTAGGCAGAAAAGACTTCTTTAAAGAACAATGCAAATCTTACTGTTCAAAAACTTTTGACTGGTAGTGTATGACCAATTAATAATATATAATAATAATATATAATAATATATTAATAATAATAATGATCAATTAATAAATGATTTGTTATCTAAACTCAAGGTTTTTGTAAATGGTTCTCTTTAGGTATTCTATGCAATCCTGGATCAAGTATATCATGGAAAACCACAAAATCAGTCAACGACAGATATCATGATAGACATGCAGAAGAAGTATTATGGCCTGGCATATGTCACAAACACAGTAAGTGTTTCATTTAAATTGACCTACTATAATATCTTTTTTCTCTTCCAATTCATATAGTAGAAGTACACAAATTCCCTGAATTATTTTAATCAGGTGTAGGAAATCTACTTAGACATTATGCATGATCTTAAGTATAACTTTGAATTAGGGCTGCACGATACATCGTTTCAGCATCGATATCGCGATGTGCTCATCCGCAATAGTCACATCGCAAGACGTGCGATGTTTAGTAGCCTATAGCTACTGATCGTTATATTTATTTATAGGCTACTGATCGTCTTTTCTTTGCTTACACACAGACACCTTGTCTACACCGGACGCGACAGCTGTCGTGTCGCGCTGCATGTGCCGCAGCATCTAAAGTGAAAGTCTGTCTAAACACTGGACGCGACAAAAGCGACTGTTGCATATCATTTGAATTTTGTGTGAGTACACATAAATGGAACGCGGCAGTTTACTTTCGGGTATTTGACGTGCCGCGCCGCATCCAGTGCAGGGAGCATCATTATAATGACTTCTACAGTATTTTGTCGCGCCGCTCGCGTCCAGTGCAGACAGCATCACTGATTATAATGTGTTCTACCGCATTTGGCGCGGCGCGACGCTCGCGCCCGGTGTTGACACGGTGAAAGCCACGCAGATGCATGTGAACACGGAATTCCGTTCACTTTCGCTGCTATTTTATGCCTGAAATGACACATACACGCGAAACTATGTCAAAATACAGGTCTCTGCAAGTATCCTTGTAAACACAGTTGCTTAAGTGAAGATAAACAATTGAGAAAGAAAATGGATGTGTAACAGGTTCACAGCAGTTTAATGTTCCTGAGGCTTTCTGTGTCATGAATGTTAATCAAACAGCAAAACACAGAGAAAAATCACTTTTTAGCTTTGACACAGATTTATTAGATTACATTTATACAGTGAAGAATATGCAGTGCAATTTTATATTTGATTATTCAATTTCTGTACCTGAATACTGTTAGACTATAAAGTGTTTTATTTTATTTGTATCTTTGTTCTATTAACTTTATCCATGTTTGTAATTTGTTTATTTTCAATGCTGATTTACTCAGCTATAAAATCATCCCATTTTTTTTTCCAAAGAGCTATTCAAGTAATCTGATGATTTTTTTTATTTTCATATCGCAATATTTATCGCAGAAAAACAAAATATCGCAATGTGAGTTTTTTCCAATATCGTGCAGCCCTACTTTGAATTATTTGTCAGTTATTAAATGCTTCCTGGAAATTAGTGTTTCACAAAAAGCACATCTCCCGAAATGTAGGTGGTCTGTTGCCCTGAAATGAAGTGATCCATTGCCATTATTGAAGTTAATGAACGTTTGGGAATCGTTCCTTGACTAATCCTTAATAACATCTTATACTCCCTCTTCTGAAATACAAAAACACATCAACGCACCAAGGTAGTTTAGTTTTGGCCCTTTTCCTGTCGTGTGGTTTTCTACATCTTTCACAGACACTGCACGGTTAAAGGATTAAAATGCTTTTCCCCGCTCTCTGGCCCTTTTTGGGGGCCTTTTCTGCAATAACAAAGCAGAGATATACTTTGAAGAAGCACTCCCCAGGGGAAATATTTGAAACTCTTCTTTCAGAGTCTTTTTGGAAGGGAAAACATAGTTTGAAATGCTTTTTTCAGCTCTTCAGCAGCTGTAGAGATGGCCGCCTGAGAGCTGGAGCGATCTAAAACACATATTTTATTTCGGAATGGCCTTCATAAACCGTTCATCCTGGCCTGTAATTATGTGGAGCCACTGGGAATCAGGCCTCCCCCCCCAACTCTAAATATTCCACTCTCTCTTTAATTGCCTCAGCCGTAATGTCTTTACCATCCTCTAAATCACCCAGCTTCCCCCTTTTTATCCGTTATTACTGCCTCTCACGGGAACGCAGCTAATAGTATGCGTGTGTGTCTTTCATTCCTGTAGGATGCATGTTTTAGTGACTATTAAAGAACAACTGAAAGCTTTCCCCAGTCCGCATATGGCCGTAAAACCCAACTCTATTGAAATATGACAGCTGTTTTGACACATTTTGTTGCAGTTAAGATATAAAAACAGATTTTTACCTGACAGTTTTTTCCATTAGACACATGGGAACGCTTTTATTGATCCCTTCTTCCAGTGTACACTCTTATGCTCTCCTGTGCTCACCGTTTATTCAATAATAAATACAGTAAAACTGTAATATTGTGAATTATTTTTACAATTTAAAATAACTGTTTTCTACTTTAAAATGTAATTTATTCCTTTGATGCAAAGCTAAGTTTTCAGCATCATAACTCCAGTCTTAAATGTCACATGACCCTTCAGAAATCATTGTAATATGCTGCTTTGGTGCTCAAGTTTAGTTTATTTAGTTTTTGTTTAAATTCTTGGCTTGGTGTGTTGTTTTGATTTGGTTTTGTATGTTTCTTTGTTTGCAGTTTTGTTTCTTGTATTGTTTCTTTGGTTTTTATTTGTTACCTTGATTGTTGTTTTGCTTTTTAGTTTTAGTTTTTTTGGTTTGTTTGTTTCTTACTGTGCTGTTTTATTTGACTGTTTGTTTTTTGATTTATTGGTTCATTATTTTGTTTCTTGATTTGCTTTTTCTTTGTTTTTTCATGTTTTGTTGATTTATTTTTGTTTTGTTTTGTTTGTTACTGCATTTGTTTAGTTTATTTAGTTTTAGTTTAAATTCTTGGCTTGGTTTGTTCTTGTTTGCAGTTTTGTTTTTTGTTTGTTTCTTTCATTTTTGTTTCTTGTATTGTTTATTTGGTTTTTATTTGTTACCTTGATTGTTTTGCTGTTTAGTTTTTTTTTTTTTTTTTTTTTGGTTTGTTTGTTTCTTGCTGTGCTGTTTTGTTTGTTTGTGTTTTTTTTTTTTTTTTTGGATTATTGGTTCATTATTTGGTTCATGTTTTGTTGGTTTATTTTTGTTTTGTTTTGTTTAGTTTGTTACTGCATTTGTTTAGTTTATTTAGTTTTTGTTTAAATTCTTGGTTTGGTTTGTTGTCTTGATTTGTATGTTTTTGTCTTTGTTTGCAGTTTTGTTTTTTCAATTGTTTTTTGTTTGTTTGTTTGTTTGTTTGTTTGTTTCTTGCATTTTTGTTTATTGTATTGTTTCTTTTAGTTTTTATTTGTTACTTTGATTGGGTTGTTTTGCTGTTTAGGTTTTGTTTGTTGTTTTGGTTTGTTTCTTGCTGTGCTGTTTTATTTGTTTTTGTTTTTTTATTATTGGTTCATTATTTTGTTTCTTGATTTGTTTTTCATGTTTTGTTGGTTTATTTTGTTTGTTACTGCATTTGTTTAGTTTATTTAGTTTTTGTTTAAATTCTTGGCTTGGTTTGTTGTTTGGATTTGTGTGTTTCTTTGTTTGCAGTTTTGTTTTTTCAGTTGTTTTTTGTTTTGTTTCTTGCATTTTTGTTGTTTCTTTGGTTTTTATTTGTTACCTTGATTGGGTTGTTTTGCTGTTTAGTTTTTGTTTGTTGTTTTGGTTTGTTTGTTTCTTGCTGTGCTGTGCTGTTTTATTTGACTGTTTTTTGATATATTGGTTCATTATTTTGTTTCTTGATTTACTTTTTCTTTGTTTTTTCATGTTTTGTTGGTTTATTTTTGTTTAGTTTAGTTTAGTTTGTTACTGCATTTGTTTAGTTTATTTAGTTTTTGTTTACATTTTTGGCTTGGTTTGTTGTTTTGATTGTTTTTTTGTTTGCAGTTTTGTTTTTTCAATTGTTTTTTTTTTTGTTTGTTTGTTTCTTGCATTTTTGTTTCTTCTATTGTTTATTTATTTATTTATTTATTTTTTTTGTTTCCTTAATTAGGTTGTTTTGTGTTTAGTTTTTATTTGTTCTTTTGGTTTGTTTGTTTCTTGCTGTGCTGTGCTGTTTTGTTTGTTTTTTGATTATTGGTTCATTATTTTGTTTCTTGGTTTGTTTCTTCTTTGTTTTTTCTTGTATTGATTATTGTTTTAGTTTTTGGATTTTTAGTTTTTGTTGGTTTATTTGTTTTGTTTATTATTTATTGTTTGGTTGGTTGTTGTTGTTTAATTTCTTAGTTTCTTATTCTTATTCTTATTCTTGTTACTAGGTTTGAGTTGTTTTGCTTTTTAGTTTTGTTTGGTTAGTTGTTTAGATTTGTTGTTATACAATACATTTTTTCTGGATTTTTAATGAATGCAAAAATGCAAAAAAGTACACATTTTTGGGGATTTATTTGAACACTTACTGCTTTACAAAAATAGCACCCTGCAATTTGAGGTATCATTTATGTCTTACCGCAAATGGCACAGGCACCAAAGTTTTATACTGGGGTTTGTTCAAATCGCTAACCCTAATATGAGTAATAATAGTGTTGCCTGATCACTAATAAAGATTGCGGCCAATGACAGAGATGGTTAATGATTCGCAGAGAGAGCTGCATTTACAGTTGTTTGACTTTTGTTGACGTTGATTCGGTTTACTAGGGCATTAATAGTGTTCTGCAAGATAATGTCAGCTGTTAGAAACATGGACCAGATGGAAGTTCTTGTCTTGTTGCTAATATTTGGGAACATTTGCACACAGCATTACATTCCTCTGGCTGCAGAGTTGCATCGTGGGATGCAAAGAGCAGGTCCAAAAAGCATGGTAATACCATATTAGATTTGGTCCTTTTTGTTCAGTCAAGCTCTGTGAATGTGAAATTCTTATAAACATACATTTTCAAGTATCTCATGGCTTGCAGCTTAACAGGACCCATCTGCATTGGAAATATTCCCATAACCGAATACAGATTTTAGGTGAGTGTTGATAGTCAAGTAGCTGTTCTGCTTTTCTAATGTTTAGCTTTCAGATGTTACATCCCAGCAGGAGTGCATTTGAGCTTACTGAAGTCATTAGGGGCCATATGGGATATGTCTTGCTGGTGCTCTGGGGCTTAACTCTGTATTATACAGCAGTTTCACCTTCTTCAACCATAATGTGTCTCTCATAGTGCTGTTTATACAACCCTGGCTTTCTTCAACAACTTTGCCGGGAAAAAAACTTAAAGCACACATTCTGCATCAGAACAGAGTGTCCAGCGTGTCCCTTTGTGATCATTAGAGCCAGATGTCTTTGCGGAGTCCTTAATATCCTGTAGAATGATAGCAATGCTTTTATAATGTACCTACAAAAGTACAACGTTATATAGCACATGTATCTGTAAAATTAATGCAGGGCTCGCAAAATTTCGAAATCTTTGGTAGCCCTTCGGGCAGGTACTCTTTAGATTTTGGTAGCCCGAAAATAATTTAACTAGCCCAAATAAAAAAAAAAATACTTTTTTTTAAAAATATAGAAAATCAGATAGGAGTCTAAATGTAAATCAAAAATATTTTCAATACACAAATATCAACAAATATCAAAGAAGGAATTTTATATCACTATTTACAGAGTATCTGCAGAATTTTTAAATATCAATTTAAGGGAATTTATGACCCTTTTTATAAACTGCACAAGTACAATGAACACGGTATGAGTGGGGTTGGACAATGTATGGCAGCATATTGAGCCATGAAATTATGATTTACAGTTCAGATACAGGTTTTCACAAAAAACAAATACGTTATACAGCATTTTATACCATATTACTGTCTTAATTGTTTAGATTTTTAGAAGGCACATTAACTTCTTTCACATTTACAACTCTATGTGTTTGCTGCATGGGTCGATATTTGCAATAATCTGACCAAAAATGATTGGAAATGTAAATTCATTCTCTCCTACGAGTTGGCGCTTCAGGAGTGCTGAAATATTACGGTTTCCATAGAAACGGCTGTACACAAAGCAGCACCGCGCTCATTAACGCTGTTAATGCCAACGACAAGTTTCTGAGGACAGTCGGTTCCCATCAGATACATTCATATAAAGACATCTGTGCCGCGTTTTGACTTTGAAACGGGCAGCGCGCATATTTATTCAGTGACATCATTGCCTTTTGAAGTTAAATCCAGCCCTATCGCGATTCTTATCTTTCCGTCCCCAACTGTAAGACCTCTCAAAATTATGATTAAAAGACTTTTCTTATACTATTTAACGTATAGAAAGCTTTTTAGGGCCTTCAATTTTATACAACTAAATTGAGGAGTATTTAAGGACCTGCAGGAGCCCTTTACTTTAACATAGCCCGTCGGGCAGGGCGGTGAAACATTTCAGTAGCCCGACTGGAAAACACAATAGCCCCGGGACGTCGGGCTAGTGATTTTGCGAGCCCTGTCATGGGTACAGGTGGTTGCAGGTGATGTAAATCATGTATTTGTATAGAAGTGAGTTCATTTGCACTTGGTAGGAGCAAATATATATAGCCAACTCACTGAGTTTGTTTTGTTTGTTTTTTGCTTTGCTTTTTCTTTATTTCTTGGTTTGTTGTTTTGTTTGTTTTTGCTTTGTTTCTTGCATTGTTTTGTTTTATTGTGTTTTTTTTTTTTTGATTTGTTTTTGTTTGTTTTATTATTTTTGTTGGTTTATTTGTTTTGTTTGTTTGTTTCTTAATTTGGTTTAATTTGTTACCTTGACTGGGTTGCTTTAGTTTGGATTCTTGGTTTGGTTTGTTTATTGTTTTTATTTGTTTGTTTCTTGTTGTCTTTGTTTCTTGATTTGTCTTTTGTTTATGTGTGGAGTGCAGGTTTGTTTCTTCAATTGATTAGTTTTCTTTTTTGTTTGCAATTTGTTTTGTTTGTTTCATGTTTTGTTGTTTTTGTTGGTTTATTTTTGTTTTGTTTAGTTTTTATTTAGATTCTTGGTTTGGTTTGTTGTTTTGATTTGTTTGTTTCTTTTGTGTTTTGTTTGTTTCTTGGTGTGCAGTTTTGTTTCTTCGATTCGTTTTTCTTGCATTGTTCTGTTTGTTTCATGTTTTGTTATTTTTGTTGGTTAATTAGTTTTGTTTGTTTGGTTTATTTTTTTGTTTTGTTTTGTTTTGTTTTGTTTGTTGTTAATTTGGTTTGATTTGTTACCTTTATTGGGTTGTGTTGCTTTTTAGTTTTTATTTAGATTCATGTTGTTGTTGTTTTTTTTTTATTATTAGTTTTTTCTTGTTTTCTTTTTTTTTTTTTTTTTGGTGCCGTTTTATTTATTTATTTATTTTTTTGCATTGTTTCTTATATAATGTTTTGTTTGTTTCATGTTTTGTTGTTTTTTTTTTTTTTATTGTTTATTTGTGTTCTATTTATTTATTTATTTTGGTTTGTTACTTAATTTCTTAATTTGTTTGATTTGTTACCAGGTTTAGGTTGTTTTGCTGCTTTTTTTTTTTTTTTTTTTTTGGTTTCTTGATTTGTCTGTTTTGGTTTGTTTTCTTGTTTAGTTTTTTTTTTTTTTTTTTTCAATTGTTTGTTTTAGGGTTGTTGTTTTTATGGAGGGTTTTTGTTTTGTATTAAAATAACATTAATGTCAACATGTAAATGTTTATACTTGTATTTTTGTATATAGTTGTCAGAATACAGTAGAGAGTCACATGATTTTTTGGGGGTGAGGTATGAGATTGCCTTAAATTACTCAGATTCAGGTATGCATGTCCTGCAGGGCTGTGTCAAGACAGCATGTGAGACCCACCACACAGAAACTACCATTACAATTATTGTAGATTTGAATGGCGTCTGCTTAACATTCAGTTGCTCCACCTCACCTGTAATGACAGTAATGAAATGTCTTTTTTCATTCAGTATATCCAATACCAGTTACAGCATGACCATCTTACTTGCTGACTTTATGAATCCAGACATCCAGTTAGATTAGCTGTAGCTATAAACTGATATTATCATATACCAACAGGTTTGTTGCCCCTATTTACTGCCATATCAAGCATGGTGTGCTCGGTTCATTTCCTGAAGGGATAATGGTAACAGCGGGTGTCTAAGCACGTCTCCATCCCTCAACGATGCGTTTGAACTACTGAGCTCTTTCAACACAAGTATAGCCTGTGTTTTAATAGCAAAATACTTTCCTAACTTGCACCCACCCAAAACATTATCACTCTCTGTCATTTAGCTCAAAGTAAAGTAGCCATGGGAATAGGCTTTGCACCATTTGTGCTCTGGGAATGTAAATATTTAGTGATGAATATGGTCCCGAAGGCATTGTGTGGCAATAACTTGACTCTTCCATTTAATTGGGTCACAGTTGGAGCTGAGATATTGAATGTTGTTAGCATCAGCATGTTTCCAGGTTAGGAAATAATTTGGCAAGCGTTTTTCAAAGATGTAACCAGAATATTCCTACGGCAGCTTGTGATTAGTTCACCTGCACCTGTCTCTGCAGGCCTGGCAGCTGAGGTTCAGTCATCTTGTCGGCTATGGGGCGAAGTACTACTCGTACCTGATGTCACGGGCAGTGGCCTCCATGGTGTGGAAGCAGTGTTTTCATAAAGACCCCCTCAACAGGTTTGTGCAAGACACATGCATTAGTTGTAATGCCACTACATTGTTTACATCGTTTCTACACTCCTAACCCTCTGGTGTTGTTCAATCTTTTTTTTTTTTTTTTTTTCATCGGAATTGTATGAAACTTGGGGGAAAAAAAAGAAAGGAAAAAATATGGACATGATTCGAAAAGGTTTAATGGTCCTGAATAAAAATAGTCACATTTGTGCTGTTCGCTATCAAATATGACCTAATTTTCATCTAGTAGAAACGTTGGCACTTCACCCAAACAAAGTCAAACAAAGCTCATTTTTAAAGATCAACTTGGAGCACAGCTAGTTTAGATTTATGTTTTGGAATATATATTTCATATAAAATTTTAAAATGGTATTTTTGGGATATTTAGTTTTTTTTTTTGGTTTGGTGTATTTGGTTTTAAGTTGCTTTTTAGGTTTTCACCTTTTATTTTTACTTAATCTGCCAATTGTTTTCTTTAAAAAGAGAACAAACGTAATAAAAGCAAGTTTTACGACTGTTTCAAAAATATGTTCAAAATATGTTCAAAAATATGTTCCAAAAAATAAATAAATAATAAAAAAAAGAAAAGAATTGTTTTCTTTAAAAAGAGAACAAACTTAATAAAAGCAAGTTTTACGACTGTTTCAAAAATATGTTCAAAATATGTTCAAAAATATGTTCCAAAAAATAAATAAATAATAATTAAAAAAAAAAAAAGATATATATATATATATATATATATATATATATATATATATATATATATATATATATATATATATATATATATATATTTATATTTATATATATATTTATATTTATATCAGTAAATGTTTATTCATTCTTTTTTTTTTTTTTTTGAAAGAAATGAATAAATTGTTACATTAATAAAAAGTAATACATTAATAAAAAAACACAGGTTCAAAAAAAAAAACTGTTTCCAAAACTGATAATTCAGAATATCAGAATGATTTCTGAGAGATCATGTGACACTTAAGCCTGGGAAACTGAGTAACAGCTGATGAAAAATCAGCATTGCATCACAGGAATAAATTATATTTTAAAGTATATGAAAATAAAAACCATTATTTTCTATTGTAATAACATTTTGTAATATTACAGTTTATTTTCTGTAATTTTTGTAAAATAAATGCAGCCTTGAATTTATTAAAAAAAAAATTGCAAGTCTTACTGACCCCAAACTTTTGAACAGTAGGGTATAAAAACATATTTTTGTAGTAATAATAAACATTGCTAAGAGCTCCATTTGGACAATGTTAAAAACTATTTTTAGATATTTTTAGATATTTTTGCACCCTCAGATTCCAGATTTTCAAATAGTTGTATCTCACCATAGATGCCAATAAAGAACATTATTTTTTATTAGTATATACAAGTATGAAATTCATCCAATGAATGATTTCTGTATTCCATACCACATTAAATAATCTGAAAAATGTGTTTCTTTTCCCCCAAGAAGAGATTTTAAATGTACAGTTCATCTACTAAAAGTGTATTTTGTTAAGATTTAAGAGTGTACTAACAAAAGAGTGTCAAACCTAACAGGCACAGACTGAAAACCACAAAACTCCTGTTTTCATTTTAAAGGGTCTTTAAAAATACCAGGATATCTTAACTACTCCGCTGTGGTTTTGTTCTTTTGCACTTCCTTTTGTTTGGACAGTTTTGGACATGTCAGGCAGTTAGAGAGGGAACATAAGGGTTTATGGGCTTGGATTGTGGGAACGATGCTGGTAGTGTAAAGTAAACCTCTGTCTTCTCACGTTGTTGCAGGGAAACCGGAGAGCGGTACCGTAGAGAGATGCTGGCTCATGGGGGAGGGAAGGAACCCATGCTGATGGTGGAAGGTAAGAAAAGAAGTCTGCACCTGAGAGAATGAACACGGTGTCAGTTCAGTCACTGCCACTTCTTTTTCCCTTAAAGAGTCAACATTAAGTCCAGATTGACCTTGTTTTCTTTCCAAGCACGTGTTTCTGGTGTTATACTCAATGATTCATCAGTGAATGTTATTATAAAAAAGTGCCCTAGTAATGTCAAAATGCATTAACCTATAATAAACAATTGCCAAGAGTCTATGAAAATATGATGGAAATGATACAAAACCAGGATTTCTACTGTATGACACATTTCCCAGCCTTGGTACTTCAAAATGTAAATAAAAAAATTATACTTAGAGTGATTATACGGATTAAACTTATAGAAATGCAATTACATCAGGTATTTATTTTAATTTACTTTTTTAGTTTGCCTTTAACTTTATATTCTATTTTAAAATTATAATATCTGCTGTTAGTTCAGGTATTGACTATAATAAAAAATATATATATTTCACATATCAGTATCAACTAAAATTTCTACATCAGTGCATTCACTTCCTTATTTTCTGATTCCTGAGGTACTTGTATTTTTCACTGTTAACTTTCTAAACCAGGGGTTCTCCTGTGCACCCCATGCCCCCCCTCCTCTGTGGCAGATCACAGTGGAACAAGAGCCACCCTAGAGAGAGCCTGTAGCCTGGGCCTTTTTTATCTGCCGGGCTTCTCGCTCTGAGCTGGCTTGATCCCAGGCCTCTGGTGCTGAAAAGTCCAAGCTGGATTAGATGGCATAGCAGAGAGAGGAAAGTGACGGACTGACGGCCATGCTGACTGAAACCCTGTGTTCTCTAGCCATGGGCGGCACAGAGGCGTCTTTCATGGCCCTCAGCTTTCCCAGGGACCTCTATTTTAGTGCCGAAGGACAGACTGAAAGAACAATAGCTGACTCGAGCACCTGGGGTGGGATATGTTTTAGCACTGTAGCAGACAGATGGTGACATGCATGAGTTTGAGATACAGGATCACAGGAGGGTCAGGTTTACCTTAGTTTCAAACATTCCTTAATGGGGTTTTAATTAAAAGTATTTTTATATATATATATATATCAATAATGTATCACAAAGAAAGGCAGATATATGGTGGCCGAGAGAGCTCAACACGCTACACATGAAAACACGCACATAGGAAAAAATGAATATTTTATATTTAATATAAATATTAGTTTATTTAAATGATTTTTAACAAGAAAGACCAAGTTTTTATCATTATTTCTGAACAAGCTTATGATTAGGCATTAGACACAATGTTCTACAGCAACATTGTTATATCTAAAAAATTATTTTAGTTGAAAATGTGTAAAAAAAATAAATATATATATATATAATATATTAGTTCATTACATTTAAAATGAAATACATTTAACACGCTCCACAGCGCCACCCAGTGCATTTAGTTTTAACGGCATAGGATTTATCATGGATTTCCTCCATTTACGGCCAGCAAATCAACACAGTAAATTTCGAATAGTCTTTTTATTTTTAGAATAATAATTAAAGAGCAAATATTCAAATATTTGTGTACACCCAAATACAGAAATGCGCTGCATTTCTATTCTTGCTTGTGCTGTGAGTATTTGCAGCGCATTTCTGTTTTTCTAGTTGTGTTGTGAGTATTTGCAGTGTGTTGCTGTTTTTCCAGTGTGTTTCTGTATTTTGTTGTATTGTGATTTATTTGCAGCCCATTTCTGTTTTTGTTTGCATTGTGAGTATTTGCAGCTTGTTTCTGTTGGTTGTGATGTTAGTACTTGCAGCACATTTCTGTTTTTAGTTGTGTTTTGAGTACTTGCAACACATTTCTGTATTTGGTTGTGAGTATTTGGAGCACATTTCTGTTTTTCTAGTTGTGTTGTGAGTATTTGGAGTGTGTTACAGTTTTTTCAGTGTGTTTCTGTGTTTAGTTGTATTGTGATTATTTGCAGAGCATTTCTGTATTGGTTGTTGAGTATTTGCAGTGCATTTCTGTTTTTCTAGTTGTGTTGTAAATATTTGCAGTGTGTTTCTGTATTTGGTTGTTGTGAGTAATTGCAACCCATTTTTGTTTTTGTTTGCATTGTGAGTATTTGCAGCGCATTTCTATTTTTGGTCATGTTGTGAGTATTTGTAGAACATTTCTGTTTTTAGTTGTGTTGTGAGTATTTCCAGCGCGTTTCTGTTTTTCTAGTTGTGTTGTGAGTATTTGTAGAACATTTCTGTTTTTAGTTGTGTTGTGAGTATTTCTAGCGTGTTTCTGTTTTTCTAGTTGTGTTGTGAGAATTTGTAGAACATTTCTGTTTTTAGTTGTGTTGTGAGTATTTGTAGAACATTTCTGTTTTTAGTTGTGTTGAGTATTTGTAGAACATTTCTGTTTTTAGTTGTGTTGTGAGTATTTCCAGCGCGTTTGTTTTTCTAGTTGTGTTGTGATTATTTGTAGAACATTTCTGTTTTTAGTTGTGTTGTGAGTATTTCCAGCGCGTTTCTGTTTTTCTAGTTGTGTTGTGAGTATTTGTAGAACATTTCTGTTTTTAGTTGTGTTGTGAGTATTTCCAGCACGTTTCTGTTTTTCTAGTTGTGTTGCGAGTATTTACAGTGCTTTACTGTTTTTACAGTACATTTCTGTATTTGGTTGTGTTGTTAGTATTTGCAGCACATTTCTGTTTTTAGTTGTTTTGTGAGTACTTGCAACACATTTCTGTATTTAGTTGTGAGTATTTGCAGCACATTTCTGTTTTTCTAGTTGTGTTGTGAGTATTTACAGTGCATTACTGTTTTTATAGTATGTTTCTGTATTTGGTTGTGTTGTGATCATTTGCAGCACATTTCTGTATTTGGTTGTGAGTTTTTGCAGCACATTTCTGTTTTTCTAGTTGTGTTGTGAGTATTTGCAGTGTGTTACTGTTTTTCCAGTGTGTTTCTGTGTTTAGTTGTATTGTGATTATTTGCAGCGCATTTCTGTATTTGGTTGTTGAGTATTTGCAGTGCATATCTGTATTTGTTTTTTGTTGTGAGTATTTGCAGCGCATTTCTGTTTTTCTAGTTGTGTTGTACATATTTGCAGTGCGTTTCTGTATTTGGTTGTTGTGAGTAATTGCAGCCCATTTCTGTTTTTGTTTGCATTGAGTATTTCCAGCGCGTTTCTGTTTTTTTTAGTTGTGTTGTGAGTATTTGTAGAATGTTTCTGTTTTTAGTTGTGTTCGTATTTCCAGAGCATTTATGTTTTTCTAGTTGTGTTGTGAGTATTTGCAGTGCATTGCTGTTTTTACAGTATGTTTCTGAATTTGGTTGTGTTGTGAGTATTTGCAGCACATTTCTGTTTTTCTAGTTGTGTTGTGAGTATTTGCAGTGTGTTACTGTTTTTCCAGTGTGTTTCTGTGTTTAGTTGTATTGTGATTTTTTTTTTTTTTTTTTTTTTTTTTGCAGTGCATATCTGTATTTGATTTTGTTGCGAGTATTTGCAGCACATTTCTGTTTTTCTAGTTGTGTTGTAAATATTTGCAGTGCGTTTCTGTATTTGGTTGTTGTGAGTTATTGCAGCCCATTTCTGTTTTTGGTTGCATTGTGAGTATTTCCAGTGTGTTTCTGTTTTCAGTTGTGTTGTGAGTATTTGCAAAACGTTTCTGTTTTTAGTTGTGTTGTGAGTATTTTTTAGCATGTTTCTGTTTTTCTAGTTGTGTTGTGAGTATTTGTAGTGTTACTGTTTTTCAAGTGTGTTTCTGTATTTTGTTGTATTGTGATTATTTGCAGCACGTTTCTGTATTTGGTTGTGAGTATTTGCAGCACGTGTTGTTAAACTGATGATATTTTCTTAATTTGCTGGTGTGTTTTTTTTTTTGTTTTTTTTTTGCATGTGTTTTCTTAAGTTGCAATGTGTTGAGCTCTCTCGCCACCAGGGGATTATATATAATATATATATATATATATATATATATATATATATATATATATATATATATATTAGGGCTGTCAAACGATTAATCACGATTAATCACATCCAAAATAAAAGTTTATGTTTACACACTATATGTCGGTGTAGTGTGTATATTTATTATGTATATATAAATACAAGCACATTCATGTATATATTCAGGAAAAATATTTTAGATTTATATATAAAATATTTATATTTATTTATAATCTAAATTGTATACAGGTGTAAAAATATATACATATAAATGTGTTTTTAATTATATACATGTATGTGTGTGTTTTTATATATACACAATGAATATACAGAGTAAACACGCATATAGTATGTAAACAAACTTTTATTTTGGAATCATTTGACAGCCCTAATATATATATATATATCATTTTATAAAAATATAAGCTTCCATACAAATTCATACTGCGTAAAAAAAAAAAAAAAAAAAATGTGAGATGAAGAAAAAAAAAGTCAGAAGCTACATTCTAAATAATATTAGAATTAATGTTCACGTGAAAAATCTTTTTTCCAAGGTTTTCATAGTTGAACAGACCTTAAGCCACATGATTCACATGCACAGTGGCATAATCCTTGAAATGTGAGCTTCCTTTTTATTTTTTTGACAAAGCTTTGAAACCTCCAGTTTTAATTACAGAGTCGATGATGAAGTAATTTCAGCCTTCAGGTAGATCATGAGCTTATTGCTTTCAACTCGTGACATGTTTCAAATAGTTACAAATGCAGACGCACGTCAAAGCCATGGAGTAACCAGAAAATCTCTTCATCTGTTGGGAGGGAGGCTGTAATTATCTTCTCAGTTTTTAAACATTGCTCAACCTGAGTCGAAGCAGCGTTCATAGAGACCAAGAGCTCTGCAACTCAGTCTGTAGAGTTTTAGGAGCACATAACAAAACACTGAACTCGATTCGGTTGCATAAGACTTCATATAGTATATTATGTCAAGTCCTCGTTTAACCTCTTGATAACCCTGTCCTGTTTCACATGAAACCCAAACCAGCGCTACCTGAGTCATGTTCCACCATGTCTGTGTGCCCACGTAACTGCACAAGGTGTGGCGCGCAGCACAGGAGCCAAAGAACGGCGTTTAAACGGGGATTAATTGAGGAGAGATGAGCCTGCCTCACTTTGATGTTTCTTTAGTTTCATCATCCTCAAATCTCAGTCAGGAGCTCTTCTGACCAATCACAGAGAGAGTCCTCATCCTCTTGTTCTCCTCAGATAAATGAAGCTCTCTGTGAAGGGAAGTTGTTTGAAAAGGCATGTCGGACATTCGTTCTGTGGTTGACCTCCATTTCAAAGCACACACAGCTGGATTGTTCAGGGTTTCTTGAACTAGAAAGTCCCTTTGATTCATAATAAAACACACACAGTGCACCTGCACTGATAAATATGGAGACTTTAGTCCATCCTTCCTTGCAAATGTTTGATCCTGTCAACCGTTTAATCATGTTCCCACATAAAAGATTAATTATTCCTCAGCGGTTGGGTTAAACTTTAGTAGTGGGATTGTTTGTTATAACACCTTTGATCATATAGTGACTGTTCAAAAGTTTGGGGTTGGTAATATTAAGATTTGTAGGGGTATTTTATTTATATATTTTTATTTATTTAGACAATTGTATAATGCACTATTTATGTCTTATAAGTTATATTTATATATAATCATAATTTTACTCAAATGTATTAACAGTTATAATATGGTGAAATGTTTAAAACATTTTATTTATTGTATTAATGATTTGTTATCATTTTTTAAAGATTAAACAATGTGTATATAATATTTTTATATGGTATTGTTCAAACATTAGGGATGGTTTTAGGGGGTATTTTATTAGTTTTTTAATGGTTTATTTTAATGTTTTTTTTGCTCTTATTTTTTTTTTGCTCTCATTCAAATATGCTGATTTATTACTTTTATTATCAGTGTTGGAAACAGTTGTGCTATTTAATAATTTTTTAGAACCTGTGGATTTCTTTTTTTTCAGGATTCTTTGATGAATAAAAACTTAAAAAGAACAGCATTTATTCAAAATAGCAATCTTGTCTAACAATATAAGTCTTTACTATCACTTTTTAGCAATTTAACACATCCTTGGTGAATAATTAAGTATTAATTTCATTAAAAAAAAAAAAAGAATACCAATTTTCTGACCACAAACGTTTAAATGGCAGTTTATATTGTTACAAAAGATTTCTATTTTAAATAAATTCTGTTCTTTTTATTTATTAAATAATCCAGAAAAAATTTGATCACAAAAATTGATTCCAACTAAATATTTAGCAGCACAACTGTTTTCAACAGTGATTATAAATCAGCATATTAGAATTATTTTCTGAAGGATTGTGTGGCACTGAAGGCTGGAGTAATGATACTGAAAATTTAGCTTTGCATCACAGTAATAAATTACATTTTAAAATATATGAAAAAAAAAAAAAAAAAAAAAAAAAAAATAAAATAAATATATATATATATATAAAACATTAAAAATCTTTGTGTGTGTGTGTTATAAAATATTATAAATAAAATTGTCTAAATAAATACAAATCTTTAAATTTTATATAATATATTTTTACAACAACAATAATTCACGTAGAAATAAATAAGCTGGAAAAAATGTATCCAAAAAGGTTTAAGGCATTTAGTAAGCATAATAGTTGCAAAACATTCAAAAACTCATATATGGTTCTGCCACAAAAACACTGATACATTTTAATTGCTCTAAATGATTTAGATCATTCCAGAGATCAAAGGAAACAATAATGTAGCCCAACTCTTTGACATCAGAAATGTGAAGTTCATTCCTGAACATTTATCTGATATCTTAATTATCACTGGATATGGCCTTAGTTTGTATATTTTTGGTTTTAGGAAAGGGCAAAATGCGTCTGCATTGGGTTTTAGTCAGAATCCCCTCTAGAGTGAGCTCAGGAAATTGGCATCATTATAGAAAGTGCTATTGAAGCTGGAGACGTCTAGTCCTCGTGTGATCCACTTAGAGATTAAAACAGGAGTCCGGCTTACATCTTTAGCACTCTGAACAGAATCTGTGGCTGTAGCATTCATATTAAAAAAAATAAAAATAAAAAAAACATGAGTACAGTAAGGTGTAGAGTTTAAGGTGGTAATACTGTTATCAACATAATGCTGGCAGCTGAAGTCAGACAGGTGATTATATAAGCAGCAGGTTTTATTACTAGTCTCTCCGTATCTTTCATGCCCCAGTCATGTCAAGTAGGTCAGAAACCACCTGGGCGGCTATTTGGCAGCTTATGCTTGAAAATCCACCAAATCTAGAACCTAAATCTACAGAGCCCATAAGGGGACATGATGATGGGATGAAAAATGATATTTCAGTGTTTTTGCGCTCTTCCAAGAAACTTTTTTTCTTGCAAAAATGTGTTTATTTCAAGAGAATGCAAAATTTCTTGGGGGAATGCAATACTTTTGCAAGATAATGATAATTTTTTAGGGAAAAAATACTTTTGCCCGTTAATGCAAATGTTTTTGGAGAGAATGCATTTTTTGCAGAGTTTGGTGGAAAAGAGATACTTTTGCCAAAAAAAAAAAAAAAAATTTGCGAGGGAATGTTTTCTCAAGAGAACACAATATTTTTTTGAGAAAAGAATGCAAAGTTTCCCGAGGGAACACCATAGTTTTGCAAGAGAGCAAATGTTTTGTGAATGTTTGCAGTACTTTTGCAAGATAATGAAAATATTTTGCAAGAGAATGCGACGTTTCTCAGGGGAACGCAATACATTTGCGAGAGAACCTTTTCGCAAGGAAACTTTTCTCAAACTTTTCTCTTGCTCATTTTACGAGCAAACACAAACATTCTCAGGAGAAGGCAATACTTTGGCGAGAGGATGCAAATGTTTTGCGAGAACATTTTCTCAAGGGAGCACATTTTTCTTTTAGCGTTTGTAATACAAATAGAAATTAATGTATAACCAAGAATTAAAAAAAAAGTCTACTGGTCAAAATTATTAGCCCTCTGATATTAATAGTGAATTGCTTGATAACAGCCTTTAGTCGTTTGCTGTAGTTCTCAACAAGTTTAAAGCATGTCTCCTGAGGAATGACAGCCCATTCTTCCTGAGCAAATCTCTCAAGCTCCTTCAGATTTGTGGGTCTTCTGACACAAACTCTGGACTTTAGTGTGCCCCACAGATTTTCTATTTGATTTGTGCAGGCCAGTCAAGTACACTCACTTTGCTCATTTGGAGGTATTTCTTCACCAGAAGTGAGGGTTGTTATCATGCTGGAAGACAAAATGTCGACCCAAACCAAGTTTTCTTACAGACTGTCTGAGGTTTTCTTTTAAAATCTTCTCATAGTGTTTCTTTTTCTTGTTTCCTTCAACCCTGATGAGATTCCCAGTTCCAAACGCATTGAAACATCCCCACAGCATTATACTCCCACCACCATGTTTCACTGTGGGAACGCTGTTCTTGGGTTTGAATGCCTCTCCGTTCTTTCTCCAAATATAGGCAACATCTCTATGGGCAAAAAGCTCTAGTTTTGTCTCATCTGACCAAAGGACACGTTTCCAGTATGCATCACATTCCCCCAGGTTGTCCTTAGCAAACTTCATTCTAGCTTGGAGGTCTTTCTTGGTCGGCAACCTCATAGTTCATTCCTGTGCAGGGCTCTAGTGACTCTAGTCTTCGTTGAGACATCAATTCCAGACTTGGCTAGGTCATTCAGTATTCACTACTAGTGTCTTGGCAGTTGTTCTTGAGTCTTTAGAAACCTCTCTCACTAGTTTTCTTTCCAAAGTTTTTGAAATCTTTCGCTTCCTGCCTCTGCCCGTCTTGTTCTCCACTGTGTTGGTCCCTTTAAACTTCTTGATAATGCATCTAACTGCAGTTCTTGACACTTGAAAATGCTTTGATAAACGTGTGTATCCTTCTCCATCTTTATGAGCATTAACAATTCTTTCTCTCAAGTCCAAACTAATTTCTGTTGTCTTTGCCATGATGACAGCGCATATTATTTTACTAGTTGTTTCGCATGATACTAATCCTCAGCTTAAAGAACAATGTAAAGGCTTAACTAGGTTAATTAGGTTAATCAGGCAAATTGGGTTCATTTGGCAAGTCATTGGACAACAGTGGTTTGTTCTGTAGCTAATCAAACTAATAATTTCTTAAGGGGGCTAATAATATTGACCTTAGCAGTTTTTTATTTATTTATTTTTTAATTATTTTAGTCAAGCAACTATAAGAAATCAGACTTTCTCTAGAAGAAAAAAATAATAGGAAATAATGTGAAAACATTTTTTTGCTCTGTTAAACATCACTTGGGAAATATTCTAAAAAAAAAAAATTAAAATTTCACAGGGGGGCTAATAAATACAATGAATTACAAGGCTGTAGAGAACTGTGCACTATTGCAGACTTATATAGCCTACTGAAGTTTTAATTACATTATTGTAATAGCTATAGTCAGTCGTAAACTAAAGTGGGCCGGTCAAAGGCATGGATCTCCAGAGCTGAAAATGAGTCCCACTCTGGCCCTACTCAAGTTTGTCAGGGGAACGTAATATTCTTGCGAAATTTGCAATAATTTTGCGAGCAACGGTTTTGTGAGAACATTTTTTTAAGGGAACGCAATTTTTCAAGAAAAAAAAAGAATTTTGAGAGAAGTTTCTTCAGGGAATGCAATACTTTTGCTAGATAATACATGATTTATGAGAGAACGCAAAGTTTCTCAGGAACTCAGTAGTTTTGCGAGACGATGCAAATGTTTTGAAAGAGAATGTAAAGTTTCTCGGGGAGCACATACTTTTACAAAATAATAAAAATGTTTGGCAAAGGAACGCAATTTCTCTGTGGTACACAGCGAACAAAAAGTTTCTTGGGAGCTCAGTAGTTTTGCAAGATAATGCACATTTAGCATTTATACTCAATAGTTAAATCTAACATTTCTCAGGGGAGCACATTACTTTTGCGAATAAATAAAAATGTTTTGCGAGTGAACACGGTTTCTCAATACTTTCGCGAAAGAATGTAAATGTTTTGCAAGTGCATTTTCTCAAGGGAACACAATAATTTTGTGAGAAGTAGGGATGCAATACTTTTTCCAGCATGTCCCTTCGAGGGCTCTGTACGAATCTACATCCGGTGTATATATTATTCTGAATCGGAGGGAGATCATTTAATCAAATAAAGCCATATTTTCATTGTGACCAGATTTCAGATTTTCATCTCATAGTTTAGTACAGAATCACAATCAAATCATCAGAGCAAGTATTCACACTACTAATTATACATATCTTGTTAAATTAGTTTCATTGAAAATGTATTCATTGGGAAAGATGTACATAGCAGGGTTTGCGGGTCAAAGTTGCATGAGATTTTAGTGCAGCCTGTTGTTGTGTGGACTTGGCCTCGTCTGTGTGTGTGTGTGTGTGTGTGTGTGTGTGTGTGTGTGTGCTTTAGAGGTGACCCGTGCAGGAAAGAGGGGGAAGGGAGGAGGGCCTATTTACATTGGCAGCTCTACAAGGGGAAATGAGCAGACTTCAAAGCGCCAGCAGAGAGGAATTGTAAATCGAGTGTGCACAGTTTAGCAAGACGACGCACATTGATATTGGCTGCACTGCGTTCACTGAGCTGAGCAGCAGCAGATATGTGTCAACCTGTGGAAGACGATATTGTCATTTTATAATGTTGCACTGGGAAGATAACACCTCTGCCCTTTTAAATGCTGCTTCTCTGCCAGTGTAAATGCTGCTTAGATTTACAGCATGTAAATTAACATTAATCTGTGTAAAATATATGGAAAACATTTAACTAAAAAAGCAGGAAAATCATCTTGGTTGAACTTGAGCGAGTATGTGTAATTGGAATTTGCCCCTCTTGTTTCATGTCCAGGCATGTTGCAGAAAAGACCCTCCATTGAGGACTTTGTCAACGCCCTCGTGTCTGATCTGGACCCTGACTTTGAAACCTTCATCATGGACTCGGAGGGCTGAGGGATTTTTCATAGCAGTATAACTTTATCTTCCTCACGGTAATCAGTCTTTACAACTGGCTGAACAATCTGTATTTGTTGTTTGCAAAAGGACTGAATTTATAAAGCAAAACTGAATGGTCTGACAATAGTGCATTGTGGGATGTATGCTAGTAAATCTCAAGCTATGTCAAGAACTTGTCCAGGTCATGTTTCACGTGAAAATCTGAAGGAAATATAAATGTATATGTGTTCTATTTGTTTGTTTTTTGAGAAAGGGAAAATAAATAAATAAATCTTTATACATCATTCAACATTGGTGGTTATACTTGTATTTATAACCAAATGTAATCATGTAATTATTAAATTGAGTTATTAAATAAAATAACATTGGTATTGTTTCTGTACTTTTTAAAACTGTATACCAAAAATATACTGTAATACGAAATAAAAGTAATATTTTCACTGAATGTGGAGGGGAAGTGTGTGTACATGTGTGTTTGTGTGTATAATGAATATGTACTTATTTTACATTCATAAAAAAAAAAGTAAAATTTTTATTTTTATAAAAAAAAATGTTATATATATATATATATATATATATATATATATATATATATATATATATATATATATATATATATATATATAAAATACATAAAGATTATTTATTTATACTGTTTTTGGTTTATTTTTAATTAAATTAAACATTTAAAAATACTATATATATATATATATATATATATAGTCTTTTAAATAAAATTATAAAATTAAATATATACAAAATTTTGAATTAAATAATTAATTAAACAAAGTATTTTTTGTTAAATAATTAATTATAAAATGAAAATGTAATCATTTCTACATTCATACAAAATAAAAAAAGATTTTATTTTATCTTATGTGTGTGTGTGTGTGTGTTTTATATTCAATAATCATAAAATGAATATGTAATCAGTTATACATTAATACAAAAAAAATACTATATATACATTACAAACGTATATTTTATATAACTGACACAAAAATAAAAAGATACACAAATTTGATATTTTTAATTAAATTAAAAATGTATTTTTTATATATACTCTGAGTGTGTCTGTGTATATATATGTATATATATAATTTTTTATAATTATAAAATTAATATATGATAATTTCTACATTCATACAAATAAAAAAAGATTTTATATATATATGTGTGTGTGTGTGTGTGTGTGTAAGAGAGAGAGAGAGATTTATATTTATTAATTATAAAATGAATATGAAATCAGTTATACATTCCTACAAAATAAAAAATGAAATAAAATTACTATATACATTACAAATGTATATTCTATAACTGACATATGATCATCTGACAAAAATAAAAAAGATATACAATTTTGAGATTGATCATATATTACATTCGATCATATATTCATCTTACAAAAAATTAATTTACTTAAAAAAAATAAATATATATATATATAACAATTTTTTACATTTTTTTATAAGATGAATATATGATCGAATATATAATTTATACATTCATACAAAATAAAAAATACTAAAATTAGTTTGTGACTATATTAAATATGACAGAATATGTGTTTGTGATATTCACTAATCATATGTGATATAACAGTTGGTTAATATTGTTGGATAGTAATGAGACACATTTGTCATTATTATGTACTCAAAAAAGGATAATGTTAATTTACATATATGATATTAGAGTTTGTATAACTTTTCAGATAATTGTTCTAAAATGATATAATATTTGTGCATGACATTTTATTTTCATCAAATACTCCAGCAAAGCTTACAAAGTTTTATTTACAAATTTGATGAGCAACAAAATTCAAACGGTTTGGATGAGTTACATCATCACGAAAAGCAAAAGTGAAGGCACAAGATGAGTATCTACATTATAAAAATATCGTCCTTCTATTTCCTATAATACAATATCTACAATTCAACACACTGAAGCTCGCACACTTCCACACACACTCACACAAACATGCGCAGTTTTATCTACAGAACAGGAATGTACTGCAAAGAGCAATGCAAACCATTCAGGTCGACTGCAACTAATACCTGCAGCTGAACCTTAACTTCAACCCACCTCAACAGGTAGTCAGTGCTGGGGTACAGAACTAAACATCTAGTGCTTTCTTTACAAAAGACAGCAATCTTTTGTCTCATGTGGTTTTGTTTACACATTAATAAAGTCTCTTTAGGCCGCTGCTGGCGAGCGTCACACACAGCTGGAGAAAGACGGCAAAACACACGTTCTCTGTGTGTGTGTGGCCCGATGTAATCTGAGGTGGAATCTTCCTTTGCTCTTTCTACTTCCAGAGTGGCTCTCAGAGACCAACAACAGGTGAGATAAGAGCAGGTCATCCTGGAACGAGACAAAAAGAGCGCAAGAACAAACTTGTTAATCGCTTGGCACTGAATTAGTCAAAGTAAATTAAAACATGTCTCATGAAGTCTCTTCAATTATGTGAATTAGCACAGGCACAGCAAGATTCAGCCTGGCCTCTTAAAGGGATAGTTCACCATTTATTTTATAAGTGAATAGGGACTGGGACTTTGAAGTTTAAAAATCACAAGAAGGAAAGTAGAGAATGTCTTGTGCGCTGTATTTCAAGACTTCTGAAACCATATAATGGTTTTAGATTAGAAAATGCTAGTCTTGCAAGAACCAAGTTTTGTTTACAGCAAAGGAATACCAATCTCCTCTTGGTTTATATTAAAATCCGATTACATTTTCCTTTACAAATCCTCAGTTTAGTACTTCTAAATCTGTTTTGTTTTGCGCTTCCACGTTCGTTACTTCTCACCGGAGCTTACGTTACGCCTACATCCTACAACATACAATGGAAGCCACTGTCTTGTGAACGAGAATAGGACCGTTAGCGGAAGCTAGAAGATTACGGTTCTAAAGCTTTTAAATATGTTTAATAAACATTTTCTTACGCAAACACACAGTTTCACTTCAAAAAGCCTTTATTAAAGGAGAAGTTATTATCCAACATGTTCATGTCTTTTTTGGTCGTAAAAAAATTGTTTTTTGAGAAAAACATTTCAGGATTTCTCTCCATATAGTGGACTTCTATGGTGCCCTGAGTTTGAACTTCCAAAATGCAGTTTAAATGCAGCTTCAAAGGGCTCTTAATGATCCCAGATGAGGAAAAAGGGTCTTATCCAGCGAAACGATCAGTTATTTTCAAAAGAAAAAATGGACAATATATATACTTTTTAACCTTAAATGCTTGTCTTGTCTAGCTCTGCATCAACTCTGTGTATTCCGGTTCAAGACAGTTAGGGTATGTCGAAAAACTCCCCTCTCAATTTCTCCTCCTAGTTCAAAATCGTCCTACTTGGACACTGCAGATGTACTGACCCAGTGTTTTCAAAGTAAACGTGCAAAGAAGACCAAACGCCCTTTACAAAAAAACAAAACAAAAAAAAGGTAAAACAGCAATGTAAGACAATTTTGAAGTTGGAGGAAAAAATGAGATAGGAGTTTTTCGACATACCCTCACTATCATGAACCGCAATACATAGAGTACATGCAGAGCTAGACAAGATGACCATTTGCAGGGCTCGCAAAATTTCAAAATCTCTGGTAGCCCTTCGGGCAGGTACTCTTTAGATTTTGGTAGCCCCAAAAATAAAAAAATAGAAAATCAGATAGGAGTCTAAATGTCAATTAAAAATATTTTAGAAGGAGAAGGAATTTTATTTCACTATTTACAGGGTATCTGCAGAATTTTTAAATATCAGTTTAAGGCAATTTATGACCCTTTCTAAGAACTGCACAAGTAAAATGAACACAGTATGAGTGGGGTTGGACAATGTATGGTAGCATATTGAGCCATGAAATTATGATTTACAGTTCAGACACAGGTTTTCACAAAAAAACAAATGTTATACAACAGCATTTTAGCCTTTATACCATATTACTGTCTTAATTGTTTAGATAGAAGGCACTTTAACTTCTTTCACATTTACAACTCTATGTGTTTGCTGCATAAAAACATGGGTCGATATCTGCAATAATCTGACCAAAAATGATTGGAAATGCAAATTCATTCTCTGCCACGAGTTGGCGCTTTAGGAGTGCTGAAATATTACGGTTTCCATAGAAACGGCTGTACACAAAGCAGCACCCCGCTTAGAAATGACGACGCAAAGGGCACGTTTCTAGACACAGTCGTTTCCCTTCAGATACATTCATATAAAGACATCAGTGCCGCGTTTTCACTCGGAAACAGGCAGCGCGTATATTTATTCAGTGACATCATTACCTTTTGAAGTTCAATCCAGCCCTATCGCGATTCTTGTCTTTCCGTCCCCAACTGTAAGACCTCTTAAAATTATGATTAAAAGACTTTTCTTATACTATTTAACGTATTGAAAACTTTGTATGGCCTTCAATTTAATACAACTAAATTGAGGAGTATTTATGGACCTGTGCATGAGCCCTTTACTTTAAGATAGCCCGTCGGGCAGGGCGGTGAAACATTTTGGTAGCCCGACTGGAAAACACAATAGCCCCGGGACGTCGGGCTAGCGATTTTGCGAGCCCTGATTTGAGGTTAAAAAGTATATAAATTGTCATTTATTTTGAAAATAACCGATCGTTTCGCTAGATAAGACACTTTTTCTTTGGCTGGGATAGTTTTAAAGGGTACCACTTTAAAATAAGGTACATTAGTTAACATTAGTTATCTACATTAGTTAACATGAACTAACAATGAACAATAGGCTACTTGTACAGCATTTATTAATCTTAGTTAATGGTAATTTCAGCATTTACTAAAGCATTATTAAAACAACAAGTTGTGTTTGTTAACATTAGTTAATACACTGTGAATGAACATGAACAAACAATAAACGACTGTATTTTTATTAACTAATATTAACAAAGATTTCTAAAAAAGTGTAAGTAATGTATGGTTCATTGTTTGTTCATATTGTTAATACATTACAATAAGGTGTCATTTGTTAATATTAGTTAAAGTGTTACCATTGAAAACAAAATAAAAGCCACTTATGACTGGTTTTGTGTTCCAGGGTCACAAATAACTCTCTTTATAGCCATATGATACAGCGCAGACAAACTGGAGACACATTGTGAGCAATGATACAATCAGAAAGCTTTTTAATCTACAAATCACCATCATTTACCATAGATTTACTGTAGGTAGCACTAACTGCAGAAATTTGGGTATTTGTGTTGAATTTGATCTTATTATTAATGTAGACATGTATTAAATGTATTGAAGGAGAAGTAATGGAATATAATTACAGTAATTTTAGTCAAGTCACCTTTATTTATATAGCACATTTAACAATACAAATTGTTTAAAAGCAGCTTTACTGTATTAAATAGGAATGTAGTTTGTCAATAATAATGCAAAAAGACAATAGTAAACACTCAGTCAGAATAATTAAATTTTCCCATATGAAAATGAGGTTGCTACCATTTTTACTGATATTACTGATTTTGATAATGAATATAATTCTACATCTTAACTCAAGATACTATCAAATGTGTATTTCTAAGAGACAAAAAAAGTATATTATTATTAATACTATGAGGCAACGAGTCGACGAGAAGAGGCTTGGTTGACCAAAATTATATTAGTTGCTTAGTCGCAGTCACTTACACTTAAAATACTCTGTCATTTTGGTCATATAGATAAAAGTAATACAACTTTCGAATCTGTAAAGACTCTATGTTTATTTGTGCGCACTCACAATAAAATAATGTAAAATAATGAAAGCAAACAGAATGCACTTTCTGCTGTCTAGGTCTCTGTGAATTTGAGCGTGTCACTTTGAAACTCAGGCAAAAACAAATATTCTCAGATTATGTAATCCATATGAAACATGCATACAGATGCTTCCACTTTTGAGACTTCATGTTTTAAGATGAAAACAAAGAAAACACTAGTTTATCAATAAATTATTAAAACATTCATGCAGTCTCCTTGCTGTTTTTCCCTGACACATTCATAATTATTATATCTGCTGGTGCACTGTGGTAAGCTTTTTTTGTGGTTATGTAGGCAGTTAAAGGCTTATTATTATGATTTATATGGTTTATTAATAAACGACTACGACTAATAGTCGATTAATGCTTAAAATGGACCAGAAAAATCTTTAGTCGAGGGCAGCCCTAGAGGCATCACAAACCTTTGATTTGAAACAATATTACTAATTTTTTTCTTGTTATTTTTAATTCACTTTGTAAAGGAAAAATGACTGGAAAAGTGGAAAGAATTCAAAAACGTGAAGTGTTTGTCATGTTCTGACTATAAAGAATAGTTTAAAACCACAAATAACCATCTGGTTTTTACAACTTTCACATTGGAGTAAAAATCTGCCTTTAAACTTGAAATTTGACATTTATCATGATAATTATCATGATTTTTTTTTCTTCTCTATATCCCCCAGTATAAATTGCGTTCCGGGGGATAAAATACATATCACATTATTGGGGTCATTTCAACCCGTGGACATTAAAAACTACCAGCGGCATCAGTGTTGAAGTAGCCCACTTCTGTGGATAAAGCACAGACTTGGCAACACTACCCTGGAGCTGTGTGTAGCACTTTTTATGATGGATGAATGCAATTTATTGGACTTCAAATTCTCAACACACATTCACTGCCATTATAAAGAAGAGCCAGGACATTTTTTTTAATACAACTCTGATTGTATTCATCTGAAAGAATAAAGTCATATACACCTAGAATGGCTTGATGGTGAGTAAACCATTGGGTAGTGTAGGGTTCGAGTCCGAGACGAGTCCGAGTCCCAAAGGGCCGGGTCTGAGTCGAGTCTGAGTCCAATGAAACACTACTGTTTGTCAGTATCTTAACATTGTTTTAACCTTTATAACTAGAAAAACGCAATGTCAATTGAAATGTAACAAAAGCAAACTTAAAGTCATGTAACAGAAGTTATGGCTGACTTGATTTATGTAGTGTGACATATTTCAGAGTGAAACAGCTTTTAGAATGTGAAAAATTATAGGGCAGGACTTGACTTTATTTGTTGTTATATAGTGAATTTATAAAGTCAAGGGTAGGGCTAGGGGGTGGCTAGGTAGCTTGGTGAATGGGACCTAAAGAGCAGAAAATACACCTCATATCTCTGATTATGACTGTGTGTGTTTTGGGTTTTATATGATGAATGGTTAGACCATAGACAGGGTAGATGGAATTTTTTTTCTTGGATAAAAATGAGCCCTACATTCTTTCCTTAATTTATTTTTTAATGTATTTATAATTAATAAAGTTTGTTATGTAAGGAATAACAGACCAATTTGGTGTTTGCAAATAATGATGGTGGGCAGCCGAGGCCTAATGGTTAGGGAGTCTGACTTGTAACCAAGAGGTTGCGAGTTCGAGTCCCAGGTCCGGCAAGGATTGACGGTGGGGGGAGTGAATATCCAGCGCTCTCTCCATCGTCAATACCACGACTGAGGTGAGACCCTTGAGCAAGGCACCGAACCCCCAGCTGCTCCCCGGGCGCCGCAGCAATGCAATGGCTGCCCACTGCTCCGGGTGTATGTTCACGGTGTGTGTGTGTGTGTGTGTTCACTACTGTGTGTGTGCACTTGGATGGGTTAAATGCAGAGCACAAATTCCTAGTATGGGTCACCATACTTGGCCTCATGTCTCGTCTCTAATGATGAAGATTTTGTGGGCGGAGCCTTACTGACAGTTTTCAAGTAGAAGTCTATGGAAGCCATGAAATAAAAATTTAAAAATGTAAATTTGAGTTTGAATTTCAAAATGTTAAATTTATTTTTATTTTAAGAAAAATCAGCCTCCTCGGCTTAAAATCATTTTTATATCGAGTTTAAATTCCACAATAAACTTTTTTCCCCTCAGAACTGACAAACTTTATATTGTTCAGTTAAACTGAGTTTTAAAGTC
This sequence comes from Cirrhinus molitorella, assembly GCA_033026305.1. NCBI lineage: Eukaryota > Metazoa > Chordata > Actinopteri > Cypriniformes > Cyprinidae > Cirrhinus > Cirrhinus molitorella. The sequence goes on from CM065134.1 coordinate 22,142,744, forward strand.
TGAAATACGACACATAAACATGCAAAATCTCAACTGTGAGATAAAATAGGTAAATGTAAAATGTTATAGGTTATAATATTTCATGCTGTAGGGCTATTATAACAGTGGTTCCCAATTCCAGTCCTGGGGACCCCCTGCTCTGCACATTTTGCATGGCTCCCTTATTTAACACACCTGAATCAGATCATCAGCTCATTAGCTCAGTTCATGGCTCTCTCCTCTAACAACCTGTTGATATTAATCAGGTGTGTTAAATAAGGGAGACATGCAAAATGTGCAGAGCAGGGGGTCCCCAGGACTGGAATTGGGAACCACTGTATTATAATATGTTCCCTATGAACTGCATATGTGACTATTATGTAGACATTGTTTAAATTTATGTCTTAAAAGTAATAATAACAGGTTCATCCATTAATCTGTCCATTTAAACATCTGCATTTAGCTTCAAACGGCGTCTTTGACAACAGGATTCTATAACTTTTCACGTACTGGCAAGACTTAAAAGCACGTGCCAATACTGAATGTCACATTCGTAATAATGCATGAGTCAATTATATTTCCATTAATTTCGTTGGACTCAATATTTTCAGCAATATTTTCAGAGTCCGAAAAGTCTCAAGTCTGAGTAAAAATGCATCCGAGTCCATGACAAGTCCGAGCCCACTAAAAATTGTACTCCAGTCCAAGTACCCCAACTCTACCATGGGCAATTTTAATTTTTAGGTGAACTGACAGTCCCCAATTATTTCCCCTATGCGGACCAGAACAGCCACAACAATCTGTTAAAATTCCTTAATATAGATTCAGGTTTGGAGCAACTTAATAACCTAACTTTTTTTTTAAATACTGCTGTCAGTTTCCTTTTTGGTTTCTAATCCCACATGTCAAGGTTAATCCCTAGAAACAAAAAGCAGAAATCTGTGTAACCTTTTAATTCCAAACATTTTGATTCATCGTGTTTAAAGCTCGCTACTATCTGGTGACATTTGGAAGGGTAACAAAGTAGGGAAAACATGACTTCACGTATTTCACACCAGCCCGCTGTTTGACAAAGGGCCCTTTTATGTGTTTCAAAGGAAATTGAATATTTTGTTCCTTTCATGTTCGGCTTTTCACCATAAGGCTTTTGTTTCCTGCGATCGCGTGTTTACACACACCACCCTCGGCTCTTGATGGCATCGACAGTTTGTCAGTTGCTCATTTGCTTTGGCTCTCATAAGCGAAGACAGAAGTGGAGTGTTTCAACATCTCCGCTTCCAGTCTCACGGCTTCAATTCTGTGGAAATCCGATTGCGAAATTCTGATTGATTTGATTAATATAATTCAGCTTGTAAGGCATATTAATGATAAATCCCTCAATTGGAGATTTTCCTTGATTTAAACTCATTACTTAACACATTATGTATCACGAACGAACAATGAACAATACTTTTACAACATTTATTCATCTTGTTTAATGTGAACGGTTAAGTTTGGGGTTGCATTTATTTGATTAAAAATACAGTAAAAACTGCAATATTGTCAAATATTATTACACTTTAAAAGAACTTTTTTTTTTATTTGAGTATATTTTAAAATATAATTTATTCCTGTGATGCAAAGCAGATTTTTTCAGCATCATCACTGCAGTCTTTAGTTTCATATGATCCTTCAGAAATCATTCTAATATGCTGATTTAGTTTCCCCAAAAACATTTATTATTAGATCAATGTTCAAAACAGTTGTCGCTCAATATTTCTGTGGAAACTTTGATAATATAAATAATAGAACTTTTTTTGAGATTCTGTCATGAATAGAAAGTTTTAAAGAACATTTATTTTAATTAGCAGTATTTTGTAACATTATAAATGCCTTTACGGTCACATTTAATGCATCCTTGCTAAATAAAATTATTAATTATTAATCTTAAAGGTATTTATTTATTTATTTTAAGAATTTAGATACAATAACACAATTACTCATTATAGTTCTTAAAAAAAAAAAAAAACTTGGATTTTTTTTCATAAACTTATTTTTAATACTTTGCTACACTGTTGACAACAGATATGGACCTTTTTTTCCAACAAAATTTCATCGTAAGTACAATTTTATCATTTACATGCGTTTTGAGTACTGCTAATGTAAGTTAGCAAAAAACTTTGCCAGAAAATACATCTTTTTTGTGACCCTGGACCACAAAACCATAAGAAACACGGGTCTATTTGTAGCAATAGTCGAAAATACATTGTATGTGTCAAAATAGTCGATTTTTGTTTTATGCCAAAAATCTTTAGGATATTAAGTAAAGATCATGGTCCATGAAGATATTTTGTAAATTTCCTACCATAAATATATCAAAACTTAATTTTTGATAAGTAATATGCATTTCTAAGAACTTGTTTGAAGGTGATTTTCTCAATATTTAGATTTTTTGCACCTTCAGATTCCAGATAGATTTTCAAATAGTTGTATCTCGGCCAATTATTGTTCTATCCTAACAAACCATACATCAATGGAAAGCTTATTTATTTTTAGCTTTCAGATGAAGTATAAATCTCAATTAAAAAACAAACAAACAAAAAATCTACCCTTATGACCAGGGAGAAAATTTTACTCGGACTGAAACAAAAACTCATAATTACTGTATAGCTTTTAAACTCTTAAACAGGAGGACTGTAGCATTGATCCTGAGAGTTTGTCCCTGTGGCGAGTTTTTTGTGAAACGCATTAGACTGATTATTTGCGTTTGACCCCGTGGCTTCGCTCACCTTCAGTTGCAGACAGCTGTGGCTGTAGGAGCCGACGGTTTGACCCATCCTCAGGTTCAGCTGGGGTCAGGCTTGAGCTCTGCAGGTCTCGTTCCTCGCCCTCGTCACACGAGGAGCATCTCTGTGTGGACTCAGAGCCGCACTGAAGATTGTCTGAGGTTGCGAAGGTCTGAACGAGTGGCCAGGCTTCATCAGGTGCACATCCCACATCTGCCTGGCTGCTTCCCAGTGATGGATTCACCAATCTGTTGGAGTAATAAAAAAAAAAAATGTTGAACAGTGTTAAACAGGTAAAATAAATGTAATAAATGTAAAGAAATGCAGATGGAATACAAGAATGTGTAATTTTTTTATTGTTTGTTTTTCTCTGAATTTACATACCCACATACTCTTTAAAATAATACCACTCTGAATAAAATAAAATAAATACAATAAAAATAAATAAACAATTAAATAAAACAAAAATCAAAATAAGTTAAAATATAAAAAACAATAAAATATAAACTAAACTATAAATAAAATACAATAAGAAAAAAAATCAGTTTATGGAAAATGAGAAAATGTAAAATAAAAATCTAATTCAATAAAAAAATTACAAATAAAATTAAATAAAATACAAAAAATAAAATATAAAAATATAATAATATAAAATAATAAAATATAAATACAAATAATAAACAAAATAAAACTAAATATAATCTAAAATGTAAATAAAATAAAAAAGAAAATAATAATACATTGCTTGACAAAATATAATAAAAAGTAATAAACACAGTAAAATAAATAAACAATAAAATATAAACTAAACTATAAATAAAATAAATTAAAAATCTACAAAATAAATAAATAAATCTCAGTCTATAGAAAATGAGAAATGTAACAAATGCCAACTATCATGTAAAATAAAAACAAAAAATAAAATAAATAGCTAAAACAAAATATAAAATAGATTAAAATAAAAACATTATAAAAAAGAAAAAATATAATATAAAATGAAATAATAAAATAAAACAGAAAATACAATTAATAATAAATGAACAATAAAATAAATTAATAAATAAAAAACTAAATATAAACTAAATATAAATATAAAATATCAAATATAAACTATTAATAAAATGTAAAAATAAAGTAATAAATTAAATAAATAAATAAATAAATCTAAGCCTACAGATAATGAGAAAATGTAACAAATGCCAACTATCATGTAAAATGATACAATTAAATAAAATAAATATATATGTGACCCTGGACCACAAAACCAGTCTTAAGTCACTGGGGTATATTTGTAGCAATAGCCAAAAATACATTGCATGGGTCAAAATTATAAAAAAAAAAAATTATGCCAAAAATCATTATGATATTAAGTAAAAATCATGTTCCATTAAGATATATTGTACATTTTGTACCGTAAATGTATCAAAATTTAATTTTTGCTTAGTAATATGCATTGCTAAGAACTTAATTTGCACAACTTTAAAGGAGACTTTCTCAATATTTTGATTTTTTTGCACCCTCAGATTCTAGATTTCAAATAGTTGTATCTCAGCCAAATATTGTCCGATCCTAACAAACCATACATCAATGGAAAGCTTATTTATTCAACTTTGATAGATATATAATGTATATAAATGATATATAAATCTTAATTTTGAAAAATGTACACTTATGACTGGTTTTGCGGTCCAGGGTCACATATATAATTAAAAATAACTATCCAAACTATGCCAAACTATCATGTTACTTTCTAAAAAAGTAGCAAAGTATTTAATACAGTTTTATTAGAAAAGACACAATAATATAATACTGCTTTTGTTAAACATTGTTCACCAATAATTTGATTAACTGAAACTAAAATAATATGTGTTATAATGGTCAGTAAGAGTCAGTAAGAAATGTATTATAATTTTATTCAACAAGGAAACATTTCAATAGCTCAAAAGTGATAATAAAGACATTTATGATGTTATAAAAAAATGCTGCTCTTTTGAATTGTCTATTCATGAAACAATCCTGACAAAAAAAAAAAAAATAAAATTAAGGTTTTATATTTTACTATGAAATAGTGTTCAACATAGATGATGATGATAAATGTTTCTCGAGCAGCAAACCAGCATATTGAAATGATTCCTGAAGGATCATGTGACACTGAAGACTGGAGTAATGATGCTGAAAATTCAACTTTGCATCACAGGAATAAATTAAATTATATTCAAATAGAAAAGAGTTCATTCAAATTGCAATAATAATTCACCATTTTAATGTTTTACTGTATGTTTTATTAAATAAGAGACTTTGTTAAAATTCGAACAGAAGTGGATGTTAAAAATAGACTGAATTTTGTCAGATATTGTAAATGAATCTATTGAATTTGATATAAATCTCTCAGATCTGTCAGACTAAAGAGGCCCAGATCTAAACCTGATCGTTTGACTTCATTTAAATGTGAATGCGTCTGGTTGAGGGACCCACCCTTCATTGAGACTGTTGTGAGAGTGAAAGGGACGAGTCTCTCGGCCACGGCTCTGGCTCCAGGTGTCATCGCAGCACAAAGACGGGATCAGGTGTACAGGACCTATAAAACGAACCACATATGAATCTAATACCATGAAAATCAGCATTCCTGTGACAATCCAGAACTCTGTGATTAATAAACTGCTCTTCTGACAGATAATTATTGGTTAATTGACATGTTTGGACTCGTCCAGGAGCTCCAGAAAGAACACACTATTCCTCATCACACTCCAACAATTTAGCAACGTGTTAGTAAGACTTCTGAAAGGAGTGTGAAACTCACCACAGATCTGTCCTGATCCGTGACGGCAGTGACAACAAGGCCGCTGGGAAAACTCCAGAACTCTCCGATCCAGACAAGACAACTCGGACCCCACATAAGGACCCTCATGGGACCTCAATGAAACTGAGACGTCGGCACACAAAACAACAGTGGTGAAGTTTCATTGTTGTATTATTAGACCATTTTTAAAACATAATAATTAACTACTTCTTACACCTGAATCATGATAAATTGCTGAATTGATTATAAGTGACAGTAAAAACCTTAACTTTGTCTAAATATTTCTGTTTCAAATAAATGCTGTTCTGTTCATCAATGAAATTCAGCTTTGCATCACAAGGTTACATTTTAAAATACACTATAATGCCGTATTGGGACACCCCCTTCTAATAGGTTTGACTACTTTAAAAATTCCCATGAGTCCCATTAATGTTTAAGCATATAATGATATTGTAGGGAATTGTGTCCTTCTAATTTTATAACAAAAAGTTTGGACAGGACCCTTTTTTATTCTAACATGTCAATGCTTCTGTGTATAAGGCAAGGTTCATAGAGAAATGTTTGATTCAGTCAGTGTGGAAGAACTTGACAGGTCCAAGTCCTAAGCCCAGCTGAACACCTCTGGTGTGACTTTAAATGCAGACCTTGAGCCAAAAACTCCAAACACCAATGATATATGGGTACAGTCATTTTAGACACTTCCAAAACTGAAGCAACAGAGATGGAAATACTATTTTTAAATACATGAATAATGCTTCCATCATGTTGCTACAGTTATGGAAGTGCCTTTTTCTATTTTAAAGAAGGGGGTGTCCCAATATTTTTGTCCATATAGCCTATGTACAAGTTTTTGGCTCAAGGTCTGCATTTAAAGTTTTCTCAGAATTGTAAGAAATAAACTCACAATTGCGAATTATGAAGTTAGAATTGCATGATACAAACTCGCAATTGTGAGTTACAAAGTCAAAATTTCGAATTATAAAGTCACAATTCTGATTTTTTTCTCAGAATTGCGTGATATAAACACAATTGTGAGAAATAAAGTAAAAATTGTGAGATAAAAACACAAATTTAAATTTGTATCTCACAAATTCTGTTTCTCTTCTTGCAATTCTGACTCTTTCTCAGAATTGTGAGATATAAACTCATGATTGTGAGTTACAAAGTCAGAATTTCAAAATAAATTCACAATTCTGACTTTTTTTCTCAGAATTTTGAGATATAAACTCGCAATTGTGAGTCACAATTCAGATTTTTTTTCTTAGAATATCGTGATATAAACAACTGTCAGAATTGCGAGATAAAAACTCACAAATTCAAGTATGTGTCTCGCAATACTTTTTTCCTTGGAATTATGATTCTTTTTCTCAGAATTGCATGATATCAACACATTTGCGAGAAATAATGTCAGAATTCAGTTTTTTTTTCTTGCAGTTACGACTATTTTTTTTTTAGAATTTCAAGACATAAAGTAAGACTTTTTTTTCTCTGAATTGCGTGATATAAACAATTGTGAGAAATTAAGTCACACTCACAATTCAACAATTATGAGCTGGGGGTGTAAACTTTTGAACAGAATGAAGTTGTGTGTTTTTTTCTTATTTTGCCTAAATATCTTTTTTTTTTCTTTTTTTTTTCATTTAGTACTGCCCTTCAGAAGCTACAGAAGATACCTGCATGTTTCCAAGAAGAGAAAATTTGTTACTTTACCATGCTCCTCAAATTCAAAAAGTTTTCACCCCCGGCTCTTAATGCATGGTTTTTCCTTCTGGCGCATCAGTGAGCGTTTGAGCCTTGTGTAATATTTGCATATGAGTCTCTCAGTTGTCCTCAATGTGAAAAGATGGATCTCAAAATCATACAGTCATTGCTGGAAACGGTTCAAATACACAAAAATGCTGAAAAACCAAACAATTTGTGGGATCTGAAGGATTTTTTTGTTCAGGACAAACAAGGGACTCAAAAACCTGATTTTGAAATATTTTGGTAAAATAATTAACATTTTGCAGATTCTTCAATGTGTATGTAAACTTTTGACTTCAACTGTGTCAGTATTGTACTTTTTAAGGGCCTGTGAAAACGTAAGTAAACGTACATTTTGTAGAACCACATTTTATATAAAATACATACAAATTCTCATGAGATTACGTTGGTATTTCACACATACTACTCATATTTTTATCTCGCAATTCAGTGTTTTTTTTTTTTTTTTGAGATATAAACTTACAGTTAAGTGAGATTTTAAAGTCCTGACTTTGAGGGGAAACAAAGACTGATGTTCTCAGAATTGCATGTTTATAACTCACAATTCTGACCTTATAACTTGCAATTGCGAGTTTATATCTAACAATTCTGAGAAAACAAGAAAAGATGTCATAATCGTGATTTTAAAAGTCGCAGTTACCTTTTTTTAATTATTATTCAGTGGCGGAAACAGGCTTCCATACAGATTTATCAGTATCATCCATACAGATCTATCAGTATCATTCATTACAGTGTCAATGACGCATCAACATGGTTAAATTGTGAGAAGCAGGTAAAAAAAAAAAAAAAATTCCTTTAAAAGTAACTATCGTACTATGCTTTAGCAGATAGAATTTTAGTAATTACAGATGGTATTTTGGCATTTTTTTGTAACTACAAAAACTACAAATCCATACTTACCATGGTAAGGAGTGATCAGAGATAATTAATTTAATAGCAAAAATTGTACAATTAAAGCACAAGCTTTACAATCATAAGCCATGCCTCTTATACTAAAACACTGATAATTAATTAGGGAAGAAATCAGACGTTGTGACTCACCTGGTTTCTTCTCCAGCAGTTGTCTCTTACAGTAGATGACACACAGGATGAAGAGGGCGAGCAGGACAGTGGCCAGAGCACTGCAGATGACCGCAGCTAGGGCCATGTCTCTGGGGCTGGTCACCGCCGGCTGGACCGGTACAAAATTCACTCGTCCGATACCTGACAGAAACACAAGAGAAAGAGAGGAAGTGAGGTCAATGAGGAGCTCACTTATGGCACTTCATTTCTATCCACCTCTTCCGGTTCATTAGCCGCTATTGGAAATAACAAGAAGAATAACAACTTGCAATAAATGGTAAAACTGTTTGTACTACAAATCAGTGTGCTCATAATTAAGATAATTAAGACGTTAAAATAATTTGGTAGTTTTCTACAGCTAAAAATAGCTGGATACGGATGAGGCCGGAAGCTAGACCCAAAAAACTTACAAATGGCCGTGCCTGCTCTTACAGGAAGAAAAAAGTGGATAGTATTCGTATTTGGAGATTGAGTGTCATACAACTCTTTATCATTTTTGTTTAAAAAAAGAGCTGCGTCAACATTTTGCAAAAGTCCTTACTGAAGAAAAAATAGTTTTGACTAAATGAGGATGACTAGGATGAGCTGAAATAAAATAAAGTATAAATATTAGATTGAAAAGTGACACTTTACATTAAGGTGTCATTTGTTGACATTAAATAATGTATTAACTAGCATGAACAAACAATAAACAATACATTTATACCACTATTTATTAAACTTTGTTAATGTTAGTTAAAAATACAATAAAACTATGCGTAAAAATACAGTTATTCATTGATTGTTCATGTTAGTTCACAGGGGCAATGTTAACAAGTTAACAAGTATTGTTCATTCTTAGTTCATGTTAACTAGTGTAATAACTGGAAATATATAAAAATGAAAATACAACTGAAAATAAAGAAAACAATAGCAATTTTTTAAAAAGCAAAAGCTAATAAACACTTAAATGTAACTGGATTAAACAGAAAATATAAAAAAATAAAAGTTACCTCAAATATTATTCAATCAAAATTATTCTAGTATATAAGTAATATTAAAATAACACTGCTCAGAAGGCTAAAGGCCCCAATTTACTAATCCAAGAACAAAAGGGTGTGAGGCCATTTTGAACAAATTTGGCAAAAAAAATGAAATTCTTTTGGAGTTTGTTTCGATGGTTTCGAGCAGTTTGCTGCCGTGAACTTTCCAGAAAACTTTGCGTCAGCCGTGGGCACCTTTAAACTGCCAATGGACATTTGATCTGAGGCTCCACCTTCTTTGACATGGAAATCATTTCAGATTTTATTCTGACACAGATCAGACACAAAATAGAATGTTTGCAAACAGTGGCTCTTTCAAATTTCTGTGTGCCTCTAAGGGAAGAACACAAAAGAACGTCGCTCTGAGTATATAACGGCCTAAAGAATTTCCTTGAGGGAAATAATAATAGTGCTATAAAATCCAGACGTTATTTGAAGAGACTTTCACATTCTTATACACTTTCCATTTTTCCACCGTGTGACCCGCTCTGTCTCATCTTCCACTGAACCTGCCAAAACCAAAAACCCAAGCTTGTGTGTGTGTCACAAATCTCCTCTCGCTGCGGTTGCGGCTGGAAATCTGCTCCAAAGAAGACGTGGTTTAAATAGCAGAAATGTCCCGAAGGTGAAGGGCACATTCCCGACCTGCCGATAATTTTTCACCCCTTTACCCCGGGCCAGTTAGGCCTTCACTTGCTAGTCTAGTGAGCCCATTATTAAGAGGCAGATCAAGGCCGAGGGCGGTCACTGCTATATGTTTGAAGTCGGGTTGGGGAATGTGTAATCAGCCTGAGAAAACAGCTGCCACAGTCTGAAGGCACCACAGGAACTCTGATGTCACCGTCTAGAGAGCCTTCCCTACCCTGAAGACAACAGCCATCTGAGAAAAAGCCAGTGACTATCAAGTGACTGATCTAGCCTGAAGAAGGGGTTTTACAGTCAGTGTTCTTCTGACACCGACTATTAAGTCATTGAGATAATTGGGGTTATCATGTTATCTGGTGTGTACATCAATGTATCCATCACTTAGGACTGGAAAAATGGCTGTGTGTACGCTCACATAAATGTTTCTTTCGATGGTAACAGTTAATCAATTAGCAGCTACCTAGGAAGCAGTGTGCAATGTGCTAACTGCTACTTCACATGTGTCTGGTCTTGGAAGTGAAAACTCCATTCATTTCCTCTATTTTTAACACAACTGTGAACTACGAGTTTGTTAATCGGCGATACAGTCGATGTCAAAAGTTTACAGAATCCAAAAAAATGTTCATTTTATCAAAATTAATTTACATAAGTTTACATACACTTGATTCTTAATACTGTGTTGTTACCTGAATGTTTTTTTTTTTTTTTGTGATAGTTGTTCATGAGTCCCTTCTTTGTCCTAAACAGTTAAACTGCCTGTTGTTCTTCAGAAAAGAAAGACTCTAAGGTCCCACAGATTTTTGTGCATTTTAACCCTTTCCAATAATGACTGAATGATTTTGAGATCCATCTTTTCACACTGAGGACAACTGAGGGACATATGGAACTATTACAGAAGGTTCAAATGTTCACTGATGCTTCAGAAGGGAAAAAAAATGCTGGGGGTGAAAACTTTTAGAATTTGAAGATCAGGGCAAATTTAACTTATGTTGTCCTCTGAGAAACATATAAGTATCTTCTGCAGCTTCTGAATGGTAAATAAAATATGATATTTAGGCAAAATAAGAAAAATGTACACATTTCCATTCTGTTCAAAAGTTTTCACCCCCGGTTCTTAATGCACCGTGTTTCCTTCTGAAGCATCAGTGGGCGACTGGGCGTTTGAAACTTTTGTAATAGTTGCATAGGAGTCCCTCAGTTGTCCTCAGTGTGAAAAGATGGATCTCAAAATCATACAGTCGCTGGGAAAACAAAATATTTGAAGAAGTAACTGTAAATTAAAAAGTAATGTGTTTATGAAGTAATAAATTTACCTGAAAAAAAAGTAATCTATGTAACTAGCGTTACTTGTAATCCCTTACCCCCCGTGCCAGGTTCTGCACAGACTTCAAAGACTTCTTCATAAAAAAAGCAACATCTAGTTCAATGCAAAAGAGTTTTGCATTTTTTTTTTTTCAATACCAGCAATCCGTAAGGCTAATATACATTAAAACATATAGTGACAGTACAGACATGCCTACTGCAAATCCTCCACAGTCAGATTTTGGAACAAAGAAAACAACACATTGAGACAAAGCCTGGGGACGCCTTTATGCCGAAGTATTATTTTGGCATAATGAAGTTAAATATGAACCAGATATTTGTTCAACATCTTTTCATTGGGTGAACACAAGCATTCTTTATTTGCTCCATGGTAAATTAATCATTAAGCAAACATGGGCTTGGCCCTCACAGATACAAGTGCTCTTTGTGAGACAATGTCAACATCAGTTGAGCTCTCAAAAGAAGTTTCTTTGTTGGAGATGTGTGCCTTTGTGCACTCCATTTGAAGACATAATCAAAACTATAGGTGCAGAGCTCATCATTTAGTCCTATAGTGACTAATCTCTTTCTTAGACATGAAGGGCATGTTTGCCCATCAGCAGATTTACAAAACATTTAGCTTTGCCAAAGTGTTGCTATGTGTATTTGAAAGTGTTCTGACGAGTTTTAGCACTTTGATATAGAGTTCTAGTTGGTTGCTAGGTTTTTATGAGTTTCTGTGACTATATAGTATGCGGAAAACAGTACGCCAAAAGAGCAGTATTTCTGAAATGGCGAAAAGTACTCGAATGACCAAGCACTTTTGCCAATATTTTAGAAGGTGCATTCGATTAACACTGTCCAATGACAACATGGTGGATTTAGTATGTCCGTATTTCGAGCCTGGTTTCATTGTTTATACGTTGGTATAAGAACCTAACATTTACAAACACAAAACATACATTTTTTGTATAGTTTTATGCTGAATGCTGAAACTTACAACCTGGACATATTGCAATGTAAAATAAAACAAATAATAAATAATATTCAATATTTATAAAGATTCATTTGTAAGTCTGTAAAGTTGTTCATACGTAAATAATTTACATTTTGGGTGCTGTCAATACGTCAGTATTGTATGTTAAAATGCTGAAAATACGTCAGTATTGTACGTTAAAATTCTGTAAATACAGTTGAAGTCAAAAGTTTACATACATCTTGCAGAATCTGCAAAATGTTAATTCTTATAGCAAAATAAGAGCGATCATACAAAATTGTTCATGAGTCCCTTGTTTGTCCTGAACAGTTAAACTGCCTGCTGTTTGTCAGAAAAATCCTTCAGGTCCCACAAATTCTTTAGTTTTTCATCATTTTTGTGTATTTGAACCCTTTCCAACAATGACTGTTTGATTTTGAGATCCATGAGGGACTCATATGCAACTATTACAGAAGGTTCAAACGCTCACTCATGCTTCAGAAGGAAAAACTATGAATTATGAACTGGTGTAAACTTTTGAACAGAATGTTGTGTGCATTTTTCTTATTTTGCCTAAATATCTTTTTTTTTCTTTTTTTTTTTCATTTAGTACTGCCCTTCAGAAGCTACAGAAGATACCTGCATGTTTCCAAGAAGATAAAATTAGTTACATTTACCATGCTCCTCAAATTCAAAAAGTTTTCACCCCCGGCTCTTAATGCATGGTTTTTCCTTCTGGCGCATCAGTGAGCGTTTGAACCTTGTGTAATATTGCATATGAGTCTCTCAGTTGTCCTCAGTGTGAAAAGATGGATCTCAAAATCATACAGTCATTGTTGGAAAGGGTTCAAATACACAAAAATGCTGAAAAACCAAAGAATTTGTGGGATCTGAAGGATTTTTTCTAAAGAACAGCAGGCAGTTTAACTGTTCAGGACAAACAAGGGACTCATGAACATCTATCACTAAACAAAAAAAAAACAGCTGTGGATCATTCAGGTAACAACACAGTATTAAAAATCAAGTGTATGTAAACTTTTGAACGTGGTTATTTTTATAAATTCAACTATTATATTTTCTTGTGGACTATATGTGAACGTCTTTTATTTGAAATGTCTTATTCAGGTCAGTACTAAAAAAATAACCTGCTTTTAGAATTATTTTGGTAAAATAATTAGCATTTTGCAGATTCTGCGAGGTGTATGTAAACTTTATGTTTTGTATGTAACAACTGTATGTCAGTATTGTACTTTTTAAGGGCCTGTGAAAACGTAAGTAAACGTACATTTTGTAGAACCACATTTTATATAAAATACATTCAAATTCTCATGAGATTACGTTGGTATTTCACACATACTACTCCTATATTTACTATACAGAACTATGTGCACAATGCAGTTAGACCTTTAGTCATCCATTTCCTACATCAAGAAGCCCTGGTTTAAAATAAAGTAAGATCAAATGCTACCTATCTCAACAATTTAATCAGATTTTTTAGTTTATGCTGCTCAAGCAGCTGATGTTTGATTTAGATTTTTTTTTAAGGTCAAAGATATACTTTATCACCTAAAAGACACTATAGTTTGACCCTGGTTTGTGAGCTCTGTATCTTTCCATGTAGATGTGTAGTCTTTCCATGTAGGGTTACACCAGCATATGTAAGGTCTATTTTGCGCAATATAAAATATTCCAGTAGATTTGACAGGACTAAACCTGCATTGTCCTTTGGCAGCTGTAGTGTTGTATGTTTTTCCCCTCCTAGATAAATCTCGAAATCATACTGTCCCAATCCCAGAATTAATCTTAGGAATCATATGTTAGCATATGGGTACTGTGCCCCTTTCAACGCACATTATACAAACCAATTTTTTAAACCACGTGTAGTCTGTATGACGAGTGCTTATGTAAATGGGTAAAGAGATACCCACAACTGTAGTTTAAAAGGGAATTTATTGCTCATAACTTCAGAAGAGATATAGCGCAGACTCTGGACAAAGAAAAAACTTTTAGTGCGCATGTGTTATTATTAATTAATTATACGAAGTATATCAAGTCTATGGGATCTTTTCACCAATTTCTGGTCTGGATAAAAAAAAGATTTGCTTAGAAAAGTAATAGCTCACTGCTCCACAACAATCCACATGATTCAGGACGATTTTCTTGCCAAAGGGTAATACTTAACATCTTTGCGCAATGAGTCTGAAATTTTCGTATGCGTTTTGTATAATCGTCAAAATTTCTCAAAATGCTTGCTATGGATGTGAAAAATGCAGAAAATTAAACACGATCCATTTTTTATTTTTATTTTTTATGACGGAGAAAGTGTGTAAACGTGATTAACACAACATGAGGTCGTATTTATTTTTTAACATGTGAAAATTTCAAACAAGAATTCCAGACTCTTTAGGGTTAGTGGTTTTGTACGGAGCCTGTAAAGGGGGTGAAAACTTTTGAACAGAATGAAGATGTGTAAATTTTTATTATTTTGCCTAAATAATGTTTTTTTCCTCCCATTTAGTACTGCCTTTCTAAAGCTACAGATCATACTTACATGTTTCCCAGAAGACAAAATAAGTTCAATTTACCCTGATCAGCAAATTCTAAAAGTTTTCAACCCTCGGCATTGTTTCCTTCTGGAGCATCAGTGAGCGTTTGAACCTTCTGTAATAGTTGCATATGAGTCCCTCAACAATTTCTTGTCTTCTGTGGTAGTCTTTGACGCATGTTTATGACAACAACACGACACACTTTATTTTTGTTTTCTTTGCGCACAAAAAGTATTGAAAGTATGAACTACTGACATCACATGGACTGCTTTATTGTTTTATTATTATGTCTTTACTACCTTTCTGGGCCTTGAATGTGTCAGTTGCGTTGCTGTCTATGCAGAGTCAGAAAGCTCTCAGATTTCATCAAAAAAATCTTAATTTTTGTTCCAAAGATGAACAAAGGTCTTACAGGTTTGAAATGACATGAGGGTGAGTAATTAATGTCAGAATTGTCTTTTTTGGGTGAACTATCCCTTTAAGGAGTGAATGTGTTGCATAATTCCTGGCATGTCCTCAAAGTTTCCTCAGAGTGGTACTTCTATCTACATTGTCATGTCTCAGTGCCAGCAAATCTGGCCCAGCTGTGTGCTGTCGTCCTACCCTTCACCTCCCCCCAAAACCAAAGCGTTTCCCCTCTTATCAGCTGCCCACAGCTGCAGCAAACACAGACAAAGGGCGGCCCTTGAAAAGATCTCACCTGCTGATACTATCGCTGCTCTGCGCTCCGTGAGCCAATAGACCGCTGTCTTTGATATGTGCGCCTGTTGACTTTAGAGAATGCCACACTCAAACACATGGCCTTGAGCCCGAAACAACTGTGAGGTGTGTAGTATAGAGGATTGTGTTGAACTAGATCCCGAGATTCCAAACGGGTTGCTGATTAAACGCTCCATATAAGCACCACCATTATTCACTTCATTAGTTGCCAAGTTTGGGGCTTTTATGCTGGTAGGGTAATATTGATGTTTTAAAAACTAGTGAGTGTCTTTGGCAGCATCATAACTTAAATGGAACCACATAAGTCACTTAAAATGAATGCTCTACATATGCAGCAAATCTGCATGTCACACAAAAGCACTTCTCATGCAAAATGCACAGGATTCACATGATTCACAGTAGAGTTTGAAGGTACCATGGTAGTAAGCTAATAGCCCATTAGCCTAATAGCCCATTAGCCAAATACCCCAACCATATACATATTACATAAATTTGTCCAATTGTAAAAAATGATTTTAAAATATTATTATTTTAAATATTATATTCCCTTACAATTAGGCCTTTCACAATAATACATTTTATCATACAAATAATTGCATTTAACAATTTAATTACATAACATTAATAACATTACATAACATTTTGTTGTTGTTGTTGTTGTTGTTTGTTTGTTTGTTTTGTTCATGCCACTTACAATGTAATATGTTTAGTTTTACTTGGAATAATACATAATATGTAATACTGCTTGCATATATTTAATTATATTTATGTTTATAAATGTACATTTCACAAAACTAATATTATACTTGTGTTTTTTTAAATACTTTTATATAATATTATATAAATACTATTATTATTATTATTTATTATTTAACAACAACAACACAGTATTATATAATATTTTATGTGTGTATATTTAAATTATTGTTATTATTATATAATTAGTATTATTATTAGTAGTAACAATACAATTAATTTGGAGTGTATAATTCAATTTTGAACAGTTTGCCAATGTGTACAACTATAATAATAATAATAATAATAATAATAATAATAATAATACAGTATAATATAATTATACTTGTGTATTTTAAATACTTATTATATTATATTATACTTGTGTATATTTAATATTTATTACAGCATAATTATGCATTATTATGTAATACTACTTGTGTATTTATTTATATTTATGTTTTTACTTCTTCTTTTTCTTCTTCTTCTTCTTCTTCTTCTTCTTCTTATTATATTACATTTAAAAAGTCACAATGCTAATATAATTATACTTGTGTATTTTAAATACGTATTATTAACTATATTATATTAATTATATTATATTATATTAATGTATAACATACTAAATATTTATTACTGCATAATTATGCATTATGTAATACTACTTATGTATATTTATTTTATGTTTATACTTATTATTAATATAATTATATTCAAATGTAAATAATTTCACAATACTAATATAATTATACTTGTGTATTTTAAATACTTATTAATTATTTTATATGATATTAATGTATAATATACTTGTGTATATTTAATATTTATAACAGAATAATTATGCATTATTATGTAATACTACTTGTGAATCTATTTATATTTATGTTTATGCATATTATTATACATATTATTATTATTATTATTATTATTATTATTATTATATTAATTTATATAATTTCACAATACTAATATAATTACACTTGTGTATTTTAAATATTTAATAACTATATTATATTAATTTATAATATATTTAATATTTATTAGAGCATAAATATGCATTATTATGTAATACTACTTGTGTATTTATTTGTATTTATGTTTATACTTATTCTTATTATTACTATACTACATGTAAACAATTTCACAATACTAACTAATTATACTTATTATTAACTATATTATATTATATTATATTATACTAATTATATTATATTAATGTACAATATACTTGGGTATATTTAATATCTATTATGGCATAATTATGCATTATTATGTAATACTACTTATGTATATTTATTTATGTTTGTTTATACTTATTATTACTAGTAGTATTATTATATTCAAATGTAAACAATTTAACAATACTAATATAATTATACTTGTGTATTTTAAATACTTATTATTAATTATTTTATAGTATATTATATATACTTTTGTATATTTCTTCTTATTATTAGCACAATTTTAAAAATGATTAACCTTTTTTACCAATACTTCAGTGCAGGTTTCAGATCATCAGATCAGAGATGTTTTTGAAGTTACTTTAGCTTTTAATCAAAGGATTGTCTTTCATGTAGTATTTCATCACCCGCAGACTAATCAAATAAGTCCATCAGTGACCCACAAGACACAAGACTCCAAGATGAAAGACATCGCTAATTATGATCTATGGACTGAGCCAATGTGATGTAATCCCCTTCAGGTCAAATACCAAACCACTCATCTACTCTCAAACTCTTGCGGTTCAAGCTTTCTTCAATATAAAATGGAGATACACTAAAAGATCTGAAGAGCACCATGATGAAAAATACACCCAAGTACAATACAGCAACGATCTCTCTTCATGCTGAGCTGCTTCAGAGCGTCTAAATTCAGTAGCTTTAGGCTCGAATCCTAGTTGAAGTTAAAACAGAGGTGTCCGCAACAGCAAAAATGCCAGCTTATATTACTTCTCAGCCATTACCGGCCCAGCAGCCGCACCGGCTCTCATGTGACCTCCTCGTAAATTGGCTTTACATCAGTTCAGATGCTTAGATGGGACAGCTGTGAGGGGCTTTGCCAAATATTTAGAGCTATCCCATGACAAGAAAAGACAGCAGCAGATGAAACACATTAAAGCCGCTAGAGGAACCCATAAAATGCTGTTTTCTTCCTTTGGCTCTCGGGATGGGCCAGGGAGACCAGAGTGTTTCTGGATTTATGGTCCTCTCTAAAGACAGACTTCCTTGCGCAGCTGCGTGTTCGCCCTGGGCCAACGTGGGGGCCATTAAAATCATCAGGCCTTTGAGTTTTCACCACTCTCTGGCAGATAACGCCAGAGGAGGGGAACGCTCTGGAGTCGTTTTTAGCCGTTTGCACGCACGATGGTCCATTGCAGCTTTGAGTACTGAGACCAGCTCTGAAGGTAAAACTACAGTTGGAAATTCTGATCTTAGTGCATCGTACACAAAGGAAGATGTACTGTAACTCAAAACCTTCTTTCCCAGTCCAAAGAAAGAACATTTATTAAAACTTGTCTCCTAAATTTGTCTTTGTAAAGTATCTAACATGACAACCAACAATTATATGTCAGCTATTTGGCATTCAAATGCACTATAATTCTCAATAGCAAACTCACATTTTTATAATGTTATTATTAATTATTTTATAATTCAGTGGCAGTTATTAAAAGAAATACTTAACATAGTAATCAATTTCCATTTCCAATTTAAATGATGGTTATTAAAAGAAATATTCAGTGTAGTTCCATTTATTTTATTTTATTTTATTTTATTTTATATGGCTGTTATTAAAATAAATACTCATTGAGGAAAGAAATACTTACAAAGAAATACATTTTTAAATTCCATATATTTCATTTTATTTTATTTTTGATGGCATGTATCTACAGAAATGTAGTTATCAAGAAATAATTTAACATTTTTCCATATAATTCCATTTATTTTATTGATTGATTGATTGATTGATTTTTTTAAATGGAAGTTATTAAAAGAAATACTCAGTGTGGTTACCAAGAAATCATTTTAAATTCCATATACCTTTTTTTTTTCTTTTTTTTCTTTTCTTTTCTTTTCTTTTCTTTTCTTTTCTTTTCTTTTCTTTTCTTTTATTATTGTTTTATTTCCTCATTTAATTGTTTTGTGTCATAATTTCATGTTTTTTTATGGCAGTTATTAAAATAAATACTCAGTGTAGTTACACATCCAGGGGTCGAGCTGACCTGCGTGTCTACAGGACAAAGTATCTGGCACAGGTTAGATGTGGCTCAAACTCTGCTCTACAAGCACGCTGCAAATCCACACATGCAGCAGCTGCAAACGGCTTAAACCTCTGCAAGTCACACTTAATTCTGAAGGTATAAGATCCCCACGTCTCTCTCTGCGTAACTGCCAAAGACACAAGCTTCCGTACAATGGCATTCAACGGTGGGTAAAATGAGCCCAATTAGCGCCACAGACTGCTGGAGAACAATGCGCCGCTTTGTCAAACGCTATGTGTTTAACATACCCAGTGTGTGTGTTTGCAGAGGAAAGCCATGCAGTTTTGAACAGTTACACAGACAGCTCTGTTTATTACCTTTGCCTGTGTTCTGACTTGTAAAAAGAGGCATTTATTTGATTGTAAAACACTGCTGGATGAATCACCAACACTGAGTGGGTCGTCATCTGGCAGATTATTATTAATGCAACTGTTTGCATGATGAGCCCTTTTAAAGGATTACCCTCAAAAAAAATCTGTCATCATGTACTTGATTATGTATGTTTTTGATTGTATGTTTTGGAGAACTGAGTCTATGAACCTCCAAAAATGAAAAAAAAAGACCATAAAAGTCCGAAGTCATCATTCACATCAAATTCACATGTAGTCAACTGGCACACTGCATTCAGATATGAGACTTGGCATATAGTGAGCAAGTCAAGTGGCTAAAACATTCTTCAAAACATTTTCTTTTATGTTCCATGGGTTAACTTCCAGAATATTAGTTTCCTGTTCATTTAACAAAAAGAAATTAAGGTTTTAGAGGAAAATATTCCAGGATTTTTCTTCATATAGCAGACTTCAATGGGACCCAACGGGTTGAAGGTCCAAACTGCAGATTCAGTGGAGCTTTAAAGGGCTCTACATGATCCCAGCAGAGGAATAAAGCTCTAATCTAACGAAACGATTGATCATTTTCTTAAAAATAACATAAAAATGTTTGCACCGGCCCGATCTCACCCATTACTTAGTCATGTTGGAAAGGTCATGCGTAACGTAGGAGGAGCTGTGCAAATAATACATTTTTCGTTTAATGTTTTTTTTTGTTTGTTTGTTTGTTTTTTATGACATCAATTTGATATTGATTCTCAAAAGCCACAAAACTATATTTTTACTATATCTTTATGTGTACTGCACTTTTCTGATTAACAACTTTGCAGACTGCATTAACATTGAAGGATAGCTATGTTACAAACTGCAAAAAAATATATTTTTCGAAAACCCATATGACCTGCTCTTTAAGAATATCATGAGAGGAGGCCCTGGTAGCACACGTACATCTCGGAGATGCCTATTTGACATCTACATTTACATCTGCAAGACGTAGTTTGCTCATCTGCAATACGTCTATCGGACATTTCCTATTAGATGTCAAATAGACGTCTATTAGATGTCTTTAAGATGTTTGTGATTTAGAATGCATGTAAAACTGACATCTTAAAGATGTCTGCCAGACGTTTGTACACAGCAGATGCTTTCCAGATTAAGAGACTTTTAACAGACATCTTGCAGATGTACGTTTGCTATCTGGGGGGGTTATCGCAGTTAAAACAAAAGCCATAAAAATGTCATTACTTGAAATAAAAAAAATAAAAAATTGACCGAAACAATGACAGAATTTACACTACACAAACCTTTTAAGAACATTATCCCTGACGTTTATCATTGTTCAAATCAACTGTAATGGTGATCTGATACTGATGTATTTTTTCCTGAGGTAATGGATATTTTCCTCAAGGATTGAAATACCTTCTGATGTGTTTATATTCAGCAGTAATAAATAAATATGCTTACAATGTGGTTCATATGGTGGTGGTGGATCTCCACACGGGATACACTCCATATCCTGGAATCCACTCAACTTTGTCTTTCTGTAAAAGCTGAAAAAAAAAATGCATATTAATTTATTTTGTAATAGTATTTTTATAAATAACACATCATTTGATTTTGGGATTGACAATCAATTCAGAATTGTAATGAACTGCACCATATAACAATTAAGTATTCAAGTAATATTGCATTCCCGACTATTTAAAAGTTTGGAATCCGTTTTTTAAAGAAATTAACACTTTTATGCACCAAAGATGCATTAAATATCACGAAAGTGACAAAAAAGATTTCTGGTCTTTCTATTCATCAAAGA
The DNA here is from genome assembly GCA_033026305.1 of Cirrhinus molitorella. NCBI lineage: Eukaryota > Metazoa > Chordata > Actinopteri > Cypriniformes > Cyprinidae > Cirrhinus > Cirrhinus molitorella. Next base: position 22,164,461 of record CM065134.1, read on the forward strand.
ATCCTAAAAAAAAGTATCAGTTTTCACAAAGATACTTTTCAACTAGGGCTATCAATTAATTGTGATTAATCGCATCCAAAATAAAAGTTTATGTTTACATACTATATATGTGTTTACTTTGTATATTTATTATGTACATATAAATACACACACACATATATGTATACATTAAAACTAAATATTTAAATGTATATATATTTATACCTGTATACAATTTAGATTATTAATAAATATAAATATTTTACATATAAATCTAAAATATTTTTCCTTAATATATACATGCATGTATGTATTTATATATGCATAATAAATATACACAGTACACAAATATATAGTATGTAAACATTAACTTTTATTTTGGATGCGATTAATAGCGACTAATCGTTTGACAACACTATTTTCAACATAAGACTCATATAGAATGATTTCTGAAGAATCATATGACACTGAAGACTGGAGAAATGCCACCAACTGAATATTATTCAAAGACATCCCATTAATGTTGCAGACGATGAAACATCTGCATAGATAAAAAGTGGCTTTAGAAGTCAAATATGAATTAAAGTCTACAGTAATCCATTTTACAATTGAACTAGACTTAGGGGTGTTTACAAAGGACACATACTATGATATGATATTTTTTATTTGTTGGATTATGTACATATTTCAAGTCAATTGCTTTCAATTGTATTCCTCTGATAGTTGTAAATTTATTATTTGATTTATTATCACGAATTAATGAATCAGCACTGAAGGAAAGTTATTCATTACAATATGAGAACTATTCCAGCATTAGTTACAGTAACAGCCCTAAGAACACATTTTTCTAAAATGATGTAGATGAACTTTAAAGGTAATGTGAAGAGTTGCCTTCAGCATGTCGTACTGTGCCAAAGCACTTAATTATGGGTAATCAAAAGTTATTAAGAAACTTATCTGGTGAGAGCAGGATGCTGCTGTGGGGAAACTAGTAACTCTTGCAGCGATAGCGAAAAGCAGATCTTCAAAAACCTGACATGTTTTAGCTTCTAGGGCATGTCTGGGCCTTGCGTTTATTTCCCTGACCTGGACTTTAAACTGAGAAATCTTCAGCTTTGCTTGCGGCTGGAGGGCGAAAGTGCGTGTTACTCATGTCAGTCAGGTTTAAAAGCTTTTCTGAGAAGAACCGAGTCACGGCTGCTGGTAAATACACTCTTAGGTTCTTTATTGACATCTATAGTTCTATGAAAAACGTTTAGTCCACGCAAAAATGAAAATTACTCACCTCCAGGTCATACTAGGTGTATATGACTTTCTCCTTTCAGGTGAATACAATCAGAGTTCTATTTTAAAAAATGTCCTGCCTCTTCTAAGCTTAATACTGGCAATGAACAGTGATTTTGAAGTCCAATAAAGTGCATCCATTCATCATAAAAAGTACTCCTTGTGGCTCCAGGGAGTTAATAAGGCCTTCTGAAGTGAATCAATGCATCTGTGTAGGAAAAATGTCCATATCTGAAACTTCATAAACCATAATCTCTATCTTACGCTAACTGCTAATATGCTATTCTTGAGAACCAAGGAAAAGCAGTTTCATCTTGGCATATATCAAAATCTCGTTTTGTACTTCCAATTCGTGACCGGTGTTTTGTTTTGCTCTCTCCATTGTGTTCGTCACTTCTCTCCGGAGCTTACGCTTACAACTACGTCCTACGTCAAACACTGGAACATCACTCTCTTGTGAATTTGCACGACACATTAGTGGAAGCTAGAGATTATAGTTTCTAAAGTTTCAAATATGGATATTTTTCTTACATAAACACATCAATTCACTTCAGAAGGCCTTTATTAACCCACCGGAGTCTTGTGGAGTACTTTTTATGATGGATGGATGCACTTTTTTGCCCTTCAAAATCCTCACCGCCATTCACTGCCATTATAAAGCTTGGAAGAGGCAGGACATTTTTTAATATATCTCCAATTGTATTCATCTGAAAAAAAGAAAGGCATACACACCTAGGATGGCTTGAGGGTTAGTAAATAATGGGGTATTTTTTATTTTTGGGTGAACTATCCCTTTAACATCTATGAAAACATTCCATTCTACACAAGGTTTTTTAGAGTGGAAGAAGGGTCTTTACACTCCTAATAATAAAAGGTTCCGAAAGGATTTCTGGTTTTCTAAAGAACCTTTCAGTTACAAGTTCCTAAAAGAACCATTTTCCAAAGCGTAAAGAGCATTTAAATCAGGGCTGCCCAAACTTGGTCCTGAAGGGCCGGTGTCCTGCAGAGTTTAGCTCCAACTTGCCTCAACACCTGTCTGGAAGTTTCAAGTACGCCTAATAAGAGCTTGATTAGCTGGTTCAGGTGTGTCTAATTGGGGTTGCAACTAAACTCTGCAGGACACCGGCCCTCCAGGACCGAGTTTGGGCAGCCCTGATTTAAATAATCTAAAGAACCTTTCTTTTTCACTATAAAAAAAATCAGAAACTATAATATAGAAACTATATAGATTCCATAGATGTTAAAGGTTCTTCAAGGAACCATCAATGCCAATAAAGAACCTTTATTTTTAAAAGTGTAGATTATTAAAATGTTCTTCAAACTAAAAAAAAAAAAAATTAAGAACTGCTCACTGAAAGGTTCTTTGGGGAACCCAAAATGGTGAAAACTCCTTTTGAACCTTTAGTCCTAAAGGATTAGTTCACTTTCAGGACAAAAATTTACAGATAATTTACTCACACCCTTGCTGTAAAGAAATTATGTTTTTTGAGGAAAAATTTAAGGATTTCTCTCCATATAGTGGACTTCTATGGAGTTTAAACTTCCAAAATGCAGTTTAAAGGCAGCTTCAAAGGGCTCTAAATGATTCAGCTGAGGAAAGAAGGGTCTTATGTAGCAAAACAATCAGTTATTTTCTTGAAAAAATTACAATTTAGACACTTTTAACCACAAATGTTTGTCTTGTTTAGCTCTACGTGAACTCTGTATATTCTATGTCGGAAAACTCCCATTTTATTTTCTCCTCCGACTTCAAAATCGTCAGATCCCAGTGTTTACAAAGTGAATGTGCAAAGAAGGTCAAATGCCCTTTACATAAAAAAAAAGCAATGTAGGATGTTTTTGAAGTTGGAGGAGAAAATAAGATGGAAGTTTCTCGAAATACCCTAACTGCTTTGAACCTTATTACAAAGAGTACACAGAGCTAGATAAGACAAGCATTTGAGGTTAAAAAGCTTATAAATTGTAATAGTGAAACTGATCGTTTCACTAGATAAGACCCTTCGTCCTCGGCTGGAACTGCCCTTTAAAGCTGCATTGAAATTGCATTTTGGAAGTTCAAACTCGTGGGCACCATAGAAGTCCACTATATAGAGAAATCCTGAAATGTTTTCCTCAAAAAAACATAACTTCCTTACGACATAAACATCCTAGATGAAAAGGGGGAAGAGTCAATTACCTGTACATTTTTGTTCTGGAAGTGAACTAATGCTTTAAGAGTGTAATATATACGATTTAAAGGGATAGTTCACCCAAAAATGAAAATTCTGTCATTAATTCACCCTCATGTCGTTCCAAACCCGTAAGACCTTAGTTCATCTTCAGAACCCAAATTAAGATATTTTTTTAAGAAATCTGAGAGCTTTCTGACCCATAGACAGCAATGAAAGTACCACGTTCAAGGCCCAGTAAGGACATTGTTAAAATAGTCCATGTGACATCAGTGGTTCAACCGTAATGTTACTTTTTGTACACAAAGAAAACAAAACTAACAATTTTATTCAACAACTGCTTCTCTTCTGTGTCAATCTTTGATGTGCATTCATGAGCACATTTGTTTTATTTGCCCACAAAAGTATTCTCGTAGATTCGTAACATTACGGTTGAACCACTGATGTCACATGGACTATTTTAACAATGTCCTTACTACCTTTCTGGGCCTTGAAAGTGTCAGTTGTGTTGCTGTCTATGGGTCATGAAGCTCTTGGATTTCATTAAGAAATATCTCCATTTTAGATAATAAATCTTACAGATTTAGAACAACTTGAATTTTCATTTTTAGGTGAACTATCCTTTTAAATGTGGTCTGTGAAAGTTCTTTATTCTATATGTTTGACTCACCCAAGCAGGCAATCTCCACACACTGCGTTGTTGGTGGTGGAGCAGTTCCCCTTCTGGAAGCGGTTGAGGAGGGAACAGTCCAGACATGGCTTGCATTTCTGCAGGCTGCGGTCCTCTTTGAAGCGACTGGCTCTGCAGGGCACACACTGGGCATCCTCCCCATAGCCAAAGCCACATTCCTGCGAGGATTAACGGAAGATATCTCACTGCAGAGGAAGGGAAGGGCGAGGGAGAGCCGTGCTAAAGAAAAGCTCCAATGTGGACTAACAAGAGGCTGAGATGAAATAATGATCACAGTGTGTGTGTGAGATCCCCCCGCTGAACAAAGGCCAAGCTTCTTTTGAGAGAGTCTATCTTACACAGGCAATAATCTCCCTGACTCTCACGGGATCAATGAACAGCCTTCTGCTCCGGGCCCCCGAAGGGCTCCGCATTTGAATCAGAAAGGCCCACGGGGACGCCCATTGTTGGTTTATTGGGAGTTTATTGCTGAGGTTTTGTCAGGCCTCTCTTCGGCTACAGTGTGTGCGAGAGAGATATTGATATTAAGAGGTTTTGGTAAGCGTAACGCAGAAAGAGAAAGGCCTTAAAATAAAAGATTACTAAGATTATAGATATACCCCCAGTTTCACAGACATGGCTTAAGCCTAGTCCTAGACTAAAACGTAAGTCTGAGCTGTTTCAACTGAAAGAAACTGATTGATCTTAAAATATATCAATGCCTTTGATTTGTCTCAAGATGGACACCAGTAATGTTTTTTTTTTCTAAGGCACGTTTATAAAAATTACTTAAATGTCCTAATTGAACTAGTTTTAATGATGCAAACACAACGATTTAAGTTTTAAGTTTTAATAATGCAAACAAAAAAGTACACACAATAAAGTTCGCTTTCTAGTACAGACACTACCACTAAAAGGTTATTGCAATTGCTTGCAATTTTATTGAAATAAGTTCAACATTATGATTACATTTTGATATAAATATATTGTTAAAATGTAAAAAAATATATAAAATTAAGATAAAAACAGATGTCTAGTACAGATCATATATATATATATATATATATATATATATATATATATATATATATTAAAGTAAAAAAGATGTCTAGTAAAAATTTTAGGTTGGTAAGTTATTTATTTTTACGACAACAAAGTTTAGGTTAGTAGTTTTTTTTTGCAATTTTATAAATAAGTTCTACATTATAAATGCATTTTAATATAATATATTGTTACAATGTAAAAAAAAAATAATAATAAATATATATATATATATATATATATATATATATATATATATATATATATATAAAATTAAGATAAAACACATACAGATACTACCACTAAAATTGTAAGTTAGCAAGTTTATTTTTGTTTGTTTGTTTGTTTATTTGTTTTGGCATTTGTTTTTTGCAATTTTATAAATAAGTTCTGCATTATTATTAAGATAAAACAGATGTCTACATTATGAATAAATTATTATTTTTTTAATTATTATTATTATTTGTATAATTATAGTAAAACAGATGCTACCACTAAAAGTTTAGATTAGTACGTTTTTTGTTTTTGTTTTGCTATTTTATACATAAGTTCTACATTATGAATAAATTATGATATAAGTATATATATATATATATATATATATATATAGATAGATAGATAGATAGATAAAACAGATATTACCACTAAAACTTTTTGGTTAGTACTTTTTTGGCGAAAGTAAATTCAATGCATTAAACTGATCAAAAGAGACAATAAAGCCTTTAAAAAAAAATTAAAACAAATGTGCATGATTTTTTTTTTAAATGTAAGTGTCCAAAGAAATATTAAGCAAATGTTTTCAACATTTATAATAATAAAAAATGTTTCTCAAGCAGCAATTTAGCATATTAGAAACATTTCTGAAAGAACAACAATAAATTACATTTTAAAACATTCAAATATAAAACACTTTAAATTGTTCTGTTATTTCACAATATTACTGTTTGTCCTATACTTTCATCAAACAAACACAGCCTTGATGAGTACTGACTGAGAGCTGACTGAAACGTGAAGAAATCTAGTATAGAAGTCAGTTCCTCCAAATTCATTTAAGGTTTGTGTTTTTAAGAAAAATATTTCATTAAGGGGTGAAATATAACCCAGACACATTCTTGACAGGTTTCGTGAGATTCACCCAGAAAAGTGATCTGTACATCTACGCAAGTCTAAATCACAAACGAAACCTGAGGAGAGGTCTCAATGTCTTGCTGTGGGGTCGAGAAGAATTCTCAGCGCTCTTGATTAATTCGAGACAACACCCTTTGCATTGTTCCCTAAATACAGGCCTATTTCATTTCAATAAAAGACCCAAAACAGTGCAGTTTTTGTAATAATATGAGGCAGATTTGCAGTACACATGCAAAGTCTAAGCAAAACATGACAAAGAGACCACAGGGAAAGTGTCTACACCAACAAAACAAGAATACAGCTGTCATAATGAGGCTTATCACTATAGAACAGAATACAGTTGCCTTCAGCTTAGCAACTAGTACAAAACACTAGCATTTTGCACACCAATAAGACAGAAAATTAAGCTGGGAAGATGTTCTAATGGCTTTGGAATGGTCTTTCCTCAAACTGTGTCGAACAACATTCGCTGGGTATGTTTCTATACAACATGTTGGATTTTTATGTTTTGCCACATTGAGTTTGACATTACAAAGTGAAATGTAAGCAAACTTTTTTTTCCAGGCTCCAGGATCTAAACTGAAATCTTAAGTGGTGCTTAATTAGCATTACTCAGAACAGCCACCCCTCCTGCTCCACCCACTTCAATAAACAACACCACAGTCTTTTCAAAACTCTACTGACAGTAATCAATCTGGAACAGGCTTGTCTGTTTTTAATCCTTTCCACATTGATATAATTCTTGGGAATTGCGGGGATGCGTTCAGCCTTCACTGAGCCAGATTTCTCAAACTGTAAGTGAAGCAAAGCTTTGTGGAATTCAGATAATGCCCTTATGCAACTCTCCAACAGAATTCATCAATCAACATCAATCAAGACATTTATCACTGAAACCCACCTGCAATGTGACACTAATTCAAAACACAGAAAGTTCGTGCAAAAACGAAAATAATGTAATCGTGTACAAACTTCATTATGAAAGCTGATGCAGAATATCTTGAGTCAACACAAATGAGTTTTGACATATAGGGTGCAGCAAGATTTCTGCTGAATGACTTAGAGCTTGTTTCACACAGAAAGCTATTGTATGGCATCAGATGACTAGGAATGTACTATGCACGCAAGTCGTCTTGTCCACTTTTAAAGGTGCACTGAAGTGCCTTGAAACACGCAGCGTTATTCTACGTGGTGACGTAATTTCAACTGACACAGGAAAACAGGGCGAGCCATATTGAGCAGCCCCGCCCACTTTTTAAAATAGCCAATAGCGTTCCATTTATATCTGCTCAGGCCAGAGCCGTCGAGCTCGGTAAAGCCGCATTTGATAGCTTATGACAGCCACAGTCTAGTCTCGCATGGCCAGACCTTCAGATAGGGCTGTGCGATATGATGATTTTTGATTTTGGTACGATAAAAATGTCTCCACGATCTGCTTTTGGAGAAATACCATAGTATCATGCTATTCTATCAGCTGCAGTTCTGGCACCTCTGTCTCAATATACTGTACAACGAAACAGACTTTCACAACAGAGTTAAAAGAACACTCCACTTTTTTTGAAAATAGGCTCATTTTCCAACTCCCCTAGAGTTTTACCGTTTTTAAATCCATTCAGCCTATCTCCAATCTGCCGTTAGCACTTAGCATGTTAGCATAGCTTAGCATAAATCACTGAATCAGATTACACCATTAGAATCTCTTATTTTTCCTATTTAAAACTTGACTCTTCTGTAGTTACATCTTGTACAAAGACCGACAGAAAATTAAAAGTTGTGATTTCCCAAGCTGATATGGATAGGAACTATACTTTCGTTCCAGCGTAATAATCAAGGAACTTTGCTGCCGTACCACGGGTGCAGCAGGCGCAATGTTATTACGCAGCGCCTGAATATAGTCCCCAGCTATTTTACTATTACCTTAGTGACTTAGTGCTGGTCACGTTGGAAGTTACCTAGCTAGGCGCTGCGTAATATCATTGCGCCTGTTGCACCCATGGTACAGCAGCAAAGTTCCCTGTTTATATTGCAGAATAAAAGTATAGTTCTTATCCATATCAGCCTGGAAAATCGCAACTTTTCATTGTCTGTCGGTCTTAGTACACAATTTAACTACAGATGAGTCAAGTTTTAAATAGGAAAACTATCGAAAATATTTGGTTATTTCGGAACAAGATGCTAATGGTCTAATCAGATTAAATGATTTATGTTAATCTACGCTAAAAGTGCTACTGGCAGACCTGGAGATCAGCTGAATGGATTCAAAAATCTGTTTAACTCTAGGGGAGTTGGAAAATTAGACCTTTTTCCAAAAAAAATGGGAGTGTTCCTTTAACTCAGCGATAGAGTTACACTCACAGGACACTGTACTTATTCACAATCACAAAAGTACATTATTTGCTTCAAAGTCTTGTCGGTTAAACATTTCATATGCATGCTGCTCTGACATGCATGCGCTTTTCCAGAGCGTGTACAGCTGAAGCACGCACACACTACAAGCCTGTTAAATAGCTAGCGCCTAATTACTGAACTAAGTTATGTATCGCGTCTGATTACGCTAATACTGTCAAAACACACAAGGTTTACATATAAACACAGCTGCTTATGTCTAAAGTGAAAGTAAACGATTGAGAGAAAAATGGACGCTTGCCTGTAACGTTATATTAGATCCGTGCAGCTCTTAAAGCGACAGTACTAAACATGCTGCTGCTTTTCATTAAGGGAATAGTTCACCCAAAATTATAATTCTGTCATTATTTACTCACATGTTGTCCCAAATTTGTATTAATTTCTTTCTTGTGCTAAACACAAAATAATGTATTTTGAAAAATGTGGGTAACCAAACAGTATCTGGTCCCCATTGAATTTAATGATCAAATATATAACGTTCAACAGAAATAAAAAAACAGTAATTTTGGTTTAAAATAACCAGAGAGTGAGTAAATGATGGTATAAAAATAAAACACAAGGATAGAATTGACAGACAGATGACAGAATTTTAATTTTAGGGCAAACTATTCTTTTAATGTTAAAACAACAAAGCACAATGTGTGCGGTTGCCAGATATCAAGATTTCATGATTTCTCTGTTAAAAGTATACATTTCTACCCGGTGTTTTGCTTAAAGGCACAATATGCACATTTTCACCACTAAAGGGCACATATTCAAAACAAACAAAGAACCAAAGGCGTAGTTTGATGATCCTTTGACTGTGTGTGGAATCATGGAAGTTGTAATCTTCATCCCCACAGCTGATGCAATCTGTTGGGACTCAATCATGTTCAGGCAGAAATCATGTTCATGGATGAGCTAATGTATCAAATAACTTATTAAGTTCACTGTAGTGTGAAGCATGATGGGGCTGAAAGTCGTGGAAGTGACACGAGGATGCCGGAATGATTGCGGAGCTTTTATTGTGCCACAGTCGAGTGCTTCTGTTCGTTCCGGTCATGAATATGTGAGGCAAAACAGCGCTGTTTTATATTATAGCAGTCTGCTCTATGCGCCTCTACTACATGAGCTTCGATGTGTGGTTGCCAGATATCAAGATTTCAAAAAAAAAAAAACATACATATTGTGCCTTTAATTTTTGTGATCTGGCAACCATAAAAAGGACAAGGTTGACTAAATATGATAATAGCTAAAGTACATTTGGCACAGGACTAGGACTAAGGCTATATTAAAAGACTAAGAGTAAAACTAAATTTAAAAATGTTTGAAAAATAAACACTACTCGACATCTTTTAACACTAGAACCGCCGGGGGTTGCTGTATACCTAAATCCGCCATGCGGGTAAATTTTACCCACGCATATAGTAGTGTTTTGATATGACTAAAGGACATTTTGTTTCACTGTATTATACTACTGTCTTTATAAAGAAGTGTCTGGAGTCATAAAAAAATGAATGTCTAGTCATCAACTATATTTTTTGTCCTGTTATTTTATGTTCAAGGCTTTTTATGCAAGCTACAGTCAGTTTTCATAACAGTCAATATAAGCTAAACAAGCCCGCACTTACGAAGATAATTAAATCTTAAATACAGGAATTATATAGAGGGTAAATTTTACCCGTGCTGGCGCTTTTAGGTTTAAATGCCCCGTTTTATGATCTGGTTTCATCTAAACACTTTTTAACACCAGGGAAGTTTAAATGACACAATTTTAGTTTTTAGTAAAGACTAAAAAGTGTTTTATTGAAAATCTGTTATGTACATTTGAAAAACACGTATGGGTAAAATTTTACCTGTGGCGGTTCTAGTGTTAAATCTGCCCTAAGATATATCTTTAACTTTATAAACAGCACAATCTGTAACCGTGATCTATTAAACAAACACATCCCCTCAAACAATCCCGTTCCCACCAGTTGCATTCCAGCAGAGGAGCGTCATGTGGAGAAAAGTGAGAGGACCTTTGCGGTTTGATATCACCCTGCACTATTGTTTTTTTCCCAGCTGCCCCTTCCCAAGTCAGGTCACCATTACCCGCCTGCATTTCCACCACACTGAGCTGGATTAGAGAAGAGGCTCATATATCATTAACGTAGAGATCGGCTTCAAACAGGGGCCTTCTTTCTACACCGTGATCCAGTTTCCCGGCTTGGGCACACATGGATTACTGGTCTGCGTGAGAGAGCCAATGATAGGAGCTCTCCACAAAGCCTGGCCCGGGGATCAGACGGGTTTCAGCCACTGTTAGAGAAGAACGATTTGGCTCTCTCAACACAGGCCCTCCAAAGACTGCATATAGGGTGCCTGAACAGAATGACAGCTGTTGTTGCCTGGCCACAGCCCATATAAGACCTTCCTCTCCAGCAGGGCATGAAGGAACAGGGGGGACAGTGAATAAAAGAGGTATGGTCACTCATCTGAAGGCATGATGCCATTCCCGGAGAGATAATCAACAACAGAGCGAAGCGGGGAATAGAAATCTAAGGAGCTCTGTAACCCCCTGTGGTTTGTCTGTTGGAGTGTGCTGCTGGGATCTTCAAGCGTTCAGAAGTTCAAACAGATAGCTGGACCTGAGATAAAAGCCATTCAGGCTCACAAATGCAGCTCAGAATGCATTTACGTGTCAGAGCTGTGGCTTAGTTGTTTTCACTGTGAGTTGTTGCTCATATAGGCTACAGGACTTTGAATCTGGCTTGTAACATTTCCAAATCCTGTTTCCTCCAATGTTTTCTGTCCTCTCCATTATCATTTCAATAAAAATGTCATATGCAGAACGTGTCTACGTGTCAGAGCTGTGGCTTGGTAGTTATTGCAGTGAGTTGTGATGCTCATAAGAGCAACAGGAATTCGAATCTGGTTCGCAACCTTTCCTAATCCTGTTTCCCCCAACGTTTTCTGTCCTCTCCATCATCATTTCAATAAAAAATGTCATATGCAGAATGTGTCTATGTGTCAGAGCCATGGCTTGGTAGTTTTCACTGTGAGCTGTTGTGCTCCTAGGCAAAAGGATTTCGAATCTGGTTCGCAACATTTCCAAATCCTGTTTCCCCCAACATTTTCTGTCCTTTCTGTGTTATTATTTCAATAAAAAAATGTCATGAGCAGAACGTGTTTGTGTCAGAGCCATGGCTTAGTAGTTATCACAATGAGCTGTGGTATAGACACTTAGAGTTTGAATCTGGCTCGCAACATTTCATAATCCAAGCTGGATGTAAGAAAAAAGTCAATGAGTATTCAGTGTATTCAGGTCAGAGCCATGGCTTAGTAGTTATTACCGTGAGCTGTGGTGCTCATAAGAGCAGTGGACATTCGAATCTGGCTTGCAACATTTTATAATCCTAGCTGGACATCAGGTATAAGGCAATAAGGATTTAGGCTCCCAAATATGGCTCGAAATGTGTCTATGTGTCAGAGCCATGGCTTAGTAGTTAACACTGAGAGCTGCAGTGCTCATATAGTCAATAGAAGTTTGAATCTGGCTTGCAACATTTCTGTTGCTCTTATTGTTTTTTTGTCCTCTCCCTGTTATCATTTCAACAAAAAAATATCACATGCAGAATGTGTCTATGTGTCAGAGTCGTGTCTTAGTAGTTTTCACTATGAACTGTGGTGCTCATATGGGCAACAGGAGTTTGAATTTGGCTCACAACGTTTCTTAATCCTGTTTCACCCAACATTTACTATCCTCTCTGTGTTATTTCAATAAAAAAAATGTCAAAAGCAGAATATGTCTGTGTGTCAGGACCATGGCTTGGTTGTTATTACAGTGAGCTGCGGTTCTCATATTGGCAATGGGAGTTTGAATCTGGCTTGCAACATTTCCTAATTTTGTTTCCTCCAACATTTTCTGTCCTCTCCCTGTTATCATTTCAATAAAAAGTGTCATATGCAGAATGTGTCTACATGTCAGAGTCGTGTCTTAGTAGTTTTCACTGTGAGCTGTGGTGCTCATATGGGCAACAGGAGTTTGAATTTGGCTCACAACGTTTTCTAATCCTGTTTCACCCAACATTTGCTGTTCTCTTTGTGTTATTTCAATAAAAAAAAATGTCATAAGCAGAATGTGTCTGTGTGTCAGGGCCATGGCTTGGTTTTTATTACGGTGAGCTGTGGTTCTCATATAGGCAATGGAAGTTTGAATCTGGCTTGCAACATTTCCTAATTTTGTTTCCTCCAACATTTTCTGTCCTCTCCCTGTTATCATTTCAATAAAAAGAGTCATATGCAGAATGCGTCTACATGTCAGAGTCGTGTCTTAGTAGTTTTCACTGTGAGCTGTGATGCTCATATGGGCAACAGGAGTTTGAATTTGGCTCACAACGTTTTCTAATCCTGTTTCACCCAACATTTGCTGTTCTCTTTGTGTTATTTCAATAAAAAAATGTCATAAGTATGTGTCTAGGTGTCAGAGCCTTGGCTTGGTAGTTATCACTGTGAGCTGTAGCGCTTATAAGGGCAATTAAGAGTTTGAATCTGGCTTGCAACATTTCTTAATCCTGTTTCCTCCAACATTTTCTGTCCTTTCCCTGTTATCATTAAGCAAAAAAGTATATTTTCTATCCTTTTCCTGTTATCATTTCAATAAAAAAAAGTCAAACGCAAAAAGTGTATACATGTCAGAGCCATGGCTTAGTAGTTATTACTGAGAGCAAATAGAGTTCGATTCTGGCTTGCAACATTTTCTAATCCTCCTCCCTCCAACATTTTCAATCCTTTTCCTGTTATCATTTCTGCCTTGCAATATTTTCTTATCCTAGCTGGGCATAAGATAAAAGCAAATGAGTATTTAGGCTCCCGAATATAGTTCAGATGCCTATGTGTCAGAGCTTTGGCTTAGTAATTATCATCTTAAACTGTGGTGCTCATAAGGGAAATTTGTGTTTGAATCTGATTTGCAACATTAATAATCATCGCTGGATGTCAGATAAAAGCCAATGAGGATTTAGGCACCCAGATGTGGCTCTGAATGTGTCAGAACAGTGGTTTAGTTGTTACCACCGTAATCTGTGATACTCATAAAGGCTACAGAAGTTTTAATCTGGCTCGCAACATTTCCTAATCCTATCTGGATATCACAAGAAAGCCAATAACCCACATTCAGGCTCCCAAAATATGACTCAGAATGTGTTTATATGTCAGAGCTTAATAGTTACCACTGTGAGCTGTGGTTCTCGTATGGACACCAGAAGTATGAATCTCGCTCACAACTTTTTGTAATCCTGTTTCTCCCATCATTTCCTGTCCTCTAATTGTTATCATTTCAACAAAAATGACAAAGGCAGCCACAACACAAATTAATGGTTTCCCCCAAACACACCATTCGTCTCTCACTGGTAAAACAAACTGGCAGTACCGCTTCAGTATAACCTATAATAAAAAGATTTGCTAGGTCAGAGCCATGTTTGGACAGTTACAACGCATGCTTTTATTGAGCTGTAGTGCTCATGAGGGCAATCTGAGTTTAAATCTGACTTGCAAGATTTCCTAATCCTGTTTCCTACATCATTTCCTGCCTGCTTCGTTTTTTTTTTAAAGTCAAAAGGTCAAAAGAGGTCAATACACACTATAGTGCCCGAAGGCACTATTGTAACAGGCATTTTGCTATAAAATGAAAAGTTAGGAATGCCACCTCTGTTCTTTACAAATGCCTGTTTCCACAGTCCAGAATCACCCAGGAACAATCTTGTCTGAGAGGAATCACCTAACCAGTACCTGCAAGTACCATTTTCCCACTATCTCAGATCAGATTTGAGTGAGAATGCCAAGCAAAACAGTAGGATGGATGTGTGATAGAGGAGAAAGCTGGAAGGGGTAAAGCATGTTAAGACACACAAGTGTTTTGAAGTCTTCATATTCCAACCCCAAAAACAGTATTAAAAATGCTATTTTACTAAATTACCCTGAAACGTCCTGCTCATTAATACTTCTTATCAAAGTAAAGGCAAACTTCTTGATTCACCCAACTGGTAAGATTTAATGGTGAATCTTATGGAATGTGAATCTATGGAGTGAGTAAATTAAAATACATTTTACATCAAACAAAAAGACACTGTTGCTAAGACAGTTCTTCCATGATGCTTAGCAATCAGGAATGTGATGTTTCTGAGGTCTGTTTTGAAGAAAATGCACATCTGCATAAGGATTAATTGATATATTGAGAAGATAATTCATCTAGATGCTTGATTTACTTTCAGTTGCAGTTTTGTTAATTCTGTTCCTGATGAAATCATTTAAAGCAATGCTTTAATTTAATCACCCCCATGTTCCAAACTCATATCTACCCCAGCTTTTCTTTGTCCAATTTATGAAGAATTCTCTTCAGAGTCAGATCTTTCAAGAGTGATGGGCAATACAATAGAGAAACTTGTGTTTATGTAGCAAATGCAAAACGCACTGCATCAGAATGTATTTCATACAACGTAAATGTATATTGGAGCTTGCCACATCACCACTGACACCTGATACTTAAATCATCACTAAAGCACCATTGGCTAAATAATTGTGGTCAACCTCAAGATACCACTGAGGTGTCAATTTCCTATGTACTTGTGACACTGGACCACAAAACCAGTTTTAAGTAGAATGGGTATATTTGTTGCAATAGTCAAAAATACATTGTATGAGTCAAAATTCTTGATTTTTTTGACAAAAAACATGTAAACATAAATATATACAAAACATACTTTTTGATTAGTAATATGCATTGTTAAGAGCTTAACTTTAAACACGATTTTTTTGCACCCTCAGATTCCAGATTTTCAAATAGTTGCATCTCAGCCAAATATTCTATCCTAACAAACCATACATCAATGGAAAGGTTATTTATTCAGCTTTCAGACTGTGTATAAATCTCAATTTCAAAAACCCTTATGACTGGTTTTATGGTCTAGGTTCACATTTATGCTTTGAATCATTGTTTGAGTTCACAAAACCACCTGACTAATTCGTTCTCAAATCAAACTGATTCAGTTCTCGAGTTCAACTCACTGACTCAATGATCCAGTTGCAGTTGTTAAAAGCCTACTAGCCGTATCCGCATCCAAAATTTCCCTCAGAAAAAAGTCAGTTTCGAATAACATGAGGCTGAGTAAATTATTTCATTTTTCTGTCAGCTTAACAATTACAAAATGCCTGTCAACAAAACTTTATCTTGGCTGTTATTGCCTTTTTAGGTGAAAGACAGTGTGTAGGTGGGGGTTTTACAAGTTGTTTGACTAGTCATGGTTCTTTGAGAAACAGCAAAAGGGCGTTATGTGAACCGTTCTTCTGCTTTTACAAAACAAATCGTCTGGAAGAGCTTCTGAAGTGTCAGACACTAAAACAACAAAAATCTTAAGGTGTTGGTGTTGCTCTTACATCCATTCGGGTAAGTGTAATTTAAATAATGACTCTTTTTAAACAGGTTTCCCAGCACTCCTCCCATCAGCCATTGGTCAAAACAGATGGCCCCGCCTTTAAACCTACGCCATTGGTTGATCCCCCAATGCTGTTGTTGGGCAGGTCGGGATGTTCAAACAAACAAAGCTATGTTTTGATAGCAGCACAGAGACAAAGAGTGTATACTTTTTAGGAAAATACACCAACTCGTATTAGTCTCTGCATAACTTTAAAACTAAGCTAAAGTAACTCAAACACCACATTGTCCTTGGCTCCAAAGAATTGTGCCTGAATGGAAAAAGTAGGCAATCATTCACTACCTCCTCAGGCCCCAAAGCATTAATTGGCCGAAAACATCTGAAGCATTGAAGCGTATAACCAATAAGTGTGTGTTCATGTGTACCAACATGAAAGTCGTGCAGTTAAAAGAAGCATGTGTGCTACATTTGTATACATCCAACAGCCTGATGTACCTGCATTTACCCAGGCATAAAGTGTGTAATGATTTCCGGACGATTTCAGAAATACCCCAGACCTCTGTTTAGATTAGGTTTATAGCACAAAACCACTTAATTTCTTAACATGCTGTGTTTACAAGGCCTTGAAATTCTCTTGGGTGGCAGTGACATTAAAAGGCTTAAAGGAAAAAACAGAAGATTGTGAGCAGGAGAGGATAAGAAGTGTGGGTGTAACTGATTAAAGCGTGGCCAGCGCTCTACAAAGGAGAACAGCGGTTTACCCTCTCTTTTTATGAAAAGAAGGAAGCAATAAATAATTGGTCAGGACAAGCTATTCAAAACATTGGCATCCCCTCTTTATTGGTGAAATTCTTTGCTTTTGGCCAGTTTGGCATAGTGGTCTTTCGTGAAACTGCTGGGAACGCGTCTCTCACTCCCAGATTGAATCGCAAACGTGATCTTTTTTAAAAACGGCTCAAAGTATAAGCGTCTAAATATATCTGTGTATTAATCTGACTGTGGTGAACGGAAAGAATTCCAGAATTAAGCTCAATGGGAACCAAGTGCTTCGGACATTATGTCTTGATTTAACAAGTAATCTTTTTAGGAAATTAAAGAAACAAGTTTTATACAAGCACCAATGTTTCAAATTAGGCTAACATGAAAAATAAATAACCCAGCGTAGTATTGGCAAACCTTGGAAAGCTCTTGTCCAGCATCACACTGCCGGCAGGGAATACAGTTTCCAAACTTATCCTTGTATTCCTGTTCCCTGCAATCTCTTCTCTCCTCTGCCATAACTGCAAACTGAGAGGGATATGAAACAAACGTGGTTAATTATTGCATAATTTCAACATTTGATGAGGTAGTGTACAGTGTGAATGATACAATATGAACAAAACATACCATAACACAAAGTGGAAGGACGAGTATCCTCTGAAGAGGAAAACCGGAGAGGATCAGAGCCTGGGGCATTGTGAAAAGTCTTTCCCACATACACTGTGAAAGCAGAAATCCTTTGATGAATGATTAATGGAGGACACTATTTGCATTATCTTTCAAAACTGTGTGAACACCGAGCAAACAATGATTATTATAAACAAATATCCTTTTGTGCTTTTTTTTGATGTTCATAACAAAGCTCCAGTTTAGAATACTGCATGTTGAAATCAGATATCAAAACATTTGAAATGCTCTGCAGATGTTTAATATTTATTGAGGTTTAACACTGACTGAGTTGGATACAGATGTTGATAATTAAAAATAAGGTAATACTGGCTGATAATGATATCTCAGATTCAGTTTTTGTAGATTTCATAAACATTTTGGCTTTTTTCTTTCTTTCTTATACTGATATACTCAGAATTATTTATACACTATTAGTCAAAGGTTTTTCATGTTTTTTTAAATAAGTCTCTTCTGCTCACCAAGCCTACATATATTTGATACAAAGTACAGAAAAAACAGTAAAGTATGTGTGTGTGTGTGTGTGTGTGTGTGTGTTTTCAGGATTCTTTGATGAATAGAAAGATCCAAAGATCAGCATTTATCTGAAATAAAAAGCTTTTGTAACATTGTACTCTATATCATTCAAAATCTGGGAGTCAATATGGGGAAAGAAATTATAGAAGTTAATAATTTTATTTAATAAAAAAGCTTTAAATTGATCAAAAGTGGTAATAAAAACATTTATAATGTTACAGAAGATTTCTATTTCAAATAAAACTTTCTATTCATCAAAGAAACCTGAAAAAAATGCTGTTTTCAACATAATAATAATAAAAAAATGTTTTTTGAGGAGCAAATCAGAATATCAGAATTTCTGAAGGATCATGTGATTAATAAAAATGCATTTTTTATCTATTCATACATATATATATACAATATATTTCCTGTTTAACAATACATAACCAATATGTCAATAATTATTAACTTGCTGGTTATATATTATATTATATCCATTAGAGAGAGAGAGAGAGAGATTATTATTATCATTATTGGTGCTGTTGTTTTGTTGCTTTGTTATTGTCATTAGTAGTAGTAGTAGTAGTAGTATTAACGTAATACTGTATTAGTACTTCAAACCATAATAATGCACAGTGTAAAATAACTTTTTTTCTCTTGCACTGGACGATTTAAAAACAGGTCCCTTGTATGAATTATAAGCTATAGCTATACACTATATGTGTGTGTGTGTGTGTGTGTGTGTGTGTGTGTGTGTGTGTGTGTGTGTGTGTGTGTTAGTTTCATGTAGTTTTCTGAAGATACTGGTATTTGATTCATATTCCGTGCGGTCAAAGCAGCGCTGCAACTGTGTGCAAAACTTTCTTACCGATAACGAGTCACTCGTAAGACTGCCGTCTCCTACGGGAAGCCGTTCGGGATGTGATCCAGTGTGCTCGCCGCTGAGGTCTGAACTCGTCCCGAGTCCAGCCCTAAAGTAAAAGCTCAGATGAAAGCCTGCGGTCTGATGCCTGTAATCTGATCTCCCATCAGCATGTACATCAAAGCTTCAGACACGTCCTGGACAAAAGCGCTTTAAACGAGCCTGTTTATTCACTTACACTCCTCAATATGTTCATCCGAGTATTTGCAAATGCACAGACTCCATATGAAAACAAGAAAAGTCTCACTGCATGATCCCGACGCAGGCATGGACTGAAAGCAACAGCTCGGTCTTGTGTGATCTGATCTGCTGCGCGTGTTTGATGCAGAATTCCCTTTCATCTCAATGACGTCACCTGGCGAGCAGCGATTGGCTGGATTGCCTGCAGGGAGAGGAAACTTTTCACATAGAGTTCGATTTCTTGAAATCAAATCTGTTGCATTCACCGGCTGCAGAAAAGGTGTTTGAGGAGTCACACTTACATAAGAATGCCATTAAATGAAATAACAGAATATCACACCAGTGTCATTTATTTATTTAAATAAATCAGTTAATCAATAAAGCACAAGCAGTTTTCAACAAAAACATGTACTAAAAATAGGTTTGTGAACAAGTTGTTACTTTTTGTCTGGACCTAATGAATTTTCAATTCAATTCTGTGGTCATTTTAATGTTCATTGATATGCTAGTACTGGGTGCCATCTGCTGGTCATTACAGAGAATTACAATCAAGAATTTTATCCCGGTTTTCATGCTGCTTTAAATAACTACCTCAAATACAAGTCAATAACTCAAATATATACATTAATATACTGTAAATACTATATTTAATCCATGATTTACATTATTTACATTTTACAATCTTTAGCTAGACACTACAACATACGGGAAATTGGGGCTAGTTGCAAACCAAGTCAAGTCCAGTTACAAATATGCTTGCATCATATCCACCTTTTTTTAATGCGCAAGTAAACCTAAGAGTGAGACCTCCGGTTCACTATAGCCGCTATAGTAAAATAACAACAACGTGCAGTAAACGGTAAAAGTGTTTGCACTACAAAAAGTGTGTTCATAATTAAGATAATACATTCAAAATATATGGTATTTTTGTACAGCTAAAAATAGACGCGGATTAAACCGGAACCCAGACCCATAGAATTTACAAAAGGCCACTCCCACTATTTGTATTTTTGCACTAAATGTTGGGTAACAGCTGAACACAATAAAACCACACTAAGGTATGTTCACTCCTGAGTCAACTTTTTATGAAAAATCTGAAATGTTTTCTGAGGACGAGAGTATTACTACATGTGAGGATGTATTTACTTAATTAAAAATACAGTGAAACAGCAATATTGTGAAATATTATTACAAAAAGGACTGTTTCTAATTGAACATATTTTAAAAATGTATTACTGTGAAGCTAAATGTTCAGTTTTCAGTGTTGAATGTGACCCTGGACCACAAAACCAGTCTTAGTTAGCACATATTTGTAGCAATAGCTAAAAATAGGTCTACTTCTTTTATGCCAAAAATCATTAGGATGTTAAGTAAAGATCATGTTCCATGAAGATATTTTGTACATTTCCTACCGTAAATATATCAAAACTTGATGTTTGATTAGTACCATTTCTAAGAACTTAATTTGGACAAATGTAAAGATGATTTTTCAATATGTTGATATCAAATTCCAGATTTTTGATACTGTCCTACCTTAACAAACCATACATCAAAGGAAAGTGTATTTACCTCACTTTTAAAAAAATGTACCCCATGACTGGTTTTGTGAACACAAATGATCCAGAAATTAGTCTAATATGCTGATTTGCTGCTCTAGAACCATTATTCATGTTAAAAACAGTTGTGCTGCTTAATATTAATGTTTTGTTTTGGGGTAGAAAGTTCAAAAGAACAGCATTTATTTGAAATGTAACTAGCCATATTCATTAAAATAAATAAATAAATACATATAACAATAAAAGAAGAAGTAGGCACTTACAAACTTTTATTCCCCAAAGTTAACATTTTTTTATTAAAGCCAACGTGAAATTACTTACAAGTTATGATCACAATTGCTAAAAAGTGTGATAGATCACATGAACTGCTAAGGTGATCAGGAACATCTTTATAGTGTTTTTTTTTTTTCTGTCTACAGTACGTATACATTGGTTAATATTAGAAGAATCTACCATATCCTTTCATTTTACATTTTAAACCAACTTTATTACACAGCTTTATTTATTGAATGGTTAATTCACCCAAAAACCAAAGATAATTTCACTTTATTTGTGTGACTACTACGTGAAACAGAAAATAAAGATGTTTAGCATTATGCATTTTTCGTTACATCTTTTAACACAATAAAAGTGACATATGACTAAGATTGTCATAACATTCTCCCTTTTGCATGCTACTTTCTCACTTTGTCCATCCATAAAGCACATTCTCTGACCATAGACTAATAATGCATGAGCTCCTGGAGAACCTGCCGAAGTGCTGGTGGTTTTGGTCAAAGTGAAGGTGTCACTGGGCAGCTTGTGGGACAAACAGTTCAGCCATCATGTCAATCCACACACTAACAAATTCTGAGAAACTCTGAAATGATGTGACAGATCACTTATGACTGAGATAAGCTTCAGTTTCTTGAGCATCAGTAAAATGATAAACTGGCTCAGAAATAGACACGAACATACAGTTTGAAACCAAACTTCTTGTTGTATTGATGCTGGATCTCATCAAAGCACATTATTTTGGTCTTCCAGTGTCAGATCCATCCTGAATCTGAGCATCATGGTACGCAACATCTTCAATACTTATTTCTTCATACTCATCTGGAAGGAACAACACAAGTTATTTTTAGAAATAAAAACACATGTAAATAGGGACATAATATACATTTTATACAGTAAACTGAGTTAATAATCAATTATGGATTAATATTATTACACTTTAAAATAAGTTTTCGATTTTAATATACCTTTAAATAGTAATTTCTGTGATGCCAAAGTTGTTTTTTAGCAGCCACATATAGCCACAATATTATTGTCTTTTAATCAAATAAATGTAGCCTTAGTGAGCATTACAGAGATCCTTTAAATGAATAAACAAATAAACATTTGAGAAAAAATGAAATCCCGTGGATTAAACGTTAAGCATACCTTTAACTTCAACTTTAATCACAGTGCTGGTATCTAACGTTATCCTTTGCAGTTTGCGGCGTTTCTTTTCCGGAGGTCTGTAGTAGCCCAGCCATAGTGTTGGATAAGGATTCTCTGCTGTAGGTCTCTTGTCAACAAAGTGAAAGCTGCACACGTACAGATTCTTCGGAGGTTTTTTCAAATACAGGTTCCGAAGCCAATTCCTTTTGTCCTCCTCGGCATTAGGCATTCGATAAAAGGTATACCACTGTGGACAGGGGCACTCCGCTTTTGTGAGCGGTTTGTGATCATAACACTCTTGATTTAGCCACAGGTTTAGTTTCCTTCGATTGTTGTAACAGCCACTAACTGCACACGTCGTCCCAGAACTTCGCAGAGACATTTTATAACGATTCAAACGCAAACCAACCACCTACGCTAGGATGCGTTTATCAGCTACATACAAAACACCAGCCTATCGGAAGTTCCGCCCACCTCACTCAAATACAGACACCTCGTTTGTAAATAATAAATTAAACAATAAATGTAGAAAACAAGGCAGTGTGGATTGTCTAATCTATCTGTGGTCGGAATAACTCATATTCACTGTTCACAAGACAATTGTGTTGGTACTGATTTTCTATTCGTCAATGCGGAAGTAAGCCTATGGGCGAGGCTTCCGGTTCATAAGCCCCTATAGGGAAATAACAACGTGCAGTAAATGGTAAAACTGTTTGCACTGCAAACCAATGTGTTCATAATTAGGAAAATACATAAAAATAATATGGTAAGACACCAATGTGCAATATCAAGCAGCAAACCAGCTGTTTGTACAGCTAAAAATAGCTGGGCGTGGATGAGACCAGAAGCCAGACCCATAAAATGTACACATGCCAGTGCCCACTCTTGTGGGAAAATAGGTGGATAGAGAAATAACCAGAAGAATAACAATGTGCAGTAAATGATAAAACTGTTTGCACTACAAACCCGTGTGTTTATACTTAAGATAATACATTAAAATAACATGGTAAAACACACCAATTTGCAATATCAAGCAGCAAAACAAGCTGTTTTGTACCGCTAAAAATAGCTGGAAGTGGATGAAACAGTAAGACAGACCCATCAATTTTAGAAATGGCTGCGCCCACTCTTACGAGAAAATAAGGTGGATATAATTTATCTACTCTAAAACTGTCTAGACGTAAACCGTAGGAGCCCAAACTGGGCAGGATGGTCCCAAATGTGCACTGCGCTTAGGCACACATCCGCCCCACACTGGGTGGTGCATTTGGTTCATAACTCTGAAACCCCAAAGACTACCTAAATAGCACACGTACGTCTGCAAGATGTCTGTTAAAGATCTCTTGATCTGGAAAGCATCTGCTGTGTACAAACATCTGGCAGACATCTGTAAGATGTCAGTTTTACATACATTCTAAATCTTTAAGACATCTAATAGACATCTATTTGACATCTGATAGGAAACATCCAATAGTATTGCAGATAAGCAAACTATGTTGTGCAGATGTCTTGCAGATGTAAATGCAGACATCAAATAGAAAAAAAAACTTATTGAAACTTGAGAGACATTAGGACATTCTGAATCCAAGTCCCTGTCAATAGGGGACGCTAAAACCTTTTGGAGATAAATCAACCAAGCCTAAATCAAGTTGAAAGTCGGTATGTCTCTTCTTTAGGCCAAATTTTTTAAATATCACACAGATAAACCAACAAACATGGCCAGCAGCAGCTTATAGATTCAAATCTGAATTTATATAAACCTAAATGATTATAGTGTCAAATACCAGACTGTATATAAAAACTAGGTGAGAATCAGCCACAAGGTGTCACTGTAATAAGCAAATAAACCTTTTTGAAAAAATCATTCAGATTTCCTGAATCAATTTATTGTATGCTTATGTATTTGGGCAAGAAATGTAATACATAAATGCATATAAATTAATTCAGCTTTAGTAGGCTACATTTATAATATTTATGACCTCTTAATCAGTATTTTTATATGCCCTAATGAAATTGAAAACATATTTGTCAAGTTGCCAGACACTGAATATATTGCTCAAAGTCAGTCAAAAGGTATTTTTAATGTTTTTTTTTAAAGAATTGCTGACCAATCCTGCATTTATTTGATCCAAAATACAGCAAAATTGTGAAATATGTGTACTATTTAATAACTGCTTTCTATTTAAATATGTTTTAAAATGTAATTTATTCCTGTGAACAAAAGCAAATAAATAATAAAAAAAAAATGTTATAATGTTACAAAAGAATTCTATTACAGATAAATGCTGTTTTTCTGAACTTTCTATCCATCACAGAAACAATTCTACTCTGTTTTCAACAAATGTTTTTTTTTATAAAGCAAATCAGAATATTAGAATGATTTCTGGAGCATCATGTGACTGGGGTAATGATGCTAAAAATGCAGCTTTGAAATCACAGGAATAAATTACATTTTAAAATATATTCAAATAGAAAACAGTTATTTTAAATAGTAAAAATATTTCACATTTTTACTGTTTTTGCTGTACTTTGGATCAAATAAATGCAGGCTCGGTGAGCAGAAGAGACTTCTTGACTTCTTTAAAAATCTCACTGTTCAAAAACTTCTGACTGGTAGCGATGTTATTCATGAATATAGCATATATGACAAAGGATAAAAGTGAAAATCCGTTGAATATATCAAACTATGATTAAAATGTCTAAATGTAGATTAAAATGTAGGTTAACGTTTTTTAAACTGATTTTGACGTGTTAACCAACTTCTTGTGCCTCATCCGTTCTGACAGTTCTGTCATGATGTGCTGTTTACATTTAACTGATCTAGAAGAATGAGAAAAATGAAGACAGATATATATTATGTGTGATACAATAATATCACAGTGGGGGAAAAAAAGAAAATGGTTGGGGGGAAAAGTATTATAACATGTTATTTGTGCACCCTCAGCAGTCTAAGTGCAAAATGCTGACAGTTGTTTGACACAGGATTGTTCTTCTCTTGATTGTTGATGTAGCTCTGCCAGAAACGAATGGAGTTATTCTGAAGCCACTTCATATGCTTGAAGCATCTCTTTGTGATGCAGGCATATGTATTTCACCAATATGAATTAAGAAGATCTTCACCTTGCGGGGTGTCATTTAGAAAAATGTAATTTCTACTCTGCATTGTTGTGCAGTATTTTCACTGGTCACATAAACTGGCTTTTAACAGTGACACACTTGAGTCTGTATAAGGACCATAGTCTAATGGCATAGGGAATTCCCCTGTGCAGCATGTGTGTTCATCATGACAACAGATGCATAACTAGACATCCTTGCTCTGTTGTCAAGGGTACCATAATGTCTTTCTCTATGCAATGGCTTATTCTTGACCAGAACTGAGCTGAGAGGCAGTTGAATTGCTGAAAAATGCTTAAAAACTTTATAGTTGAAAATATTTAAATGAAGTGTCAAATACATTATGAAAAAAATATGGCTTTTTACTGTCTGCTACATCAAATAGAGAGGATTCTTGTGGCTTCTAATGGGTATAAGTTTGCACTTCATAAAACTAACAATGTGTACTCTTGTAAACACAAAGCTATTGATGCACAAGGCTATAATCCCCAAACAAATCTCCTAGTAATTCCATGGAGTGTAGTAGCAGAGATTCCCAAGTGCTCAATGGGACAAGATTCCCCAGGCTACAGCAGACCTGCACCTGAGCTACGAACAAATAGTAACAAGCATTAGCAAGTTTAAAAACTAAGCCCAAGTCTCTGTTACTAAAGTCTCTGTTAAAGCTAAGTCTCTAGTTGCTTCATTAAAAGCTTTTTGTATTACTGTATTAAAAGGTCACTGTATTATGTAGAGTAGAGTATTATGAGAGAGAGATGGACTGAGCAAGTGTGATTACCTACATCTGATACAGCATTCATTCTTCAGATCAATCTCAAATTCACAATAAAACTTTAGTTTGAATGTCCGCTGAGGAAAGCGGTATCTTTGTCGTACTATCCTTTTATCTGTTAAAGAACAAGTTTACCAGAACAAAAATGTACAGGTAATTTACTCATCCCCTTGCCATCCAAGAAATTATGTTTTTTTAAGGAAAACATTTTCCTTAAAAAGATTTTTCTCCATACAGTGGACTATGGTGCCTGCAAGTTTTAAAATGCAGTTTAAATGCAGCTTCAAAGGACTCTAAACGATCCCAGCCGAGGAAGAAGAGTCTTATCTAGTGAAATGATTGGTTATTTTCTAAATAAAAAAAAAAAAAATACAATTTATATACTTCAATATAATATATAACAATATATATATAACCTCAAATGTTTGTCTTATCTAGTTCTCGATGAACTCTGTGTATTTCGTTTCATGACAGTTATGGTATGTCGAAAAACTCCCATCTCATTTTCTTCTACACCTTCAACATCCTCCTACATCACTGTTTTACCTTTTTTTTTGTAAAGGGCATTTTATCTTCTATGCATGTTCACTTAACACTGGGTCGGTACTTCTGCAGCAATGTAAGACAAAGTTGGAAGAGAAAATGAGATGGCAGTCTTTTAACTTGCCCTAACTCTCATGAACCAGAATACACAGAGTTCATGCAGACAAGCATTTTTTTTTTTTTTTAGAAAATAACCTTTTCACTAGATAAGACACTTCTTCCTTGTCTAGGATCATTTAGAGTCCTTTGAAGCTGCATTTAAACTGCATTTTGGAAGTTCAAACTCAGTCCACTATATGGAGAGAAATCCTGAAATGTTTTCCTCAAAAAACATAATTTCTTTATTACTGAAGAAACAAAGACATGAACATTGTGGATAACAAGGTGGTGAGTAAATTATCTGTACATTTTTGTTCTGGAAGTAAAATTTTTCAAGTAAAGGGAATAGTTCACCGTTCTGATGTGGCAACACCTTCACTCATATACAGTAATTTGGCTGAAAAATGACTATACTGACTAGTTGTTGGTGTCCTGTTGGTGTCCTGTACCCAGAGCCCAGCCAACTACCACCCCCACTCGCGGAGCATGAGCCCGAGCCCACCGCGGATGGAGAGCCTAACGCGATTGAGACATTGCCATCAGGAGTGACAGAGCAAACGATCGCCGCAGAGCCAGAGCCTGTTGCATCCGACCAGGTGTGAGAGCCGGCTACAATGCCCGCGAAAGTGGAAGTATCAGTTCAGCGTGAGGGGGCTACGGAAAGCCCCACCCACTGCACCGCTGCTGAGGGTGAGCAAGCGCAGGACTCTGGGGATTTAACTTCTCTACAGAGATCATCATCGACATGAACCACGTTTTCCTACCCACCCTCCCTCTCTTGCCTCCATTCATCCCTGCCTCAGCCATGCCACCGCTGTCACCTGGCAGCCCCTCTGCTCAACCTCAGCCCACTATCTGTGCGGTGGGTGTGCTGCAGTTCTGCCAATCTCCATCGGCGTCATGGCTGGAGGATCCCTCACCTCCTGAGTCCCGGACTCCACCTCGGCCCTCCAACCCAGTGGCTCCACCATTGCAGCTAGCTCCCGTGTCTCCACCGTCGTCCGTGGGCCCACCAGCTCCACCGGGCTCCCTCATCCCTCTGGCTCTGCCTTGGTCGGGCATTGTCCCGCCATCACCTCAGGAATCTACTCCTCTGGCTATGCCTCGTGACTCCGCTGTTTTTATAGTATTAGATGCCCTTAATAACATACTAAAAGTTTGCCAAAGTTTGACCACTAGAAAGGTGTAATTTTCAAGATGGTGTCCAAGATGGGCAGGAAGCCCTTAAAATATCCTAACTCCTTCATTATTTGACCTAACAAAGTAATCTGGGTGTCTAACCCCATGTTTACTGGGTCTATGAATCCATTGGACTTGTCTAAATTGCACTGACATGATTACGTACTTATGGAATACAGGTGCATCTCAAATTAGAATATCAGTAAAAAATGAAACTTTCATATATTCTAGATTCATTACATGTAAAGTAAAACATTTCAAATTTTTGGTTTTAATTTTGATGATTAGAGCGTACAGCTCATGAAAGTCAAAAATCAAGTATCTCAGAATATTAGAATATTTTCATTAAATGACCATCCCTACAGTATAAATTGTGGGTATCTCTTGTTTTTTGAAAGCACACTAATAGGGAAGCCTGCTGACCTAGCAATGGTCCAGGAGACAATCATTGACACCCTCCACAAAGAGAGTAAGTTACAGAAGGTCATTACTGAATGGGGTGACTGTTTACAGAGTGATTTATCAAAGCATATTAAATGCAAAGTTGACTGAAATGAAGAAATTGGGCAAGCAAAGGTGCACAAGCAACAGGGATGACCGCAAACTTGAGAATATTGTCGAGTAAAGCTGATTCAAACACTTGGGAGAGCTTCACAAGGAATAGAATGAAGCCAGAGTCAGTGCATCAAGAGTCACCACACTCAGACCTCGTCAGGAAAAGGACTAGTAAGCCACTTCTGAAACAGAAACAATGTCAGAAGCATCTTACCTGGGCTAAGGAGAAAAAGAACTGGACTGTTGCTCAGTGGTCCAAAGTCCTCTTTTCACATTAAAGAAAATATTTCATTTCATGTTGAAATCATGGTCCCAGAATCTGGAGGAAGACTGGAGAGGCACAGAATCCAAGCTGCTTGAAGTCCAGTGTGAAGTTTGTTGTGACGTCTGCTGGTGTCGGTCCATTGTGTTTTATCAAGTGCAAAGTCAATGCAGCCATCTACCAGAAGATTTTGGAGCACTTCCATCTGCTGACAAGCTTTATGGAGATGCTGATTTCCTTTTCCAGAAGGACTTTAGCACCTGCTCACAATGCAACAACCACTTGACCATGATATTACTGTGCTTTACTGGCCAGCCAACATGCCTGACCTGAACCCTATTAAGAATCTATGGGATATTTTCAAGAGAAAGATGAGAAACAGTTGATCCATCAATTTACAAATGATCTGAAGGCTCAATAGTGCCTCAGCAGTGCAACAGGCTGATCACTTCCATGCCACACTTCACTGATGCTGTCATTTGTGCTAGGAGCAAGTCATTTGCTGTAATATGTGCTGCCCACCAAGTATTAAGTGCATAAATGAACATACTTTAAAGAACTTGAACTTTTCTGTTTTGCAAATCCATTTTTTGATTGACCTTAGGAAATATTCTAATATTTTCAGATACTGGATTTTTGACTTTCATGAGCTGTAAGCTCTAATCATTAAACTTAAACAAACAAACAAAAAAAACTTGAATATATGAAAGTTTCATTTTTTAAAATAAGTTACAAACAAAAAATTTGCTTTTTCATGATATTCTAATCTTTTTAGATGCACTTGTACATGAGTTTGTGAGATTACTACAAGGTTTTATCTTTGTTTGTGGTGAACCAGAGATGTAAATGATTTAGCCTATGTCATGTAACTCCTACTCAGTACGTGTTTTTGGACACATACACTTTTTTTTTGGTTAAAACACAGACTTGACATTCAATGTAAAAGTTATTGCACCCAAAAGTTAAACTTAAATTCGAGTTGTATAACTCTGATCATAAACAACTCTGAGTTAGCCTGAACAGAGGCCTGTGTGTGAACCCTCTAAAATAGTCACTCATTTCAATTTGAATAAGGTATACATGTGTAATGCATCCTCTATAGATGTTTTTGAGTATAAAGGTGGCATTATACTAAACCCAACAAAACTAAATTCACAATTTTCAGCAATTCTGAAGATGGTGGAAAAGAATAATGATATTTGATATTGCTTGCCTCATTGAAATGTTGTTGGCAGCACAGTGTATACCATTTTGCTCAAACAAAATTCATCCTTGACTACTTAAAAACCACCACAGAAACCACCAACACTAGGCAAAACAATATGAGAAATATGCAACTACTTAAGGGAAATTGTACTTATTTTTCATAATATAAATATGCTTGTAACCAATTGCTTTAATATATAATTGTACTTGTAATCACTTTTCTGTCATGCAAATATGCTAATTAGAATATTACATGGCCAAAAATGTATCAGGCACCAGTATTCTTGATCTAGGAGGAATATAAAGGAGCATTTTAAGGACCTGACAGACACCATTTTGAAAGCGGGGCCTTTCTTGGAATCAAACTTTGGTAAACTTTTAGCATGTTTTTAAGTACATCTGATACTATTGTAAACCACTGAAAAACCTTTTGTTAGAATTTTTTTGGGGTCAAGCCATATTTGCAGCTGACAATGTGTTTCAGCCGTGGGTAATCATAGCGTACCCATATACAGCTATAGCGCACAGCTACGAGTGTGATATTGTGCTTATACAACAGTTTGCATGCGTGAGTTTGTAAATACAAACTCTCTTGCCTCCATTCATCCCTGCCTCAGCCATGCCACCGCTGTCTCCTGGCAGCCCCTCTGCTCACCCTCAGCCCATTATCTGTGCGGTGGGTGTGCTGCAGTTCTGCCAATCTCCATCGGCGTCATGGCTGGAGGATCCCTCACCTCCTGAGTCTCGGACTCCACCTCGGCCCTCCAGCCCAGTGGCTCCACAATGGCAGCTAGCTCCTGTGTCTCCACCGTCGTCCGTGGGCCCACCAGCTCCACCGGGCTCCCTCATCCCTCTGGCTCTGCCTTGGTCGGGCATTGTCCCGCCATCACCTCAGGAATCCACTCCTCTGGCTACGCCTCGTGACTCCGACTCCGTAGGGCTCTGTCCTCCGTCGAAGCCTCCTCCTACATAGACTTCCTTTTTTCCATCCCACTTCCACTCCTCTGTCCGCCTCCTAAGTCCCCTGCGTCCATCCCTCCTTCCGGGATGGGGGTGTAATGTCACAACCCTGTGGACTGATTATGTTGGTTTCTCCCTCTTGTGTCCATATTTGGCTTTCCTGTTCCTTCCCTTGTTAAGTCCATTATTAGTTAATCACCTGCATCTGTCTGTATGTCATTAGCGTTCCTTTATTAGTTGGTTCAGCTCTGTGTTAGTTTGTTCGGTATTAAGGTTCTGTTCATGTGTCTACCCTCCTGTTTGTGGAATTACCTGCCTGTTTGGAATATATTAAAGACTCCATCCTGACCTTTCGTCTTTGCGCATCTTTATCTACACACGACCGTGACAATACTGTAGCTGACAGCTGCATGGTTATAATTTTATCTCTAATAGTATCGATCTTGTAGTTCATAAAGTAGCTCATAAAGTCATTACTGTTGTGCTGTTGAGAACATGGTATTGTGTTTGTTTTATTCTAAAAGAGATGAAAAAAAAAATATATTTTTTTTCTGTAGGATGAAGTACTTTCCCTCCATCCAATACTAAATACCTAAATAATACCTAAAAAAGGATCAACCGTATTTAAAATACTAGATAAAGAGATAGTCCATACTTTCAATTTTCAAGTTTTTTTGAGCTATTGGATATGCTGAGGAATTGAGATAAATCAGGAAGATTATTAACAAAGCAGTCTTTTGTGGTAGAAGTGATAGTTCTACCATATTTGTAGCAAGGAGTCGATTTTACAACTTTACCTATATGGAGTATACACAAGGCTAGATAATGACCTGAGATATTGTCGCTCTGCTGCAAATTTGAATAGGATTGACATCAATGATTTATTATTATATATTGAGTTGTTATTCAATATTTAATATTTGCATTTCATTGAAACCTATTGTCTATCATTCAATTTGAATATTGCTATTATGACATATATTTAATATGTGCATATATATTTCCAATTAAATGAGCAATATGACATGAGTAGCAGTGCGATATGGCAGTATATCGGCATGACTGTTAGGCGGCTGCATATATATATATATATATATATATATATATATAAAACACCTAACCCTAAAAAAAAATCTAACAAAAGGTTTCTCAGGTGTTTTTATAGTATTAGATGCCCTTAATAACATACTAAAAATTTGCCAAAGTTTGACCACTAGAAAGGTGTAATTTGCAATATGGTGTCCAACATGGGCAGGAAGCCCTTAAAATATCCTAACTCCTTCATTATTTGACTTAGCAAAGTAATCTGGGTGTCTAACCCTATGTTTTCTGGGTCTATGAATCCATTGGACTGCACTGACATGATTACGTACTTATGGAATACAGGTGCATCTCAAATTAGAATATCATTAAAAAATGAAACTTTCATATATTCTAGATTCATTACATGTAAAGTAAAACATTTCAATTGTTTTGTTTTATTTTTGATGATTAGAGCGTACAGCTCATGAAAGTCAAAAATCAAGTATCTCAGAATATTAGAATATTTACATTTAAGTTTCATTAAATGACCATCCCTACAGTGTAAATTGTGGGTATCTCTTGTTTTTTGAAAGCACACTAATAGGGAAGCCTGCTGACTTAGCAATGGTCCAGGAGACAATCACTGACACCTTCCACAAAGAGAGTAAGTTACAGAAGGTCATTACTGAATGGGGTGACTGTTTACAGAGTGATGTATCAAAGCATATTAAATGCAAAGTTGACTGGAAGGAAGAAATTGGGTAAGCAAAGGTGCACAAGCAACAGGGATGACCGCAAACTTGAGAATATTGTCGAGTAAAGCTGATTCAAACACTTGGAAGAGCTTCACAAGGAATAGAATGAAGCCAGAGTCAGTGCATCAAGAGTCACCACACTCAGACCTCGTCAGGAAAAGGACTACCATGCCACTTCTGAAACAGAAACAACGTCAGAAGCATCTCACCTGGGCTAAGGAGAAAAAGAACTGGACTGTTGCTCAGTGGTCCAAAGTCCTCTTTTCTCATAAAATAAAAACATTTTATGTTGAAACCATGGTCCCAGAGTCTGGAGGAAGACTGGAGAGGCACAGAATCCAAGCTGCTTGAAGTCCAGTGTGAAGTTTCTAATGATTTGGAGTGCCGTGATGTCTGCTGGTGTTAGTCCATTGTGTTTTATCGAGCGCAAAGTCAATGCAGCCATCTACCAGAAGATTTTGGAGCACTTCCATCTGCTGACAAGCTTTATGGAGATGCTGATTTCCTTTTCCAGCAGGACTTTAGCACCTGCTCACAATGCAACAACCACTTGACCATGATATTACTGTGCTTTACTGGCCAGCCAACATGCCTGACCTGAACCCTATTAAGAATCTATGGGATATTTTCAAGAGAAAGATGAGAAACAGTTGATCCATCAAATTAAAAATGATCTGAAGGTTCAATAGTGCCTCAGCAGTGCAACAGGCTGATCACTTCCATGCCACACTTCACTGATGCTGTCATGTGTGCTAGGAGCAAGTCATTTGCTGTAATATGTGCTGCCCACCAAGTATTAAGTGCATAAATGAACATACTTTAAAGAACTTGAACTTTTCTGTTTTGCAAATCCATTTTTTGATTGACCTTAGGAAATATTCTAATATTTTCAGATACTGGATTTTTGACTTTCATGAGCTGTAAGCTCTAATCATTAAACTTAAACAAACAAACAAAAAAAAACTTGAATATATGAAAGTTTCATTTTTTAAAATAAGTTACAAACAAAAAATTTGCTTTTTCATGATATTCTAATCTTTTTAGATGCACTTGTACATGAGTTTGTGAGATTACTACAAGGTTTTATCTTTGTTTGTGGTGAACCAGAGATGTAAATGATTTAGCCTATGTCATGTAACTCCTACTCAGTACGTGTTTTTGGACACATACACTTTTTTTTTGGTTAAAACACAGACTTGACATTCAATGTAAAAGTTATTGCACCCAAAAGTTAAACTTAAATTCGAGTTGTATAACTCTGATCATAAACAACTCTGAGTTAGCCTGAACAGAGGCCTGTGTGTGAACCCTCTAAAATAGTCACTCATTTCAATTTGAATAAGGTATACATGTGTAATGCATCCTCTATAGATGTTTTTGAGTATAAAGGTGGCATTATACTAAACCCAACAAAACTAAATTCACAATTTTCAGCAATTCTGAAGATGGTGGAAAAGAATAATGATATTTGATATTGCTTGCCTCATTGAAATGTTGTTGGCAGCACAGTGTATACCATTTTGCTCAAACAAAATTCATCCTTGACTACTTAAAAACCACCACAGAAACCACCAACACTAGGCAAAACAATATGAGAAATATGCAACTACTTAAGGGAAATTGTACTTATTTTTCATAATATAAATATGCTTGTAACCAATTGCTTTAATATATAATTGTACTTGTAATCACTTTTCTGTCATGCAAATATGCTAATTAGAATATTACATGGCCAAAAATGTATCAGGCACCAGTATTCTTGATCTAGGAGGAATATAAAGGAGCATTTTAAGGACCTGACAGACACCATTTTGA
Organism: Cirrhinus molitorella; assembly: GCA_033026305.1. Lineage (NCBI taxonomy): Eukaryota > Metazoa > Chordata > Actinopteri > Cypriniformes > Cyprinidae > Cirrhinus > Cirrhinus molitorella. Next base: position 22,198,835 of record CM065134.1, read on the forward strand.
AAGCGGGGCCTTTCTTGGAATCAAACTTTGGTAAACTTTTAGCATGTTTTTAAGTACATCTGATACTATTGTAAACCACTGAAAAACCTTTTGTTAGAATTTTTTTGGGGTCAAGCCATATTTGCAGCTGACAATGTGTTTCAGCCGTGGGTAATCATAGCGTACCCATATACAGCTATAGCGCACAGCTACGAGTGTGATATTGTGCTTATACAACAGTTTGCATGCGTGAGTTTGTAAATACAAACTCTCTTGCCTCCATTCATCCCTGCCTCAGCCATGCCACCGCTGTCTCCTGGCAGCCCCTCTGCTCACCCTCAGCCCATTATCTGTGCGGTGGGTGTGCTGCAGTTCTGCCAATCTCCATCGGCGTCATGGCTGGAGGATCCCTCACCTCCTGAGTCTCGGACTCCACCTCGGCCCTCCAGCCCAGTGGCTCCACAATGGCAGCTAGCTCCTGTGTCTCCACCGTCGTCCGTGGGCCCACCAGCTCCACCGGGCTCCCTCATCCCTCTGGCTCTGCCTTGGTCGGGCATTGTCCCGCCATCACCTCAGGAATCCACTCCTCTGGCTACGCCTCGTGACTCCGACTCCGTAGGGCTCTGTCCTCCGTCGAAGCCTCCTCCTACATAGACTTCCTTTTTTCCATCCCACTTCCACTCCTCTGTCCGCCTCCTAAGTCCCCTGCGTCCATCCCTCCTTCCGGGATGGGGGTGTAATGTCACAACCCTGTGGACTGATTATGTTGGTTTCTCCCTCTTGTGTCCATATTTGGCTTTCCTGTTCCTTCCCTTGTTAAGTCCATTATTAGTTAATCACCTGCATCTGTCTGTATGTCATTAGCGTTCCTTTATTAGTTGGTTCAGCTCTGTGTTAGTTTGTTCGGTATTAAGGTTCTGTTCATGTGTCTACCCTCCTGTTTGTGGAATTACCTGCCTGTTTGGAATATATTAAAGACTCCATCCTGACCTTTCGTCTTTGCGCATCTTTATCTACACACGACCGTGACAATACTGTAGCTGACAGCTGCATGGTTATAATTTTATCTCTAATAGTATCGATCTTGTAGTTCATAAAGTAGCTCATAAAGTCATTACTGTTGTGCTGTTGAGAACATGGTATTGTGTTTGTTTTATTCTAAAAGAGATGAAAAAAAATATATATTTTTTTTCTGTAGGATGAAGTACTTTCCCTCCATCCAATACTAAATACCTAAATAATACCTAAAAAAGGATCAACCGTATTTAAAATACTAGATAAAGAGATAGTCCATACTTTCAATTTTCAAGTTTTTTTGAGCTATTGGATATGCTGAGGAATTGAGATAAATCAGGAAGATTATTAACAAAGCAGTCTTTTGTGGTAGAAGTGATAGTTCTACCATATTTGTAGCAAGGAGTCGATTTTACAACTTTACCTATATGGAGTATACACAAGGCTAGATAATGACCTGAGATATTGTCGCTCTGCTGCAAATTTGAATAGGATTGACATCAATGATTTATTATTATATATTGAGTTGTTATTCAATATTTAATATTTGCATTTCATTGAAACCTATTGTCTATCATTCAATTTGAATATTGCTATTATGACATATATTTAATATGTGCATATATATTTCCAAATAAATGAGCAATATGACATGAGTAGCAGTGCGATATGGCAGTATATCGGCATGACTGTTAGGCGGCTGCATATATATATATATATATATATATATAAAACACCTAACCCTAAAAAAAAATCTAACAAAAGGTTTCTCAGGTGTTTTTATAGTATTAGATGCCCTTAATAACATACTAAAAATTTGCCAAAGTTTGACCACTAGAAAGGTGTAATTTGCAATATGGTGTCCAACATGGGCAGGAAGCCCTTAAAATATCCTAACTCCTTCATTATTTGACTTAGCAAAGTAATCTGGGTGTCTAACCCTATGTTTTCTGGGTCTATGAATCCATTGGACTGCACTGACATGATTACGTACTTATGGAATACAGGTGCATCTCAAATTAGAATATCATTAAAAAATGAAACTTTCATATATTCTAGATTCATTACATGTAAAGTAAAACATTTCAATTGTTTTGTTTTATTTTTGATGATTAGAGCGTACAGCTCATGAAAGTCAAAAATCAAGTATCTCAGAATATTAGAATATTTACATTTAAGTTTCATTAAATGACCATCCCTACAGTGTAAATTGTGGGTATCTCTTGTTTTTTGAAAGCACACTAATAGGGAAGCCTGCTGACTTAGCAATGGTCCAGGAGACAATCACTGACACCTTCCACAAAGAGAGTAAGTTACAGAAGGTCATTACTGAATGGGGTGACTGTTTACAGAGTGATGTATCAAAGCATATTAAATGCAAAGTTGACTGGAAGGAAGAAATTGGGTAAGCAAAGGTGCACAAGCAACAGGGATGACCGCAAACTTGAGAATATTGTCGAGTAAAGCTGATTCAAACACTTGGAAGAGCTTCACAAGGAATAGAATGAAGCCAGAGTCAGTGCATCAAGAGTCACCACACTCAGACCTCGTCAGGAAAAGGACTACCATGCCACTTCTGAAACAGAAACAACGTCAGAAGCATCTCACCTGGGCTAAGGAGAAAAAGAACTGGACTGTTGCTCAGTGGTCCAAAGTCCTCTTTTCTCATAAAATAAAAACATTTTATGTTGAAACCATGGTCCCAGAGTCTGGAGGAAGACTGGAGAGGCACAGAATCCAAGCTGCTTGAAGTCCAGTGTGAAGTTTCTAATGATTTGGAGTGCCGTGATGTCTGCTGGTGTTAGTCCATTGTGTTTTATCGAGCGCAAAGTCAATGCAGCCATCTACCAGAAGATTTTGGAGCACTTCCATCTGCTGACAAGCTTTATGGAGATGCTGATTTCCTTTTCCAGCAGGACTTTAGCACCTGCTCACAATGCAACAACCACTTGACCATGATATTACTGTGCTTTACTGGCCAGCCAACATGCCTGACCTGAACCCTATTAAGAATCTATGGGATATTTTCAAGAGAAAGATGAGAAACAGTTGATCCATCAAATTAAAAATGATCTGAAGGTTCAATAGTGCCTCAGCAGTGCAACAGGCTGATCACTTCCATGCCACACTTCACTGATGCTGTCATGTGTGCTAGGAGCAAGTCATTTGCTGTAATATGTGCTGCCCACCAAGTATTAAGTGCATAAATGAACATACTTTAAAGAACTTGAACTTTTCTGTTTTGCAAATCCATTTTTTGATTGACCTTAGGAAATATTCTAATATTTTCAGATACTGGATTTTTGACTTTCATGAGCTGTAAGCTCTAATCATTAAACTTAAACAAAAAAAACAAAAAAAACATTTGAATATATGAAAGTTTTGTTTTTTAAAATAAGTTACAAACAAAAAATTTGCTTTTTCATGATATTCTAATCTTTTTAGATGCACTTGTACATGAGTTTGTGAGATTACTACAAGGTTTTATCTTTGTTTGTGGTGAACCAGAGATGTAAATGATTTAGCCTATGTCATGTAACTCCTACTCAGTATGTGTTTTTGGACACATACACTTTTTTTTGGTTAAAACACAGACTTGACATTCAATGTAAAAGTTATTGCACCCAAAAGTAACTTAAATTCGAGTTGTATAACTCTGATCATAAACAACTCTGAATTAGCCTGAACAGAGGCCTGTGTGTGAACCCTCTAAAATAGTCACTCATTTCAATTTGAATAAGGTATACATGTGTAATGCATCCTCTATAGATGTTTTTGAGTATAAAGGTGGCATTATACTAAACCCAACAAAACTAAATTCACAATTTTCAGCAATTCTGAAGATGGTGGAAAAGAATAATGATATTTGATATTGCTTGCTGGCAGCACAGTGTATACCATTTTGCTCAAACAAAATTCATTCTTGACTACTTAAAAACCACCACAGAAACCACCAACACTAGGCAAAACAATATGAGAAATATGCAACTACTTAAGGGAAATTGTACTTATTTTTCATAATATAAATATGCTTGTAACCAATTGCTTTAATATATAATTGTACTTGTAATCACTTTTCTGTCATGTAAATATGCTAATTAGAATATTACATGGCCAAAAATGTATCAGGTACCAGTATTCTTGATCTAGGAGGAATATAAAGGAGTAATGGTCATTTTAAGGACCTGACAGACACCATTTTGAAAATGGGGCCTTTCTTGGAGTCAAACTTTGGTAAACTTTTAGCATGTTTTTAAGTACATCTGATACTATTGTAAACCTTTTGTTAGAATTTTTTTGGGGTCAAGCCATATTTGCAGCTGACTGTGTTTCAGCCGTGGGTAGTCATAGCGTACCCATATACAGCTATAGCGCACAGCTACGAGTGTGATATTGTGCTTATACAACAGTTTGCATGCGTGAGTTTGTAAATACATAAGTGACAACAATGGAGTGTCTTTAAAAACCCTCTTTTGTGTGAACTGCTTCTTTCTGCCATGGATCAAATCTCATGTTGACAGTTAAACAGCTGAGCACAAGCCTTCGTTATTTCAAAAATGTCACTTTAAAACTAGTAATGCAACATTGAATTGCTTTATTTATTGTATTACTGTATTAAAAGCTCAATGTATGTATAGTAGATTATTATGAGGGAATGATTACCCACAGCATTCATTTGTCAGCTCAATGTCATACATTAACAATAAACTTAAAATTAAAAATTACTATTATTTATAAATCTTACTGCTTATTCAATAATAATATTTAACAAACAACATCAGCCAAAGTTTCTATGCAATTCAGTCAAAAGTACAAAGGCAGCACTCTGATATACAGCATCAAAGTTATCTGTAGCCAATACTATTAGCTCTGGAACAAATAATAGATTAATGAGACCAAAGACTGCCTTTAAATTTACCCAAAATTAATTCTATCCCATGTTTTACCACTATAGAGACATAAGACATAATTTGCCAGCAGCAAATTCCAGAAGATCTGGCCGAGGTAAGGCAACCTTGGCAGGTTCATGAAAGTTGAACGGCCACTGACGGCCTGGAGTTCATATCTCCAATAACACTGGAGCAATTTTTTGACACAATCTGTATTGCTAAAAGCGCTATATAAATAAAGGTGACTTAACTTGACTTAAACAAGTACGTTCTCACCTAAAAACTCTTAAAACCTCATTCTGTGACACAAAAACAGTATTATTTATAAAATTTTAGTGGATTTGGGCGTCCACCATGACACTCACTGTGAGAAATACCATAAGCAGAATGATACAAACAGTGAAATGGTTGGAGTTTTGCTATCACTAGAATGTCACACTCCTCTCAACCAATCAGATTCCAGATTTACTTTTCAGATGAATCTTATTCACTGAGAGTCTGCTTTGTCTTTCGGTTATTTAATTATTTGACTAAACTGTCAAAATGCAATTATAAATAAAACAGTTGGTTTTGTATTTTACATTAAAGACACTTGTGTTTTTATTGTTTCCTTAACCCTTTAACTGTCAGCATCCCCTCAGTGGGACACCTAAGTTTACTTGACCATATTACAAATAAATCCTAATCTAATCATGACAAACTATATATCGGTGGAATGGTCTCCTAAATAGATATTTACCACTGTTTTGTGTTGTTAATTTATGACAAGAGTGCACCTCAGTTCTGACCTTTGTCACAAAAAGACGTTCTGTGTTGCCTTTTTCCCTATCACACTTTAGAAATCATAAGAAATTGCATATCAGTAGAACACTTAAAATCTCAAAATTCATCCTTTAAAAAACATTTTAAAATCAGACATCGCATTACCATGGAAAATGTACATCAAAATCATATAACAAATTGTTTTTGTTCATGAATTATAAAAATTGAAGTCTGGAAGTGCATTTTCAAGTCTCTTTTCAAAAAAGGGATTGACTGTTAAAGGGTTAATAATAATAATTGATTTGTTTATTTTAGACTTTCTTGGTGTCTATACTTAATACTGCCATTTTCTGGATATGTGATATTTACTTAAGTCCATAACACTTCTATAACTATTGTAATTGTAATACTGTAAAGTTGCTTTGACACAACTTGTATTGTTAAAATAAATAAACTTGACTATTGATGAAATAATGCTAATATATGCACCCCTTCTGGTGTTTATATATATGGCTCTAATGCCATTGGTTTTAAAATTACTTAAAACTTATTTAAAAAAATATATTTTTGTATTTTTAAAATGTTTAAACTGGAAAATAAGCTACACTTTTTATGTTCTAATAGACTAATGTAAAAATATTAATATGATTATGTATGCAAAAATGTATACGTGCAGTCTGGCACTCTATCATGGCGCTTGTTAAGGAACTTCAGCCCAGCTGCAAGAGAGCGATGACCTTGGTTACTGTTATCCTGCTATAAAAACAGTGTGAAGATAAGGGTCAGACAACAGGCACACAAACCATACACATACATAATGAGATTAATGTCCTTGACCTCATATCTTTTTGCTTTACCATGGCCATTTCTGTTATTAACATGAACAAACATGCAAAACTTAACATTTTATTTATAACACACAAATACTTTAGCCAACCAATAAAGGCATTAAGATTAAGTTATCCAAACCACTATAAAAAGTTAACTTTTTACTTGAAATGTCAGGAGATGGCCATATGTTGTAGTTTATTTACAAAGCTATGACATTTTAGCTACTGTAAATATGAACATTTGGTCCAGGCTTGTGTTTCACTGTAGATTTCCTAAAGCACACCACTGTATGTGTATATGGATTTTTTATCATTTCTTCACGTACTTAGTCTTCATGTAATGCTTCCAAACTCTTTTCTATTTATTCTGTGCTTTACTGTTGATCAATAACTTCATAAGATTTGATTATAAAGGAGTCGTTCTTGCAGTTTTAATATTTCACACACTCTAGAAAGTGATGACCTGTATTGCATTACCAGTAAAGACAGTGACTCATAGCTAGATTGCATTACTATTAAGCCAACTGGTGGATGGAGAAGAATGAGTCATTTAGTTACTTAGAGGGACATGGGAAAAGACGTGTGCATGTGTGTGCGCGCGTGTGCGTGTGTGTCTGCGCTGAGGGCTTGTGTAGGAGTTGTTTCAGTGCAGCCTACAAATGGCTGCTAAACGGATGAGCTCAAATGCTTCTAGAGTTAGAGGTTTTTTTTACACTTGTTTTTTTTTATATATTAAATGAATGTTTATATTAAAAAAAGTATATTATTTTATATTATTAATTTAGATTATAAATATAGAATAGATAATTTTGCATTTATATTTTACCATGTATATATATATATATATATATATATATATATATATATATATATATATATTTATGAGTAAATATATATTTTTATTATTATTATTATTATGATAATGATGGTTATTATTATTATTATATTTTACTCCCATTGTTATTAAATTGTCTGAGACAATAAAATCTATACATGAAAATCATAATAAACATAATAAATAAATACTATTTTATGTGACCTTGAAATGAAAAGGTAGAATAGATAATAATAATAATAATAATAATAATAATAATAATAATAATAATAATAATAATAATAACACACACACACACACACACACACACACACACACACACACACATATATATATATATATATATATATATATATAAATTATCTGTAATGTAATAATCTAAATACTATATAGAGGAACTATATATATTCTTAATATTTATAATCTATAATATATATATATATATATATATATATATAATCTGTAATGTAATAATCTAAATACTATACAGAGGAACTATATATTCTTAATATTTATAATCTATAATGTAATAATCTATAATCTAATTAAAAAAATACCATTTATATATTATTATATTTAATAATAAACAAATTAATTAATATAATAGTTAATTGCTTTACATTAATTAATTAATGCTGTAAAATAATTAATTCATAAAAAGTTTCCAATTTGTTTTGACACACTAAAGTTAATAGGTGGTAAAGATGCGTATGAACAGTGTTAAAAAAGTGGGACATAACAATGCAAAGAAACATCCATAATGCAATAATCCATAATAAAATAAAATAAAAAACTAACACATATCATCTATATAGAAAATTTATTTAGATTTATTTAGATATTTAGATTATATATATATAGATTAATTTATATTTTACCATTTATGTATAATTATATTTATTAATAAATATAATATTTACATTATTATCATGATGATAATGATGGTTATTATTATTATTATTATTATTACTATATTCCCATTGTGTATTTGTGTTTTAAGTTGAGGCAATAAAATCTATACATTAGGGTCATAATAAAAGTAATTCAAATAAATGATAAAAAGTAATATTAAAAAGTTTCATAATAAAAAATAACAATAACATATATCCTCTAAATTGATTTAGATTATTAATATAGCTCATTTATAATGCATATTTTATCGTTTATATATAATAAACATAATATAAATAAAAATAAAAAGTTTCCAATACAATTTTAATGTGACCTTCAGGCAGCGAAAAGGTAGAATAGATAAAAAATAAAATAAATAAAATAAAAGGGGGATATAACACCGAATAAATACCCATAAAGAAGTGGTTCATAATGATAATATAAAAACAAATTATAACAAAATTAAAATATGATATATCATCTATATAGAAACAAGAAATAATTATTTCATGCATACGCTTCATTTTGTACGACATTCTTATGAGCCGCTGTTGTTATTGTGGCGGTCAGAGTCACGTGATGCGAATGTGCGCACGTGTAAGTGACAGAGCCGCTCATGGAGAGAGAGAAGGGGAGGGAGGGGCGCGCTATCATATCCGGAAGCGAGTATACTAATCCTACTATTGGAAAGACTCGGCTCGTGAATATTAATTAGACTCCTTCATTGGACGCTTCAAGAGCATCGTAAATTAATATTAATGAGCCAAGCCTTGGCCATAGTAGGAAGCGTAATTTCGCCACCCGCACAGTGTTTTATCAGATACGAAGCGTACTTACTCTTTGTTCACCAAGGATTGTAGAGACAGAAATTACAGTGTTGTCTATGAAAATGTTGTTTTAATTACTTGTAGCGGCTAAAATGAGCGTGTATTGAATATGGGCGAGAGAGCACCGGAAATTCTTTATAATCGCTGCTGGTCTTTTATAGTGCCTTTACCATATAGAGGTAAGTACGGTAAGCCAAAATACGGTGATATTTCTATCTTAGCGGTTAAGATTTTGGTTTAACTTTATGAACGAACAATTAATATGTGTTTATCAGTTTACCATGATTCATTATAGTTATACAAATAGATTAACGTTACATATTTAAAACAATGTGGTAAAGCATTGTGTGCCCGATCATTTCATTGGTTTGATTATATTTTATTTTCACTTATAATGTTAATTTTTGTTAAAATATATTTTAGAGCGTTCTGTATAGCGTTCAAACTTTGTATATTAACCAAATTTGCATCTATACTTATATTTTATTATCCATATAATATTTGTCATTTGCAGTATATATAGCTACACGTCATTTTTAATTAGTCGTTTTAATGTAGGTAGGGTTTATGAACTTTGTTCTGAAGATAAATGTATTTCTTTCCGTTTCAACCAAAAGTTTAATAAAACGTTATTGTTTTATTACAGTACAATTCCACCTATCAATTAGACATTATTAAAATTATACAGAGTATGACTGGGCAGATTTATAATGTGCGTTAGTTTTAACGTGCCTATTAATGTTTAAGTGATTTAACCGATGTTGCTTTCTGTCTTTAGACGCCGTGCCCTGGAAATAAACAGCCATGGAAAATAGTTAATAGTTAATTCTACAATAAACAACTAATAAAGCGTTGAAAAGGACCGTATTTATGGTGTACTACTGTGAAAGTTTACCGAGGAGCTACGTGATAACAGCGCCGCCAGGCAGGCATGAGCAGAGCCGATTCTGCAGAAAATGAGGATTGGACGTGAGCTACGTGCGCATCCAGGAGTAGACGAAATGACATGGAGAGACTGGAAAACACGGACCTTTTAAACACACAAGGACGCGAGAGTATCTGTTCCCCGCAAAAGAGAGTCACCAATGGCTGTTGTGAATCTCACACGGTGAGTACAATGGGTCTGAACGCGACCACGGCGGAGGAGCTGCTGGCAGGACATGCGTCTAGATCTGGATCCGGGATCACGCTTCTGAAGGAGCCGAAGAGCGGCTTGCCTTTGTATAATGGTGGAGGAAAGAAAGAAAGTTATCATGATGTCCCTGAGCAAAAGCAAAGCGGGTGTTTACATGTAAATGGACTGGCGGAGACCCCCAATGGGGCCCTCACAGCGAATGGGGACAGGACTTTGAAGAAGCCTTGTGGAGATGTGCGATTCAGACAACTCCAGCACCAGTGGAGAAAAGACGAGGAAAACAGAGACTTTGGGGCCCATGGCAGTTGTCCCGCAACGGGTTCTGGATCTAGCAGTTCCTCAGAAACGTCCAACGGACTGGATCCTACTTATGCCCCACATGAATGCAAAAGAAGGAGGTTTGAAACGGACTCCAAAACAGACTTGAGTAAAAGCACACGGGCTGTTGCGCCCATCGCAACCAATCACCAACACAAAAACTGTGGCGGCTCAATGTCGTCCTCAAGTTGGGTCCATCACAATGGGCACAAAGTTGCAGCGAACCACACGGCCCCCGGGCAGGCCGAGGTGCCATCCACACCACCTGTGGTGGCCACCAGTGCAGAGCACATGGCCCAGCAGTACATAGTTCCCTGTATGAAGTACTATGGCATTTGCGTCAAAGATAGCTTCCTGGGCGATTGCTTGGGCAGCAAAGTTCTGGAGGAAGTGGAGACTCTAAATCACAGTGGGAAGTTCAGAGGCGGCCAGTTGGTCAGCCAAAAAAACATCCCATCGAAGAACATCCGTGGAGACCAGATAGCCTGGGTCGAAGGTAACGAGCCGGGCTGCGAGAACATTGGAAGACTCATGGCTCACGTCGATGAGGCCATCATGCGCAGTGCGGCCAATGGACAGCTTGGGAATTATGTCATAAATGGCCGAACCAAGGTGAGTGAGAGGTGATGAGGTGGCATATCTGTGCTTAAGAATTACAGTTCTGTTCTCATTTACTCATGTTGTTCCAAAACAATGACTTTCTTTCTTCTGTGGAGCATAAAAGAAGATATTTTGAAAAGCAGTTGGGCAACCAAATTGTATGCAGAAAGTCGTAAAAGTTTGAAATGACATGAGGGTGGAGTAAGTGATGACAGAATTTTCATTTTTGGGGGTAATATTGTTTTTGTTAAGGATAGCTGTCACACTTTTACTGCAGTTCTCAGAGTAGGTTTATTTAGTCAAAGTCAGTATCTGTATGGACACAAAGAAAGTCTGTTAAACTATTTGAAATTTCAACCAGTATTGCACTTGAAAATAAGATACAGTTTATTTACAAAACAAATTATGTGACCCTGGACGACAAAACCAGTCATAAGTAGCATGGGTATAATTGTAGCAATAGCCAACAATATATTGTATGGGTCAAAATGATAGATTTTAGCAAAAAATCATTAGTATATAAGTTAGGATCATGTTCCATGAAGATATTTAGTAAATCTCCTACCATAAATATATCAAAACTTAATTTTTGATTAGTAATATGCATTGCTTGGACAACTTTAAAGGAGATTTTCTTAATATTTTCTAACAAACCATACATTAATGGAAAGCTTATTTATTCAGCTTTTAAATTGTCCTTATGACTCCATGGTCACATATGGTAATTTGTCAGAATGAAACTATCCATAGCTATAAATAACCAACCTTAAAATATACCGCTTTTCAGACAGCATCTGACCTCACATGCACCTTTAGAAAGACCTGAAAAGACCCTTGTTGAAGGGATAGTAAACCCAAAAATATGTATTTTTTTATTTTTATTTTATTTTTTATTTACTTACCCTAAATTGTTTCGAACCTGTATGAGTTTCTTACTTCTCTTGAACAAAAAAGAAAATATTTTGAAGAATGTTGCTTACCAAACAGAGGCTTTAGACTTACGTCACACTTTGGTTAGTTACCCAGATGCACGGCCATATTGGAGATACTCGGATGTAAAAAACATCATGGATTACACGATTATGTACTACTGAATACATTGTTCTGCTAATTTATGCTGTCTAAACCACAGAAAGAAAAGCAGGAAAGGGTGCAATATTTTGACAAACTAAAGTTAATAGTGATAAAGGTACGTATGAACATTATTAATTAAGATATTAGTCTAATATTTCACCTTCCTGACCGAAAATGATAAGAACAAACACAGATGTCGTCAAGATTCTTGCCCTGGAAATTCTGATTCAATTTGACCAACCAAAACGTCTTTTGTCCCTTAGCTTTTTGCACTCTTCTACTTGAATTGTTATAACTTTTGGCAGTCTACAGTACTTCAAATGTTTCCCCCCGTCCGACCTATTAGTGCATCCCAAAACATTACAATAATTGACTATTTTCAGCAGCAATAATCAGCTAAATTTGTGAGTTCTGTTCGGTTCAGAGACATTGTTTACATTCTGTGTCACCAATATGGCTGGTTGATTTTTGTGAAAACACTCTATAGTGTTTTTTTCCGCATACTTAGGGAGTCAGTTGCTACCAGCAAAATGTTTGTATACACAGTTGCTGGTAGACTTCCAAAACTTTTAGTATTTTTTGTTCAACAAAATAAAGAAATGCTTACAGGTTCGGAATAACATGGCGGTGAGTAAAATGTTCATTTCAAATCTAAAATCTTACCCGAATAGCATGGTTTTATTGTGTTTACAGGTTTATCCAACATCTGGTGCACATTTAAGATGATTTTTCACTCAAAACCTTTACGTTGTGGTCACATTTACCACTGACAATGACATTTTGCAGGCAAAATCCAATAATTCCAATAGGAATCAATAAAATCTAAAGTTGCGTGTAATCTGTGTAGTTTCCCCACACAGTTCATATCAGGTTTAATTTTTCATGCAAATTCATGTGTTGACCAACAGAAAGCTGCTTGACCTGAAAATGACATCTGTTGTACAGAGAAAACAGGTCAAAAGTTTACATCCCCCTTTCAGAATCTGCAAAATGTTAATTATTCTAGCAAAATAAGAGGGATCATACAAAATGCACGTGATTGTTTATTTAGTACTGACCTGATAAAGATATTTAACATAAAAGACATTTACACAAGAGAAAATAATAGTTGTATTTATAAAATGACCTGGTTCAAAAGTTTGTCTTAATATTGTATTCTTACCTGAATGATCCACAGCTGTGTTGTTTTGTTTGTTTAGTGATAGTTCATGAGTCCCTTGTTTATCCTGAACAGTTAAACTGCCTGCTGTTCTTCAGAAAAACCTTTCAGGTCCTACAGATTGTTTGGTTTTCCAGCATTTTTTTGTATTCGAACCCTTTCCAACAATGACTGTATGATTTTGAGATCCATCTTTTCACACTGAGGGACTACAACTATTAGAGAAGGTTCAAATGCTCACTGATGCTCTAGAAGAAAAAAAACACGTATTAAGAGCCTGGGGTGAAAACTTTTAGACTTTTTGAATTTGAAGATAAGGGTAAGTTTAACGTTCAGGTAAGAACACAGTATTAAGAGTCAAGGAGATTTAAACTTTTGAACAGGGTCATTTTTATAAATTCAACTATTTTTTCTTTTGTGGACTATATGTCTATAAACATCTTTTATGTGCAATATTTTATTCAGTCAGTACTAAATAAACAATAACATGCATTTTGTATGATCCCTTTTATTTTGGTGAAATAATGAACATTTAGCAGATTCTGAAATGTATGTGTGACAATGTTCCCCGATCTCTGCTTTATTCAATATGTTAGTATCAGTAGATGCTAGTTTACCCATTTTTTTGAAGGTCAAAACTGGCATGCACCGTCACCAGCAGTGCAAAACTTCATTCAGGAAGTTGCGGTTGGGTGTATCAGACAAGATATTGACTGTCTGTGTTTCTCACTGTTCTCAGCTACCAGTCTGAGAAATGCAGTCTTATCTGATCCCAGATCAGTGTTTCTCTGGCTTTGAAGGCTCATTTGTCAATCTCTATCTCCAGCCCATATACAAACAACATATTCTTACTGCCACTGAAGTGCACTGCTTGCGTGTAAGGTGTGTGTGCGTGCTTGTATATACAGTATGCTCATTGTGCGCGTGAGACCGTATCAGAGCTTATCAGATGAAAATCGCAAAAACAAACCCTGGATCTGAAAATGAGAATGGCTTTTTTTGTCAGGTTAAAATATGAGAATAAATGAGATTCTCTGACATCACAAACAGTAGAGAAAACAAGTTGCTCAGTTAGTGTTAGTGTGCTAGTGAATATCACAGACCCGTATGCGCTCAGAGTGTCGCATCAGTCCTGTCAGCGCACTGAAGTGTGTCAGAGTGAAACTGCCCCTATGACGCAGGTCTGGTTATTTGAGCTTGCCAGGTCAAACTAGTGTCCAGTGGTATGTGGTGTTCATGCTGTGGCATTTTCCACACACTAAGTAGGTAGAGGAACACGTGTATATTCTCAGTTTTTCTAATTATTTAGCCCTAATAATGTCACTTTAGCACTAATAATACCAAATTAGCACATTACCATGATTTCTGAAGGATCATGTGACACTGAAAAGTGGAGTAATGATGCTTAAAATTCAGCTTTGCAGGAAAAACTTCAGCTTTTAATTATACTAGTTTTACTGTATCTTTCAAACAAATGCAGAGTAAGCATTTGAAAGGACAGACTCCTTTAAAAACATTAATTATACTTAATCCTAAACTACAAATGTATCTTCTATGCGTTATTGAGTCTCTATATCTGAATGCACAGTCATTTTTATAGCTGTGGGAGGACCATGTGGACATTCCTGTTGTAATCAAAGCCCGTCCATTGCTGTGTCTATTAGAAACCTGATCTGGATGACCTTTTTATGAATCTGAGGACGGTGTCAGCGTGTTCACTGCAGCTCTTTCATTAGAGTGATCACAGGAGGAGAGGCTCATTTCTCCTTCCGCATCAGTCTTCTGTTCAGTGGGTCAAATCAGTAAGGCTGCAGTCGCTGTCCTCACATCACCCTCAATCTGCAGTGAATAGTTTTTAATCTGCAGTGAGGGGAGCACTGCATTAGTCTCAAGTGTTTTCCTTTCATTGCGGCTTTTAGCTTGTATGTCAGACCAGTGCAAGATTGCTGTTTGCGTTTGTAAATGATAAGAGGTTTGAGAAGAAGCCAGTGTTGATGTGTGACTTCACACGTATGTTCAGTCATACGTTAATGCCTGGAGGAAAAATCTCATACCTCAAACCCTGAGTGGGAACGCTGTGACATTCACAAGCTTTTGCAAGAGGTTGACTTGCAAGAACATTTGAGGCTTGATGTTTAGTAGTTTTGCAACTTTTGATAATCAGTTGGTTTGTGGTTTATTTTGGTTGAATAGATACATTTTTCCAGCATGTTAAAGGGATAGTTCAGCCAAAAATTCAAATTCTGTAATTAATTACTCACCCTCATGTTGTTCCAAACCCGTAAGACCTTTGTTTATCTTCTGAACACAAATTATAATTTATTTGATGAAACCCGAGAGCTTTCTGACCCTCCATAGACAGCAACACAACTGAAATGTTCCCAGGTCCAGAAACGGTGCAAGGACATTGATAAAATAGTCCATGAGACATCAGGGGTTCAACCGTAATTTCACGAAGCTACGAGAAATAAATTCAAGTTTTAATCAACAATTCTTCTCCTCTTCATCCGGTCTGCTGCGGTGCTGCTGTCTATGCAGGGTCAGAAAGCTCTCGGATTTCATCAAAAATATCTTAATTTGTGTTCTGAAGATGAACAAAGGTATTACGGTTTTGGAACGACATGAGGGTGAGTAATTAATGACAGAATTTTCGTTTTTTGGGTGATCTATCCCTTTAATGTTTCCAGTGCTCTCCTTCAAACAGTGTTTAATGTGGAATAGATGATGACAGAAACTGTCAGGTCTGATAATTAGTACTGCTTTGGCTGTCTCAACAATGTCTGATTAATATATGTTTGATTAGACAAAATAAAGAAATCATTTTAAAAATTATTTTAAATAAGTGCTCACCAAGGCTGTTATTTGTTTATTTGATAAAAAATAATGTCAAAACATTCATATTGTTAAATATTGTACAATTTACAAGAACTATTTTGTGTTTTAAAGGAATTTACCCTATGTTTTAAAAATGACCCTATGATTTACTCACCCTCAAGCCATCCTAGATGTATATGACTTTATTCTTTCAGATGAATAAAATCATAGTTATATATATATATAAAAAAATCCTGGCTCTTCCAAGATATAACAGCAGTGAATGGGTGTTAAGATTTTGAAGCAAAATAAAGTGCATTCATCCATCATAAAAAGTGCTCCACACTCTCAGGTTCTCTGAAGCCAACTGATGTGTTTGTGTAGGTAAAATATTCATATTAAAAACTTTATAAACCATAATGTCTAGCTTCCGCTAGCTGTTGTACTCCATTTTGTAGTGGCAAAGCTGAATTTTCAACAGCCATTATATAAATGGCCTTACTGTCACTACTGATTAATGTGTCCTTGCTAAATAAAAGTGACCCTAAACTTTCCAGTGGTGGTGTATATAGACCAACCTATTTCCAGCATGTTTTTCCACTTTGTCAAATGTGTTCCTTCAAACAAAGCTATAAAACAAATATGTAAATATATGGTGTACATTTTGTACAAGGAATGTGTGAACTATAAATATTACGATACAAAGCCCAAGCACAGACCTATTTAATCAGTGAGTTTATGCTCAATAACTTCACAATATTTGTGACCCTGGACCACAAAACCAGTCAGAAGTAACACAGGTAAATGTAGCAATAGCCAACAATACATCGTATGGGTCATAATTTTTCTTTTACGCCAAAAATCATTAGGATATTAAGTAAAGATCATGTTCTGATTTTTTATACATTTTCTCACCATAAATATATGAAAACTTTATGATTAGTAATATGCATTGCTAAGAGCTTCATTTAAACAACTTTAAAGGCGATTTTCTCAGTATTTTGATTTTTTTGCACCCTCAGATTTCAGATTTTTAAATAGTTCTCTCTCAGCTTGTCCTATCTTAACAAACAATACATAAATGGAAAGCATACAACAATGGAAAGCACATTTATTCAGCTTTTCAGATGATGTATAAATCTCAATTTTGGGATTGACTGGTTTTGTGGTCACATTTAAGGTCACATAAGTGCTTTAAACCCTGATCTTTAATTATGTAAAGATCACAATCGGCACAACTAACTTTTAAACCAAAACATTGACTACAGTCTTCTTTCTTGCAGTTAATTCATTGTCTACATGTTTATTTAGGTTTTGACATCAAAACCGGATAAAGCCCGAGCAATTTTAAAACCCGTTTACTTGCATTGTCTGGTGTTTATCAAGAGCTGATGGCTATCAGTGAGTTGATATTTATTCGAATGTCATACATTGTCTACTGTTTTCACTAGCATTATTAATTAGGTGTTGTAACCCTAATATTTACAGATTACAGAAATATGTTAAACCGGTTAAAGCAAGGCTATGTAAATTGTCCCATTTAAAGTGATAAAGCCACATCAAAAAGCTTGCAGCTTTTCCCATTGCATCAGAATGGCTCTGGTCTCACGTCTCTGTTCCTCTGGGGCCGCATAACTCCCTCGTTTTCTCTCCACTGCGCTGATTGTCCTTGATCACCCCTCCCATTAGTTCTCTTTTTCCTCTCCGTCTCCTCTCCCGAGCCTTATCAGACCCTTACTTTTTACCCGGCCAAAATATTTTTCACCGTTACCCTGGAAACAAGACACGTAGCATGTTGTATACTGCAGGAGAATGAGTGTGGGTGCCCATGCCCAGCTTATTTTCTCTCTAATCCAATGCTTTCAGAGTTCTCATTCTCATATGCATAGAAACCGTTCGATTTTTGGAAAACGTGGCAGGGGGAAAGGATAAAAAGGAGGGAACATCGCGTACCAGCGCTGAGCTGCACCAGCCACATGGCAGACTTCACACGCCCCTCCCAGAGAGAGAGGAACCAGCCAAACGAAACACCAGCCAGCATTAATTTATCTGCATTTATCTACTAAATAGTCAATAGCGTGATGAAAATTTATGAAAGCTTTATGCAAAAATGTTACCGTAACTGATTAACTAATTTGAAATTCAGCTAGACATTATTGCAAAATAAACCGTCAAGATGAGTAAGTAACCACCCAGAACATCCAAGCAGCCACATGCTGAAAACTATTCAGAGTGCCTTAGTAACCATCCAAACCAACCAAACTCTTTCTTAAAGGGATAGTTTACACAAAAATGACATTTTAGTATTTTCATTTACTCACCCTCATTTTCTTTTCAAACCTGCATGACATTCTTTCTTCTGTGGAACACAGAAGACAGTATTTTGAGGAATGTTGATACATTTCGGTGATGATTGACTTCCAGAATATCTAAAATATGTCTTTTTGTTCCACAGAAGAATGTCATGTTTTGAAATGAATTGAAAGTGAGCATAAAATAACAGAATGTTCATTTTTGGATGGCTTGTCCTTTTAAGGAAATGTAAAAATCATATTAGAGATATTGGTTCAGATTTGTCAGTAATAATGGAGTATTCAGTTCCATTATTTGATCCAGTTGATTCTTTGCCGGGTGTTTGATTGACAGGTGATCTGACCAATCATAACGCTGAATCTGCCATTTTCTCTGACAAACAAACCAGACAGGAGAGTAGTTTAACATCGGTGGACTTGAACTGAAAATAGTCTTTCCAGTGTTGAAACTAGATGCCTTCTGAATGCGATTCATGTTTATTTTGTGCTATAACTAGTAATAAGGAAGAGAAGATTGGCTCAATAAAAAGCCATAAAATAGTATTTATTGTTTGAATATATAAACAAAAATGAAAATGTCCTATTTATATTTACTCACCCTCATGTTCTTTTTAAACCTGCATGACTTTCTTTTTTCTGTGGAACACAAAAGACAGTATTTTGAAGAATGTTAATACATTTCAGTGGTGATTGACTTCCAAAATATCTACAAAATATCTACAATATGTCTTTTTGTCCCTTTAAGGAAATGTAAAAATCATGTTAGAGATACTGTTGTGTTTAATTTAGTTGGTAATAATGGAGTATTCAGTTACATTATTCATTTGACTCTTTGCCAGGTGTTTGATTGACAGGTGATCTGACCAATCATAACACGGAAAGCCGTTTTGTCCTACAAAAAAACAGACAGGAGAGTAAATTAACATTGGTGGACTTGAACTTGAACTTTCCGCGGTTGAAACTAGATTCCTTCTGAATGTGATTCATGTTTGTTTTGTGCTATAACTAGTAAAGGAAAAGAAGATTGGTTCATTAAAAAGCCACAAAATGGTATTTATTGTTTGATTTTCTTAAAAAGTGTCAAAATTTGAAAGCTAAGACTTTGTTTCATACCAAAATGATGGAAGTTGGAAGTCGGCATGTTGACAGTTTTGTCTTTGCTCTGAAATGTAATTTTCACTGCATGAGAACATGATGTGTGGTGTGAGAGTGCCATGGCTTGCTGGACATAGCAACAGTAACGAAGGGGGGGCGGGTTTTTGCGAAGGGTCAATTTAGAGACAAATAGCAAAAAAAAAAAAAGGTCTTGAAAACATCAACGTGGAATTATTGCTGAGACTGTTATTGTTATGTGTTATTTAGCAGTGGAATTATTTCTCTGTTTTATTAAAATACTTGGTCTTTGACAGGGACAATACAGTAGATAATACCGTAGAAAGGTGTAGAGAGGAAATCATGTATCAGTATATCAGCACTTCAGCTCAGTCTTTTCCTCTGCTGTGATGTAGTTCAGTGGTACAGTGGATCTGAATGGGAGAAAGTTTTAACTGGACGGTATTCCAATGTTTCTGACCACAACACAGTGACAGATGGAAATATTTTGGAAATTGTGGGTTTCAGATGGAGACAGTGTTTTTTTTTTTCCTTCATATTTTGATTATGTAAGTATCATATAAACCCATAAACCCGATGAGTGTGACCAGACTAATTCAATATTCTGTTTCCCAAAAATCTGAATAAGACAGCTGGCATATGACTGTATTAATCAGAGTTTTGGTTCATGTAAATACTATTACAGGAATAATATACTTTAACAGAATATACTTAAGTGTGAACTGAACATAATATTTTTGGAAACTTAATTACGTTAATGAAATTAAAATTTCTATAAAATGCAATTAGCTGAAATTTAGAGTGCTTTTATCTCACATTAAGAGTATATCTCTTGTGTACTTTTGTGTAATTTCATAATTACTTCTATTGTCTTTGAAATATGGTTACAGTGTATTGCTTAATGACAATGACAAGCATTTATGATGAACTAAAATATATTTTGTTATTTATTTTAATGTTATATATTTGTAATTAGTTACAAGTTATTTATTTATTTATTTTTATTTTTTATCTATTATTGATTTTAAGTGCATTTTAAACAGGTTGAACATTTACTCTTACAAATGTAACAACAAAAATAATTCTGGGTAATATTAGATACAAAGAGCTATTAAACAATCACCTTTTCAATGCCAAGCTGAATAGATTTGTAAATCATTCATAAAATACTTTTTTTTCCTTTTTTCATCTGTTTAATTTCTGTTATTTATTTAATTTTAAGTATTTCAACTATTAAAGTGTGCATATAAAAGGCAGAACATGTTAAAGTCTTCATTTATTGAGAATATGCTGATTACTACATTGTTTACACAGGAACATTCCAATGTCAGAATCTAATAGTCTGGATAGTCTAATCAGAATATCTAGTGATATAATGTTGTGCATTTAAATGTCAATTAGTTCAAAGTTAAATTCCACTTTTCTTCTACTCTGAATTTGTTGTTGTAGTCCTGATGTCCCAGTGTGTGTGTATCCTTATCTAACCCTTATGTCCTACTTATCCACTCCGCTCTCATCAGGTTTACACTGCTTTATCTCAGCACAACCTGTGCTCAATATCTATCAAGGCTTAAAAGGATCTTACATGATCAAAACAATATTATCTTTGTATCTTGAATTGTTTGTATGTTAATCATACAGCAAGCAAAGAATATCAAATAGCTCATCTAAATGAACCATATGAATAGAATGAATCAGATTTCCCAAAGCTAAATACTTGATAGACAGACATTTTTGGAGAGTGTGTTTGGCTGTAAAGATGAGTGCATAATGCAGCGATGCAGTGTGTGCATGTCCACTTTGGAACCCACTTTCATTTTTGTTCTTCCTAATTGGATAATTGAGTATCTGTTCAGTTTGGGTGTCATAGTTGGCTTCCTGTGAAACTCTTCAGTCTGCCAGCGAAGGTCATGTCCTCTACTTTGTTATGAGAGAGGCCAAGTAAAAATCCAGCCAGAGCAGTTCCAGACTGCTATTTATGCTCATCCGATTTAGAAACTTATTTTGAAGTACAGTATGTTTCTATAACATCTAGTAATACATAATTAAAATCAAAAGTTTATCTGTTAAATGCATCTGTGCTAACATGACCTAACAATGAATAGTTTAATTTTATTTTATAAACTAACGTTACCAAAGATTAAAAAATTCTGTAACAAATGTATTTCTTATTGGTGGTAGTTAATATTAGTTAATTCTTAAACTAAACATTAACTAATGGGACCTTATTGTAAAGTATTACCAATTTTATGTTTAGGCCAGATTTTGTCTAATACATGATGTAGATGGCGATAGTGGAAGATGTGCTTACTTGTTTGGCAATGTTAGTTTAGCGTAGGAGTGGCAATGTTATGTAGAGTGTAAATTGAACTTTAGCCATTGCACTGCATCTCCTGCCATCTGTTATTTGTAGTATTTTATGGGAGATAGATAGATAGATAGATAGATAGATAGATAGATAGATAGATAGATAGATACATGCATGGTGCGAGTGCTTTTTTCTCAACTGGAGTGACAGTGAACGAGCTTGCTTACTGCTTCACTGTGGTCGAGACTCCAGTATCTGGAAAGAACTGGAGCCCCTGCGTATATTCGCCGATTTAGGTCGTCTTCTGGGCCACCTCAGAAAAAGCCTACTTTGATTAATAACCCTGAGGGTCACAGTGAGAAACACCCCGCCAAGTCAACCTTCTTGGGCTCCTCACTCCTCCATGACACTGCAACCTGTGGAGCTTACAGAAGTGCATGCTGATCCATCTTGTGCGGTACCAGTTGTCATTTCTGGGGCTCCCATGGATGACCAGATGTTGATCGCATTGGAGGGTAAGCGTATGTCCTCCGGGGATGAAGATTTGGTTGTGCTGGCCGCTTCGGGTTTGGCAGCATTGCCTGAGTCAGAACCAGAGATGGCTGCTATGCTTTCCTGAGCCTCTGCAAGTGTCAGGCTAGAGTGGAATCCTCCACCATGTCCCGAGCCCTTGCGGCTGCACGACTGGTTTCTTGGGGCGGCCCGGGCTGGTTCTCAGCACCCCGCCCCAGTACCTTTCTTTCTGGAGGTGCATGAGGACATGACAAAATCATGGATGGACTGCCCGAAGTTGGTCTGGTCCTTCTTCCACCCACACTACCCTCGATGGTGGAGCGGCAAAGGGGTATGTGGAGCTCCCCTAAGCGAAACCAACGTGATCTCACAGAATTCCGTGTAATGACCACGGACCCTTTAACTCCAAATCCGTGGTGGTGTCACAGAATCGGAGAAAATTCCATGATGGGCTCACGGAAGTGATACCAATGTAAGTCAGTGACAGGCATCATCCGTGGTCCACTTTTTTTACGTGGTCCACACACGGATCCACTAGTGGTTCATCACCAGCGCTGCCTCAGATGTCGTTGGTTCTTTTAGACCTACTTCAAATATACTTCACATGAAATATATTGTATATATATATATACATATGTGTGTGTGTGTGTGTGTGTGTGTGTATTTATGTATGTGTATATATATATATATATATATATATTATATATTGTATATTATGTTGTATATTATGAAATCTGCCATTGACTTACATTGGTATCACTTCCATGAGCCCATCACAGAATTTTCGGCGATTCCGTGATGACACCACGGATTTGGAGGGGTCCGGGGTCATTACACGGAATTCTGTGAGATCAGGTTGGTGAAACGGTCTGTGGCAATGCAAATGTGCCCCATAACCGCGGGGTAATCTCCCCTCCCAGGCTTGTAAGTTCTCATCCTCCCTGGCAGGCAGGGCTTACACAGCCTGTGGAGAGGCCGCCTCCGTCCTGTATGCCATGGCGCTCCTGCAGGTCTACCAGGCCAAAGTGCTCAAGGAACTGCACAAGTGTATTTCTGACCCAGGGGTTATGCAGGAACTGTGGGCAGTGATGGACCTAAGCGATGGTTGGGCGATGTCCACCTTAGTATTCCAGAAACAGCACCTTTGGCTGAACCTGGCAGATATGCATGAGCCCGACAAAGTTTAGTTCCTCAACGCCCCTGTCTGTCAGACCGGCCTCTTTAGCAACGCTGCTGAAAACTTTGCCCAACAATTTATAGCGGCACAGAAGCAGACGGAGGTGATGAAGCATATCCTCAGGCCACCTCAGTGCCTCCTGGGTCTGGTCCCACCTGTGTTCCACCTTGCTGCCTCCTCCTGGGTACGTCGGTGATACTGGTGATCCTGCTCGCAAAGTATCTGGGAGCTCCCCACATTCGCTAGGTTCTTTAGCTTTCTTGTAGAGCCGGTTTCCTCCAGGGTATTCGCCCAAGTGGCTAGTAGTGTGTAGAACCCATTCTAGGTGTCGGCTTGCAATGCCACCTGCCCCTTTGGCCGGATACTGGCGTCTATTGTTCCAAAAGAGTTCCCCAGAAATGGCTAACCCTGTGAGCTCCTCCGTCATCCCCTGGCAGTCAGATGTGGCGGAGCATCTGACGCCAGACCTACTCTCGTATACATTGTGCAACCTGTGTTAGGCTGGGTGTCCAAATGTAGTGATCCCTGCAGCGATCCCTTATGCATATTATTCACTGTAAGGCTACCCAGTCTGATTAGCTCGTTATTCCCCCGACAGAGCCCACTCTGTTGTCTCTGATGGTGTTCTTTCCCCCCAAAGAGCTAGGCTGGAACCACCTGAGAGACTTCCTAATGTTGTACTACCCTAGTTGGCTAGTTCGTAGGTGTAACTGCCACATTTTACCTTCTTACAGACAGGATGTGGCCTCTGCAGCATCCCTTTCCATTCTAGGGTACGCTTTCCCAGCATTATCCAACTGAGTGGATCTTGCGGAACAGCAGTGACTGACCTTCTCTGCTTAGAGCCCTGACTTCTGCTCCAACAGTTGGGAGCGGTTACATATATAACCCTCGTTCCCCAAAGGAGGAAACAGAGATGTACGTCCCGTTGCCACAGTAGTTACTTCTCTGCTGTACATGTTCACTGTAAGAAATAAACATGCTTTGTTTCTTATAAAAACTACAAAAGTCCCTCTGTCAAGAGCAGTGATTGATTTTGTGTTTATTTAACATTAAAATATTACTTTACTGCTTTAAGAGCATAACGGATCCAATATACTGTTAAACACGTATTTTCATTCTCAACTGTTTGTTACTTTGAGACATAACTGACAAAGGATTACACAAATAATCAACGCCGCATTTTGACATACATTTGCATGTATTTGACCATTTAGGTAACATCTTAAGCTAAACGTTCACTTCACTTGTCTGTGTTCTGTTCCGTCTCTGAACGCATACACAGAACAGCACAAATTCTCTTTCGTGCTTTCAAAGACACAACATCAAATTAACATGAATCAAGCATATCCCATTTTATGCAAGTCACATTGATTTTACTGATTTGCATGTGAAATTAGGCTTTTATAGAGGAGCGAAAGCGCACCACTGGAAAGGGGGCAGAATCAGGAGCAATAATCGTTTTATCGTGATTATTGTATTTTCATAACCATTTGAAGCTGAAATCGAAACTGAATTTGGATTAATTGCACATCCCTAGCAGCTGGTGCAGTTATCACATGCCAATAGACATTGGCTCATTTTCTTACACTCAAAGTAGATTGGTCTCCCAAAGCAATCCCCAATTCGTTGGTCAGTTCCGACGTACGTCGAACGAGACCGGCTGATAGGGAACTGTTGGTCCACACTGCAAAAATGCTTTTCTTACTTAGATTTTTGTCTTGTTTCCAGCCAAAATATCTAAAGATCTGCCATTGGTTTAAGCAAAATAATATTGTTTTCTGTTTGAAATAAGATTATTTTGCTTACCCCATTGGTAGATTATTTTGCTTGTTTTAATTTTTACTTGGTTTTCTGAAAACAAGAAAATAATTTTTGCTTGTCAAGAAAATCCTTCTTGATTTAGGAATTTTTTGATATTTTGGCTGGAAACGACAAAAAATCTAAGAAAATCATTTTGTTTTGCAGTGCACAGAAGACTGAAAAACATACAGGTTTAGAACAATATTAGAGTGAGTAAATAAAGGCAGAATTTTCATTTTGGCTGAACTGTCCCTTTAAGAAAATAGTGCGCAATCACTTATGTTGATCTTCAAACAAACCTTTTAGTGGAGTGCATGCTGGCTGTGAAAGAGAGGTGGGCTGAACGTGCCACTGTCTGCCCACGTGCTCTTGTTTAACCCCTGTGACACGTTACCACTATGCTGTGCTCCAGTGATAAAGGGTGAGATAAGGGTTAGGGGAGTTTCTCTCTGGGGCTTGATAAAGTGCTGACCATATCACAGAGCCGCAGCTAACAGAGCACCCTGATCACTCGCATTCCTGCTGAAAACAGACCCCTTTAACATATCCACCATCAACCAGCCCAGGAATGCCTCAGATCAGCCAATACTCCAAATGTGCCAAAACTCAACTCTACAGAAGCCAAGCCATATGCCATTGGTGATTTGTTGGCCGTTTTTCAGAACAGTCAAAAGAGGTTAGGAAGTGATTCGGGGTGGGGATTTGGAAATGGTACAAGCCAAATTCGAACTGAACCTGCCCGTATGAGCACCGCAAATCGGCATGTCAGAGCATGTTAACTATCTACTGCACCATGTTGCCATTCAAAACGTATGACCACAAATCTAACCAAACACAACTAAACTCTTTCAAAAAACAAAAAACTAAATCAGCATATTAGAATGATTACTGAAGGATCATGTAACACTGAAGTGGTCAGCAAGGTTTTTTTTTTTATTACTGTTTTATAAGAATATGTTTGTCAGATATTCCTGTGATGCAAAATCCAGTCTTCAGTGTCACACGATCCTTCAGAAATCAGTCTAATATGCTGATTTGCTGCACAAAAACATTTTTTTTCTTCTTCTTATTATTATTTAAAAAAAAACAAAAAAAAAACAAAAAAAACCTTTTTAACAGTACTGTAAATCAGAATAAAATGTATACACATATTTCATTTTTAATTTAATGTCAAAATTTTAAGTGGTGTAATCATTAAAATATTAAGTAAAATTATTTTTAATGGGTGTACATATCTTAAGAATTGTTCATATTTATTATTTGAATATTTATATTCAATATATAATATATTATGAATTTATATTCATAATATATTAATGTGTAAGCACTTTTACTGTAACAATTATTTTATATATTTAATATTTTATTTTCTATCAAAACATTTGACAGCGAAACTGTCTTATTTTTAAAACTATTTTAACTATTTTATTATTATATTTTTTTTTTTACTAAAAGTACAATTTTATTTTTAATTCACACCCATTTTTTTTTTTTTTGTCATAATTTACTCATGTCCTCCACATCTGTTTTCAAATTATTTGTTTTTATTTCATTTACATTTTGGTTTAAGTAATTTTGTAATGCGCTTTTGTCATTTTTTACTTATTTCAGTTAGTTGTCGACTTTTTTTTTCTATTTTAATTAAAAATGATTAATAATAATAGTTTAAATAATAGTTAAAATTAGCTTTTTTTCAGTTTTGCCCCCAAAAATAAAGAAATAGTTCACCCAAAATATTTAATTTCTGTCATATTTCACTTATGTCCTCCACAACTGTTTGACTTTTTTTTCAAATGCATATATTTAATTTTATTTCATTTCAATTTTTGTTTAAGTAATGTTGTAATGTGCCTTTATTATTTTCTTTAGTATTTTGTGTTCAGTTTTAATAATTGTAGCACTTAATTTTTAGTTAGTTGTTTTTTTGTACAGTTTTAATAAAAAATGCTAAAAAAATATTAATAATGGTTTTAGAGGGGTGGAATCAAACTCAGTTTGGACTGAGGAGTCAAACCAAGTGCCAACAATAAAGACCAAAGACTTATATCACTGTAATTTTATTTCAACATTAAATACATTTTATATATCACTGGAGAAAAGCAATCAAATGAAGATACCTATTTTTATTTCATTTAAATTTTAATTTAAATACAATTTTTGGCTATTGCCATAAATATAGTGCTACGTACGACTGGTTTTGTGCTCCAGGGTCACATATCACTGTAATTTTCTATCACATGTACAGTATACATCACATTATAGTCTTTTTGAGATTCCGCATAAATTAATTTTTATAGATAACTCAAGTAAAGCAATTAAAGTAAATCCACACCAATAATAGTTTTAAGTTTTTGCCCAAAAAATTTTATTTCTGTCATAATTTACTTTTACACAACAGTTTGATTTATTTTCTTCTTTAAAAGAAGATATTTAGAGTGTTAATATTTAGTGTTAATAAAGTTTAATTAACGGACTAAATATATATATTTAGTCTGTTAATACAACTTTTCTTTGCTACTATTGTGTTTTTATTTCAATAAAACTGTAAAAAGTAATAGATCTAGGCACAAAACCTGCAGTGTTAACCATTGACCTCAACAGAAATGTTTATTTAAAGCCGTGCCACGTGTGTGTTACGAAACAAGCTTGTGTATCTTATTTCACCTGACCATGAGTGTTCTGCATGTCATTCACCACCTGATGGGCTCAAGTATTAGGCCAGAATCTTGATGAGACACAGACTTGTGGTTATAAACCCTCATAAACAGCTTGGGATGATAATGGCGGCCTGTGTGCGGTCAGGGTGGGCTGTGCCATACAGCACGTGCTATTTTGACGCACAAGCATGCCTGACCTTTGGCAGGTGCCACAGAAAAGCTTCATCATTCTGACAGCGGTAAATGTCTAAAACGGTCAGGAGACTAAAATAATGAAGGACTTTGATACTTAAATGTACAATACTTAAAACCTTTACGCACCCAAAAGGGTTTTTGATGTCTAGTTCTTTATGAACAATGTCACAGTGTTTTCATTTAAATTGTTCATCGTAAAATCGTATGTTTCCTTCTCTATGACAAGGCCATGGTTGCGTGTTATCCTGGCAATGGAACGGGATACGTACGACATGTGGACAATCCTAACGGCGACGGACGCTGCATAACCTGCATCTACTATCTCAACAAGAATTGGGATGCCAAGGTATGTCGTGACTCTGCGTTTACTCTTACTGTTACCTGATTAGTCAGGAGAAGAGTCTTCTCTTATTAATTTCTACTATTTGTGGTTGATCTGTTTGTCCAGGTTCATGGAGGTTTATTGCAGATCTTTCCCGAGAGTCGTAATGTTGTGGCCAACATCGAGCCATCGTTTGACCGTCTGCTGATATTCTGGTCAGATCGCAGGAACCCACATGAGGTGAAACCAGCTTTTGCCACTCGGTGAGTGTACAGTCAGTCACTTTAAAAATTACAAAAATTAAACTTTTTCATTAATCATTTATCCCCATGTTGTTCATTCGTCTTCAGAACACAATTGAAGATATTTTGGATGAAAATCAGGAGCTTTTTGACTGTCCCATTGACTGCCAAGTAAATAACACTGTCAAGGCCCCAAAAAGTATGAAAGACGTCGTCAAAATAGTCCATCTGCCACCAATGGTTCAACCATAATTTTACGAAGCTACAAATACTTTTTGTATGCAAAGAAAAAAAACAACTTTAGTCAACAATTTGTCTCCTGTGTGTCACCGTAGCGCCATTTTGGAGTGTATCCCCTCAACGCAAACAGTGTACTCTGTTCTCTGTCAGCTGCGTCATGCGGATACGCTGTTTTCGTTCAAATCAAAGCGTAAATGTAGAAAACAAATCCGTATGTTGCTGACACAGAACTACCTACGCTGTTTGCGTCCAGTGGATACTTTGTAGTTAAAGTAGTTATTTTTGTTTTCTTTGCATACAAAAAGTATTCTTGTAGCTTCATAACATTATGGTTGAACGACTGATGGCAGATGGAATATTTAGATGATATCTATCATACTTTCTGGGCCTTGACAGTGTTATTTACTTGGCAGTCAATGGGACAGTCAAAAAGCTCCCGATTTTCATCCAAAATCTCTTAAATTGTGTTCCGAAGACGAACAAACTTTTACGGGTTTGGAACGACATGGGGTTAAGTGATAAATGACAAAATTTTCATTTTGGGGTGGACCCGAGTATAAGACAAGTTTTTTCTCCTTGGAAATACATCCGAAAAAATGCGTTCATCTTAAATTTATAGTCTATATTCACATATAGTCTAGACTTTGACATGTCAATAATACACCCACAACTATAGGTGGTGGCAAATCCGTGTAAAACGAGTGTGCCAGGAAATACGTAATGTAATGTTTGTTAGTAATATTAGAACAACACGATTGAAAACAAAAGAAAAAGAAAAGCTTACAGCAGCATGAGTGATGCTTCCTCTGTGATTTTAAAACGTAAGGCAGTACCCAAATTTGAAGACTACAATAAGATTTCATTTCTACTGTTAATGAAATGTTGGTAGGCTACTATGAGATGGAGATGGATAGCCTAATTGTTATATAATTTAGATGGGTTACCTGTTATTCTTATGGTATATCAAAAAGTGTATATTTTTAATGTGATTGTTGGTGCATTTTACCAGTATTTACAATACTTTCAAAACATAAACTAAAAAAGGAAAAATATGCAGTATGTAAATAATTTAAGATTTTTTTTTTTTTTAATAAAACACAAACTTTGTTTTCAAAAAGCCTTTTTCCAAAAGGTACATCTTGAAAAAGGGGGTTGTCTTATAACCAGGGTCGGTTTATATTCAAGTCAATACGATATATGTACTATTCAAAACTTTGGGGTCAGAATTATTTATTTATTTATTTTTTCTAAAAAGTGACATTTAAAAAATGCTTTAAATACAGTAAATACATTTATAATGTTGCAAGATATTTCTATTTTTAAATAAATGCTGTTCTTTTAAACTTTATATTTATCAAAGATACCTGAAAGAAATGTATCATGGTTTCCATTCAAATATTAAGCAACTGTATTAAACACATTGTTTAAAAAAAAAGTTTGCAATGTATTCAGTTCTATTCAGTTCTATTCATTTTAATTTATTTTTATTTTACTTTTAGTCATTTTAGTACTTTGGTACTTAGTTAGTTGCTAATTTAATTTTTAAGTTAATATCTATATTTAAAAATTATTAACAATGGTTTTATTTTCAATTACCAATAACAGCACTGGTACAATGACTTGAACACCTCTTTTGTGATTACCATATTTTTATTTATTTCTGAATTAAAATTCCTATGTGGTTGGATTAAGTAACAATGTCAGGGTGGTACAACTGTCTTTCTGTCTATCTGTATCCATCTACATTTTTTTATTTATTTAATTTGTTTTAGTTTTAGTGATTTTAGTACTTTAGTACTTTTTTTTCAGTGAGTTGCCCATTTTCATTTAAGTTTAATTTTTTTTTCATCCAATATTTATATTTTAAAATGATTAATAATTGTTTTAGTTTTAGTTAACAATAACAACACTGGTAGAATGACTTGAACACACCTCTTCTGTGATTACCATATTTTTAATTTATGAATTAAAATTCATATTCTCGGGGGACAGAGTAAAAAATATCAGGGTGGTACAACTGTATTTTGGCTTGTCTATATCTATATTTTAATGCTTTCGTTTTAGTAATTTGTAGTTGTAATTTAGTAATTATTTTTTTATTATTATTATTTTTTAATGATTTATAATGGTTTTAGTTTTGGTTTCAATTAATAATAACGATAACAATGCTGTTACAATGACTTGAATGCACCTCTTCTGTGATGATCATATTTTTAATTTATGATTTAAAATTATTTTTTATTTATTTTGGAGAATTAAGCCATAATGTCAGGGTGGTACAACTATCCTTATTTCATAATAAAAAAGCCTGATTAAAATATTCTTAATAAAATTCTTAATAAAACCTCTGCATAATCCTTCATTATTATTAATATTTAAACAAACAAACAAAAAAAAAAGCATTCTGTAAAATCACAGTCATGTGGTGTGACCAAACATGCAGAAACTTGTAGGGAGAAAAAAGAAAAACCCATAGACCCATGGCTGTGTGCCCAGGTTAATAAGTCTCTTAAAATATCAGATAATTTGACCTTTTTATGAAAGGGAAAGGTTATTTCAGGCTGTAAAATGTCATGTGGTAAAAACCGCAGTACTACAGTTTTTGTAACCTCTCATCTCTTTGACTGTGATCCAAACACACACACACATAGATGCACTCATCTGACCTTGTCCACCGCCATTGTTCTCACACCGCTACAAACACTACAGTTTGATTTGATCCTGCTCTTTAACTGCCGCACCTGCAGCTGTCTTCCTCAGGAAGAGCGTCTGTGTTGAAATGAGTTTGATGAAACAAATTAAACGCTGTATTTTTGGCTCATCCCTTCCTCGTAAAACAATCAAAATACCTCTTGCCGTTTACGTTTTACATTACATTCTACATTTAGGATGAGGGTCGTGGTGTATCAGCCCCCATCGCAGCTGGGGGGCGAGGTGGGGCGCAGGAAGTACGTGCTTCCTGCTTGCAAGTGGCCGTCGTTTCAGTTTGTGCGCTCGTGCCGGTAGGAGTGAGCTAGGAATAAACAAACGAGTCGCTTTACTAGCGTTAACCCTTTCTGTGCTTTGACCTAACAATGATCCACATGACTCTGCACATCTCACAGTTGCTAAACCACTGCCTTGAGTTAATCAGATTGATACATGATCGTCAGACTATCTGATTGAATTAGTCTTTGTCTTCCCACAGCTATGCCATCACCGTTTGGTACTTTGATGCAAAAGAGCGGGCTGAAGCTAAGGAGAAGTACAGACTGGGTGAGTTTCGTACCTCTTAAAAGAAACTTGTGGCTTAAGATGTTTTCTCACTACATGTTTTCAGTTTGACTGAAGAGTTCAGTTTGTTTTGTTGAAACAAACAGACCTGAAATGGGTGGAATCAAACTCAGTTCAGGCTTAGAAGTCAAATAAAGTGTCAACCAAAAGTCTGATGTCACTGTCATTTTATATCACGAGTACAATATACACTGTATACCAAGAAGTCTCTTCTGCTCATCCAAGTTTCATTTATTTGGTAAAAAATTACAGAAAAAAAAAAAAATGATATTATAAAATATTATTGCAGTTTAAAACAACAGTTTTCTGTTTTATTATACTTCAATATATCATTTATTTCTGTGATGCAACAATGAATTTTAACATCATTACTGCAGTCTTCAGTGTCACATGATCTTTCAGAAATATGCTGATTTATTATCAATGTTGGAAACAATTATGCTGCTTAATATTTTGTTTGGAACTGTTATACTTTTTTGTATTCTTTGATGAATAAAATTATAAAAAGAACAACATTTATCTTAAAAAGACAATATAAAACAATATAAGTCTTTACTATCACCTTTTTTTTTATCAATTTAACACATTCTTGCTGAATAAAAGTATTAATTTAAACAAAGAAAAGCCTTACCCCAAATTTTAAACGGTAGTTTCTATTTCTATTTTAAGTAAATTAATTTTATTCATCAAAGAATCCTGAAAATATCATCACAGGCTTCAAAAACAAAATATTAAGCAGTGCAACTATTTCCAACATTGATAATAAATCAGCATATTAGAATGATTTCTGAAGGATCATGTGACACTGAAAACTGGAGTAATGATGCTGAAAATTCAGCTTTGCGTCATAGGACTAAATTTTATTATTAAGTATATTTTAAATATTTTAAACCACTATTTTACTTGTAATCAAATAAACAGCCTTGATTTTGTACTTTAATTTTACATGTCACAGAAGAAAAGTAATTAAAGTAAATCTACACCAATAATAATACATACACATATATGTACTATTCAAAAGTTTATTTGTATTATTATTATTTAAAAGTGACAGTAAATACATTTATAACGTTGCAAAGTAGGTCTGTCAATTAATCGCAATTATCGCATCTAAAATAACACGCATGTATATATTTAAGAACATTTTTATATATAATATATATAAATATATATATACATGTATGAGTGTGAATTTATAATAAAAATGCACAGTAAACACACATATATTATGAAAACACAAACTTATTTTGGATGTAATTAATCGCAGTTTGAAAAAAAAAAAAACTTTGTAATGGCTAAAAATTCAGCTTTGCAATCAAGGGAATAAATTTGATTTTAAAATATACTAACAAAGAAAACTGTTAATTTGTGACAATATTTCTAAATAAATACTAATACATTTAGCCTTCCTTTAAAAACATTAAAAACTCTTACCAAGACTATACTTTTTAATTGTAGTGTGTACATGTGTGTTTACATTGTATATAAATAAGTACACATTTTGTAGTTCAACTTTTATTTAGATTTTTCTAACCATGACTGTGTTTTTTAAAGATTAGTCATAACAAATGAATGTGCAAACCTTAGGAAAACAAAAGATTCAGATACATCAGTCTGACTGGATAAGCCACATTTAAAAAAAAATGTGAAAATTAGGACTGGGCTACGACACAAATTTCATGATTCTATACTATTTTGATTCACAAGCTTGCATTTTGATTAAATTCCAATCTTGGTTCAATTCGACATCAGTTCTTTTGGATATGTATCAGGTACAGTACATGTCAGTTTTTCTCAAAGAAAAAAAATGTTACTCAACTGCTGTAAACTTTAACATTTAGAGCCAGTTTCACTAAAAAAGGCAAATTAGCGTTAAACTGCAATTCCATAAAAGCGTCAATGGGAGGGGAAAATTCTGTGTGATTTACTAACAATGTAGTAAAATGATGCAGCCAGATCATTTTCATAATGACCACTGCAAAGTACCGCCTGCTTAAGACATGCTTTTTTGGGGCGTTAAATAATGGCGCAAATATCAATAATTTAACGAGTGTAAACATTAGTAAAAAACGTTACGTCATTCATTTTAATACTCTCCTCCCATAAATTTTGCATCTGAAAGAGAAACTCCTACAAAGGCATATTCAATTATTCAATAAGGTCAGGTGCAAAAATAACTGTCCTCGTCTTTCAAGCACTAATTCTTCACTGTGTGTCTTTAGTAAATCCTGACAGTACTATTTTAACGGCAAAAGACGGTTTGCGCAGGTGCAAGCTGTTAGTAAAACTGGCCCTTAAAATTGTAAAGATTAAAAACAACATTTAAATAGTTACATATTTGTCTATTCCAATTTGGGGTTTTTTAAATATACCATAAACATATAAACATTTGCTGTCGTTAAACTTTTCTAAATGAATTTATTCAAACATTTCTGCCTGTTTTAGTGTTAATATTTCATTTATGCTAAGTAAATTTTAAAAGCTGGTTCTCAGTCTTGCTTTAAATACTGAAGAATTCCCTTCTGTCCATCATTAAATTTCTACTGTCTGTCTTTCACAGCTACAGGACAGAAAGGAGTCAAAGTGCCCGTCACACAAAGCAGCAAGACCTGAATCTCAGCCATTGAAGTGAACACTCAAGCGTGTCCCGTTTATGTGTGTGGCAGCCCATGCCGCTGCGCAATTGGCCGCTTTCAAGAGGAGATGCAAGAAACCCAACAATCAAGGCTCTTTCTGTGGCCTCAAACATTGAACAAGAAGTTTGACTTATCGGTTGGATGTGGGGCTGTCTTTACACTAACACCATAAACAGATGGCCACCATAAACAAATTTGATGATCACGGCTCTGAAAGGCTAGCAGGATTGGCCGATTTTCCTCATCCCGTGGAAAGCCATCAGCAGAAACATCACAAATGGACTTGAGTTACTAGTATTTTAAGTAATTACTGTATTTAATAAGAATTGCAATCTCTAAACTCAACCCTCGCTTTTCACAACACTACACCTCTGTGTGTAAGTGGGTAGATGAGATTTTCCAGTGGCCTTTGTCATATCCTGTTTAGCCCCATGAATGTGTAACCAACCTAACACTGAGATCTGACTTACGCTGACGTTCAACTAGATCATGACAACTGACAAAAAATAACCAATAATCACATTATAAATTAATACTTCAGTGGACACAGTCCTTTACGAATTGAGCCTGAGCCCTAGGTAACATTCAGGGTGAATTCATTCAGTGAACAGTGCCCTCTGATGGCGTCAGTTTCCGTGCAATGCTTTGCTTGCAAGAATTATGCAAATCCAGTTGCGCCACCAAAATTCGCGCAGAAAGCCAATTTGCTTGCCACGGTTTGTCTGTTTGCAGCAGACTTTAGGGACATTCACAGATTTTTGCTGTCCATCTGCGCTATTTTTTAATTGTTGTCCTCGCCACTGCTTCACATCTCGGTGTATTTTCAGAGATTCGCTCAATGATTTAAGGCACATGGGTTTTTAAGACACATCCAGACTGTGTCCCGTGTGAACTAGGGGTTGACCGATCATCAACCTGGCTGATTATCGGCACTGATATTCAAACCGTTTTGCCGAAAAAATCATTTAAAAGCATTTAAAGAAAGTTTTTGTCGGAGCCCTTGTTATTGTTAATTTTGACATTAATTTTCATTTTTACACCAGAAATACATAAATATCAGCACCGATATTCAAAAAACGATTTGCCGATAAAATAATTTAAAAGTATTTAAAGAGTTTTTTGTTTTTTTTTCGTCAGAGCCCTTAGTATTCTTAATTTTGACATTCATTTTCATTTTTACACCAGACTTATATAAATATCGGCACCGATATTCAAAACCAATTTGCCGATAAAATAATTTAAAAGCATTTAAAGAAAGTTTTTTGTCAGAACCATTGTTATTCTTAATTTTGACTTTAATTTTCATTTTTACACCAGAAATATATAAATATCGGCACCGATTTTTTAAAACCTATTTCCCGATAAATATAATTTAAAAGCATTTAAATTAAGTTTTTTTTTTTTTTGTCAGAGCCATTGTTATTCTTAATTTTTACATTAATTAAACTTTTTACACCAGAAATATATAAATATATTTTTTAAAACCTTTTCCCGATAAAATAATTTAAAAGCATTTAAAGAGTTTTTTTTATTGTTTTTGAAATTAATTTTTATTTTTACACCAGACATGTATATCGGTTTGAAATATCAGTTATCGGTCTACTTGATCAGTAATAATCTGTACCGGTCAACCCCTTAGTGTGAACGGCCCCAACCTCAAATTTGAATACTTTGCTGGGACTGTACACTGGGATGCACCAATAATAAAATTCTGGCCGATTATAAAAAAAAAAAAACAATAATTATTGTCTAATTATGGTCGTATGTTGTAACCGATAACAGATAAATGGATATAAATATTCAAATTCTATACTATTTTGTAATAATACATTAAAAATAAAACACTAAAACTGAATTTAGTCATTTTAAATGCTACAGGTGAAATTTTAGTATCACAACAAAAATGTACAGTATGAAAAATGATTACATTTAACAGTGTTATTCAATTTATTATTTTTACAAAAGTTTAAGTG
Source organism: Cirrhinus molitorella (assembly GCA_033026305.1). Taxonomy (NCBI): domain Eukaryota; kingdom Metazoa; phylum Chordata; class Actinopteri; order Cypriniformes; family Cyprinidae; genus Cirrhinus; species Cirrhinus molitorella. The sequence continues at coordinate 22,235,727 of CM065134.1, forward strand.
TTGCAGCAAAGAAAATTAAATATAAAAATGCAGAAAATTAGCTGCACAAATAAATATCCAGTATAGATTCATTAAAAAATATCTAATATCGGCACCGATATATCGTACATTCCAAACTGTAACACTCAAAGCCATTTAGGTCTAAAATAGAGATTTATATATTTGAATTGCATATAAAATTTCCCTTTATTTAGATTACAGTTTTAACATAAGCTAATAAACTTAATGGGATGCATATTTGTCAGTCATACGTAAAATAAACACATTTAAAGACACAATAACCAGGTTTATATATATATATGTATATATATATATATAAGTCCAACTTTTTTCAGTCTACATTTGAACTAAATTATTACTTAACCATGTTATCTACACATTTTAACTGAGTAAATGTAATAGTTTTTGCAATAAACAGGTTTATGCTAATTCTAAAATTGTAAGAATGTAATTATTTAAATACAATCAAATAGGTGCAAATAGTTAATAATAAACTATGCAATGTTTTTTTTTTTTATGTTTATGTATGACTGACAAATACGCATCGCATTACATTTATTAGTTTGTAAACCTTCCAAATACATAATTTTTACATTTAGGCTTAAATATTTTGCAGCATCGCTTCACAGCAATTCATTCACGGCTCTTTAAAAAGCTGAAAATTCTCTAGACTGCTCCATCTCTGGATATACACCCAAATATAATTCTCTCCAACATCATTTGATCACCATTTCATAAAGTACTGCCTTTTACAGCCACATGCTACAGTCAGTTTGGCACATACAGCCTCATTTGCATAGAAAAAAAAGCTATGTTTGCCCAGAAAATAAAAACAAGGACTGAATTAAAATGTGCATGTCCAACCAGCACATTGAACCTGAATAAATTGGACTCTCACACCTTTTTAGGTGATAATTTACAGCCAATTAGAATTTGCAATCTGCAGAATGTATGTTCTGTAACAAATTATCGAAACAGGGTGACCTTTTTAAATATAAATTTGCATTAGGCTTATACCACTGCATGCTATCTCGGCTTTAAAGGGTCTTTCTATAGAGCTGCACTTACCTGAGAGCTGACAATCTCATTTCTGCCTCAGAGAGGCGCTGTACAGCAAAAGAGATCAGTATGGGGGCTCTCCTCAAATTATGGCAACACTTCTTACAGGTGACCTGGAACATACAGTACAACAGCCTCATTCTATCAGGTGTCCACACATGCACTACCCTTGTGCCTACATCTCCCAGAGGGCATTGCAAGGTTATCAGGTGCTTATAAGAGGCTATGTTCAGAATGGAATACTAGCATACTGCACAGTATACAAATTGTCATGCTAACAACATAATAATTATGAAATAAATTTGTTTGGGATTTTTAATTCAGGTTTGTGTAAAAAAGTCTTAAGTTAAATGTAGTATATGACTATATATTTTAACATTTGTAAATATATTAAAATGCACCTGGGATTACTTTCCTGTTTATTCGTCTCTCTGGAAACACAAGGTCAAGCACAATGCTTTGGTCGTATACTGCACATTTTGGCAAAGGTTGCAGAAACAGTACAAGAGAAGTGTGCTATTCTGAACATAGTCACAATCTGAGAACCTGAGATTTCATGCAAACAACAACAACAACAAAAAAAAAAAAACAGCACAGAACAGATTTCCCAGCGTACTATAACCGAGGGTGTGTAGTATTGAGCTGTTCTGTGCTTGAGTGCCATGGATGGCCAGAGAAGTGAAAGAGTAAAGCACTTTATCATAGAATGTGTGATGTTTAAATGAGAAGCTACCGAAAGAAAATGCTTTGTGCCGTGTAACAGTATGAAACTTAAATCAACTGAGAACAAAAACATGTTTGCTTAACCTTTCTGAGTTTTGCAGTATTTAATTAAAATGTGTCAGATTTTGTACAGCTGAGCACTGTGGTGTTTTTCTCTTTGGCTTTGATATAATTATATTTGGATTATTCTATTTAACACTTGGTAACACTTTACAATAAGGTTGCATTAATGTATTAACTAACATGAACACACAAAATGAACAATGCATTTTTCAGTATTTATTAATCTTTGTTAATGTTAGTTATGAAAATGCAGTTTATTGTTAGCTCATGTTAATTCATTAGCTAATGTTAACCACATCTTTTGATTTTAATAATGCATTAGTAAATGTCAAATTTAACATTAAATAAGATGAATAATTGCTCATAATTATTAAATAACTTAATAATTATAATTATTAAGTTATTTTGTTTCTTTTTTAAAATAGTTGAATAGTAATACATTTTTAATAAAATATGTTAAAATAATATTTGTAAGTATGAAAATATGAAATATAAAAACTTAACGGATAACAAAAGTGCCAAACAGGAAATAGTTATATAAAATCTCAATATATAAATGTAAATTGTGAATATATAGAAGTAAATCAGAACATATATTTAGAAATCTGAATATGTAAATCAGAATATATATTTAGAAAAATGTAAATCAGAATATATAGTTTTAAGTATAAATGTCAATTGTGAATAAATATTTATAAATCAGAATATATAGTTATAAGTCTGAATATATAGAAGTAGATCAGAATATATATTTGGAAATCTGAATATATAAATTAGAATATATAGTTATAATTCTGTATATATACAGTGGATATAAAAAGTCTACACACCCCTGCTAAAATGCCAGGTTTATGGGATAAAAAAAAAAATAGACCATGATAAATAATGTCAGAATTTTTTCCACCTTTTATGTGACCTATAACATGTCCAACTCAATTGAAAAACAATCTGAAATCTTTATTCGGTGGGAAATAAAAATAAAAAGCTAAAATAATGTGGTTGCATTAGTGCACACCCTTTTACAACTGGGGATGTGGCTGTGTTCAGAATTCACTAATCACATTCAAACTCATGTTAAATTGGAGTCAGTACACCTGCCATCATTTAAATTGCCTCTGATTAACCCCAAATAAAGTTCAGCTGTTCTAGTAGGCTTTTCCTGACATTTTCCTAGTCGCATCTCACAGCAAAAGCCATGGTCCCCAAAGAGCTTCCAAAGCATTAGAGGGATCTCATTGTTAAAAGGTATCAGTCAGGAGAAGAGTACAAAAAAATTCTAAGGCATTAGATATACCATGGAACACCATGAAGTCAGTCATCATCAAGTGGAGAAAATATGGTGCAACAGTAACATTACCAAGAATAGAACGTCCCTCCAAAACTGATGAAAAGACAAGAAGAAAACTGGTCAGGGAGGCTGCCAAGAGGCCTACAGCAACATTAAAGGAGCTGCAGGAATTTCTGGCAAGTACTGGTTGTGTGGTACATGTGACGACCTTCACCTGTATTCTTCATATGTCTGGGCTGTGGGGAAGGGTGGCAAAACGGAAGCCTTTTCTTACGAAAAGCTCAGCTCAATTTTGCAAAAACCCATTTGAAGTCTTCCAAAAGCATGTGGGAAAATGTGTTATGGTCTGATGAAACCAAGGTTGAACTCTGGCCACAATTCCAAAAGGGATGTTTGGTGCAAAAACAACACTGCACATCACCAAAAGAACGTCATACCCACAGTGAAGCATGGTGGTGGCAGCATCATGCTTTGGGGCTATTTTTCTTCAGCTGGAACTGGGGCCTTAGTCAAGGTGGAGGGAATTATGATTGGTGCCAAATACCAGTCAATATTGGCACAAAACCTCCAGGCTTCTGCGAGAAAGCTGAAGATGAAGAGGATCTTCATCTTTCAGCACGACAATGACCCTAAGGATACATCTGAATCAACAAAAGAATGGCTTCACAAGAAAAAGATTAAAATCAATAAACTCAAAAGGTGCTTCGACAAAGTATTAGTTTAAGGGTGTGTACACTAATGCAACCACATTATTTTAGGTTTTGTTATTTTTACTTTCCACAGAAAAAAAGATTTTAGTTTGTTTTTCAATTGAGTTGTACAAGTTATAGGTCACAATAAAGGTGGAAAAAGTTTTGAAATTATTTGTGGTTATTTACATTTTTTAAATCACATAAACCTGGCATTTTAACAGGGGTGTGTAGACTTCTTATGCATACTGTAAATCTGAATATAATAGTTGAATGTCTGAATAAATATAATTAAATCCAAAAACATAGCTGTAAGTTTTAACATATGAATGTAAATATATAGTTATTTATATCACTATATAATTTTTGTTATATATATATATATATATATAATTTGCATTTATATATTCAGATTTCATATAAATTTTATATAAATATTTCCTGTTTGGTGCTTCATAGTGTTGAGTTTTGGGTTGAAGGTGCAAAGACTTTTAATAATGAGTCTAATAATCTATTCAGGCCTAATAGTTCTTTTAAAAAATCCAATAATATAAAATAAATATTTTGCTACAAACAAATTTATATATATATATAAACATTCAAAGCATCCAAAAATGTAAGTTCAGTATCCTGTTAATTATAATCAGTAGCAAGCCATTGAAACTTGCTACTGATCACTGAGAATAACAAATAATTTGTGTCTGTATGTAAATATGAGGGGGGAAAATCAATATATCATTCTCAGGACACACATGTGACCTACAAGTAGCCTACTTGATCTTTACACTAGTGCACTGGCCTCATGACGCTGTTTATAAACAGTGGTATTTTCAAAGAGGAAGTTGGTTCTAGATCAGTGTCGTCTTGCGTTCCTCAGCAGCAGGAGAGATATTAGTCCTGGAATGTGTCGACAAACAGGAAGTGTTTTTCCTTATCCGGTCCGCACTCTGATTGAGTGGAAGCTCCCACTCATTCATCATCTCCACTGTTTGTGAATGCGGCCTTTGCTCTTGGATCTGTCTCAGATGACTGTAGTGGTTTGTTTAGTGCTCTCACACTGACCTCGAAGCAAACCAGGCTGAGCTGGGTTAACATGTCTGGAGAGATAAATACAACACAAACACAGGGACACAATGACATTTGCCTCTAGATAAGAAAAACTGAGTAGTATCTAAATCTTTTTATACTTTTCAAATTCAGTTTTAATTGTAATTATTTTACATTCAAAATAATAATACTTTTTTTTTTTTTTTTTTTTTTGCTGACTTAGTATTTGCATATTAATTATAGTCATTATAATCTAATCAAGATAACCTAATCAAATACAAATGCAGACGTGCACCCACGCGCGTGCACACACACACACACACACATATATATATATATATATATATATATATATAGAAACATTGCATTATTATTATTATTATTATTATTATTTACAATTAATTAAAAAACAAGTATTTAAATTAATAATATTAATGATAATAATAATAATAATAATAATAGAAGAACATAAACATAAGAACATAAATGAATAAAACATTTTGCCATCATCATTATTATTATTATTATTATTATTACTTACTATTAATTTTATTTAATAATAATAATAATAATAATAATGATATAAGAAGAATTGTAAAATGTTAGTGCAACTTATTATTTGTTTTAAAATGTTAGTGCCATTATTATTTGTTTTAAAACACTTGTTTTTGATATTAAGAAGAAGAAGAATGCAAATGTTAATGCAACTTATAAATATTATTATTAATTAAAACACTTGTTTTTAAAATGATTAAGAAGAAGAAGAAGAAGAAGAAGAATGGCAAAACAATAGTACAACTTACAAAATAAATAAATAAATATGTATGCATGTATAGTATTATTTATTTATTTAAATACTTGTTTTTGAAATGAAGGAGAAGAAAAAGGTGAAGAAGAAGAAGAAGAAGAAGAAGAAGAAGAAGAAGGAGAAGAAGAAGAATGGTAAAATGTAAGTGCATCTTAAAATAAATAAATAAATAAAACATTTTGCCATTATTATTATTATTATTATTATTTGTTTATTTAAAAACTTGTTTTTGATATTAAGAAGAAGAATGGCAAAATGTTAAAAATAAAATAAATCAATTACAAATATTATTATTATCATCATCATCATCATCATCATCATCATCATCAATTTATTTAAATTCCTTTTTTGTAAAATAATAATAAATTATAATATAATTTATAATAAAAATAACAATAAATAAAAGTAAAACTTACAAAATAAATAAATAAATTACATTAATTAAACAACATCAAATAAATTAAAACAATTAAATAAATAACATTTTGCCATTATTACTATTATTATATTTATTTGTTTATTTAAATACTTGAATTTGACATTAAGAAGAAGCAAAATGGCTAAATGTTATTGCAACTTATAAATAAATAAATAAATAAATAAATAAATAAATAAATGTTGTTATTATTATTATTATTATTATTATGCTAATAATAATAGTAAAATGTTACAAGTTGTTTTCCATCTCTTCTGTCCAATAAAGGTAAAAATGCTTAATTTTAAATAAATAAATCAATACTATACGGTGAAACTTTAAAGTAAGTTGAATGAAACACTGAATAGGCAAAAAAGTGTTTTAAGAAGTCAATATAATAAAGTTTGTCTCCATATAACATGAATCTATGATTTACCTCATGTTCACAGCATCATGTTCAATCTACTTTACAGTTGAGTTTACGGTCGACTGAAGAGCAGATGATTGTTTAAATGCTGGTGTACATGCACAATTAATGAAAATTCAATTTGGCAGGCACAATAAAAACATGCCTGAACGAGAAAATGCCTGCAGTCTGCCCAAGGAACAGCATTATAGCGTGACAACCCAAGTTTAGTTATTCTTTATATCAAAGGCGGCCCTTTCCCAAGCGCATACTTCACACACACATATATACAAATACACACACCGTCCCGTCTTTCCTGCGACCCCCTTCTTCCTCTCCTACTCCTCACGCTATACGACCATCAGGTTGTTCAGGCGTGGTGACCCACAATCCCAGAGGATCACATCAAGACAAAAGGCCTCTGCGGTGAGAGAGAGGCAGGCCGGAAGAGGCCACTCAAACACACACATACATACACTTTAAACAACACCACTGCATACTCTTAATACTCTCATTACAGTACAGTATGTACAGTACAGTGGCATTTAAAAATATGCAGTTGCTGTCAGCTATCTTAAGATGGTAAAACAGATTTCTGGGTTGGTTAACAAACTAATGTGACAACCACCTAACATGATCCAGAAATACAGCTACTGTCTAGATTTTTATTTTGAATAAATGCTGTTCTTTTTTAATTATATTAGAATGATTTCTGAAGGTTCATTGGACACTGAAGGCTGTAATAATGACTGATGAAAACTCAGCGCTACGTCACAAAAATAAATATTTTAAAGGTTGTTAAAACAGAAAACTTATTTAAAATTGTCTTTAAACTTTATATTATTATTATTATTATTATTATTATTATAGAAGTATTTAAATAAACAAACAAACAACAACAACAACAACAACAACAACAACAACAACAACAACAACAATAACAATGACACAAATGCAAGTATGTAGTATGTATAGTATTATTTATTTACAATTATTAATTTAATGTAAATGTATTTATTTAATACTTGTTTTTAAACTTCATAACAATAATAATAATAATAAGAAGAAGAAATGGTAAAATGTTAGTGCAGCTTAAAAATAAATAAATATGTATGTACTGTATGTGTAGTATTATTTATTTAATTATTAAATTATTTATTGAAAGAAGAAGAAGAAGAAGAAGAATGGTCAAATGTTGTTGCAGCTTATAAATAAATAAATGTAAAAAACATACTACCATTATTACATTTTAAATGGCAGTGATCCCATAAAATGTTACTGATCCCAAACTTTTGAATAGCAGTGTGTGTATAAATAAGTATTTAAATAAACAAACAACAACAACGGCAAAAATGTTAGTACAACTTACTAAATAAATAAATAAATATGTATGTATGTATGGTATTATTTCTTTCTTTATTTATTGTAAATTTAAATGTATTTATTTATTTAATACTTCTTTTTATAAAATTAAAATAATAATATAAGTTGAAGAAGAACCTTACAATGTTAGTTCAACTTAAAAATAAATGTATGTATCTATGCATGTATGTGTAGTATTATTTATTTAATAATTTAATATAAAAAGAAGAAGAAGAATGGTAAAATGTTCAATGTGTGCAACTTATGAATAAATAAATAATTAAATAAACATGTTTAAAAAACATTTTGCCATTATTATTATTATTCTTATTATTATTATTAATAATATAATTTGTTTATTTAAATACTTTAACTTGAAATAAAGAAGAAGGAGAATGGCAAAATGTTAGTAAACTTAAAAATAAATAAATGAATAATTCCATTATTATTGTTTGTTTATTTAAATACCTGTTTGCAAAAAATGAAAAAGAAAAAAAAACATATATATATATTGTTTGAGCTGTTTTCTGTCACATATCCTGTCCAATAATGCTTTTATTTTTGCTATTATTATTTATTTGTTTATTTAAATACTTTTTAAATAATAATAATAATAATGTTAGTACAACTTAAAAATAAAGAAAAAATAAAGAAGTTTTAAGGTTTCAATTAGTAAAACTTGGTTTGTGTTGCCTTTAATATAAATCAATGTAACTGGCTTGGCATTTAATTATTTAATTACATATTTTAAATGATTGACATGTATACATCAAAATATGCTTCATAACAGAAATTATTAAATTAACAAAACTTTCTGTAAAACAGCTAGTTCTTTAGAGAAATTCCTCAAAAAATTACCATGCAGTTTACACCTAGGCCTAAATATAATTTCATGAGTTTAGTTTATTTTGTATTTTTATTTCATGTTGTTTTGTACAAATCTATCAGTTACTATAACTTATATTTTCGCCACATGAGAAAATAAATCATGCTTCGGTAAATCAGAAATATGGCATATAAGTGTAAATTATGAGATACTATATCATTAATATGAGATAAAATCAAAATCATCACACTAAGTCATAAAAGGTCTTGGGACTGGGACTCAAAATTATGACACAAAAAAAAAAGAAAGAAAAGAAAAAGGTTTTGACTGTCAAAGGCCATTAACTTTTTCCTCATAGTGACTTAGTATTTTAAGACCTAACCTAGTATCTGTTAATTTCGACTTTTTTAAGTTATACGTTTTTTATGTCTAGTACTTTGACTTTATGTCTCATAATTATGACTTTTTATGTCAATATTATGATTTACCAAAGCATGTTTTGTACACTATAATCGTTTTGTTTTGTTTTGGCGCCATCTTATGGACACATTTTCGACTGCGTCTTTCTAGTATTGTACTTTAAAACCCTTAAACCTTTAAAATTACTTATTTGTTATTTTAAAACATCGTATCTTAAAAATAAATAAATAAATAAATAAACTTATCAGTGATGTTAAATACGAACTAATTATATAAATAAACATTACATGAGGATGTGATAGATGGCGCCACTAAAATCCACTCACTGTCCGGAGAGCACGCCGCAGCGTCTTTACACGCACTCGCTTGCAGTGTCGAAGTTCAGAGGTCGGGTAAAGGTCGTGTTTTGAGTTTGTTTCCCCATCATAAGCAATGGCTTCCATAAGTTGGTTAACATGCAGGCGGTTGTCTCGGCTCGTGTGTCCGTTCGTTCAGATCGTGCGGCGGCCGGTGTTGCAGTATGTGTGGTCTCCAGCGCGCGCCCTTCACCGGGGGAGCGCGCGACGGGCGGCGGATAAAAACCCGCTGAACAGAACACGAGCACTGGAGCAACAGTACATCACTGAACTAGACAAAGCTGATGCGCTGGTAAACACAAACACTCAATCTCTAGTGTTCTTGCTTTAAATGCCAAGCGTTACTTTATATGTTATTTTAATTTACAAATGTTTTCTTTTATACTACACTTAACTGCGAAAAGTACGGTGGTAGTGTTACACCTAGCAGTATTTTATGTTGTTACATGATTACTATATTCATAAACTGTTTTATTAACCTGGTAATCCAATGAATTTAGTGATTCTACCAGTTAAACGTTTTTTTTTGTTTGTTTGTTTTTTTAAACGTTTTACTTTTTACAATAACTGTTTTCTATTAGAATATATTTTAAAATGTAATTTATCCATGTGATTGCAAATCTGATTTTTTTTTTTTTGTAGCATCATAACTATAGTCACATGATCCTTCAGAAATAATTTTAATATTCTGATTTGCTGTTCAAAAAACATTTATTATTATGTTGAGAACAGCTAAGTAGATTTTTTTTTTCAGGTTTCTTTGATGAATAGAAAGTTCAGAAGGACAGCGTTTATCTAAAATAGAAACCTTTTGTGACATTATAAATATCTTTATCATCACGTTTGATTAATTTTAAAGCGTCAATGTTAAATAAAAGTGTTAATTTCTATAATTTCTTTCTAAAAGCAAAAAAATATACTGACTTTAAGATTTTGAATGGTATAGTGTGTGATGTTACAAAAGCCTTTTATTTCAGATACATTTTGATCTTTGGATTTTTTCTATTCATCAAAGAATCCTGAATTTTTATTTTTATTTTACTTGTCATGTGATCATGTGACACTGAAGGCTTGAGTAATGATGCTGAAAATTTAGCTTTGATCACAGAAATAAATTAAATTTATAAATAAAATATATTAAAATAGAAAATTTAAAAAAGACTGCTTTTGCTGAACTTTGGATCAAATAAATGCAGTCTTGGTGAGCAGAAGAGACATAAAAAATTGTACTGTTCAAAACTTTTGACTGGTATTGTATTTTTTTTTTTCTTTATTGAGTTAACTGCCAAATAATCTGTTTATATACACTTCTACTGCTTTATTTTGTTTTCTAGATGCTGCGGAAATCTCATGAAACAGGTGAGGTCATCTGTCCAGCATTAATGAAAAACAAATTTCGCCTATTGACATAGAAAATCCTGTCATCATTTATTCACCTTCATTTCCAAACAATGACTCAATTATTTTTCCGGACTTCTTATAGGTATTTTGTCTACTATTAATGTAGTGAAAGGTAGTAGTCCTGGAAAAAAAAGCACCTATAAAGTGTCATAAAAGGCCAAATGTACTGTATGTAGCCTTGTTTAAAGAACAGACTAAATAAATCTGGAAGCTTTTTCAAGCTTCAATTTGTGTCCAATTTGAAAATGAATCATTTACAGTGAGGTCTTTTTTGATTAATTTTAGTCTGATTCATTTCAAACTGCTCTGTATTATTCAGTCCAGATTATTTGTAAATAATTAATTAAATTTCAGCCTATTCCTCAATGTTTTCGTATGGCATTTTAAATATTTAAATATAATGTACACTTCATACATACAAATATATTTTAAGGTGTTTTTGGGTCCTTTTGAAGCATTAAATCTTCATTTCATTGTAATTTATTGGAAATGAGCGACAAACACATTATTTAGAATTTTCGATTTTGTGTTAAATGTAAAAAAAACACTTATATGGGTTTGTAATGGTGAATAAACAAATTTTAAAAAGACAGTCGTTTTGGGTGAACTAACCTTTAAACAACCAAAGTTTGCAACAGTGTCTGTCTTTTTTCTTGTTTGTTTTCATCCATCCCATAAGGGTTTTAAAAAAGTTCCTTTTTTTTACAGTTATAAATGATGGATAAATGTAAAACTTTTATTTATTTATTTATTTATAAAGACGTATCTTATGCTCTTCAAAATTCAATTTATTTGATCAAAAATACAGGAAAAAAAAGTAATGTTATGAAATATTATTGAAATTCAAAATAACTGTTTTGTATTTTAATATACTTTAAAATATAATTTATTTCTGTGATGCAGCGCTGAATTTTTAGCATCATTACTCCAGTCTTCAGTGTCATGCGATCCTTTAGAAATCATTCTCATATGCTGATGTATTATTAGTGTTGAAAAGTGTTAATTTTTTGGGGAGCCTGTGATACCTTTTCAGTTTTCTTTGATGAATAAAAAAAGAATGACATTATTAATTATTCAAAATATAAATCTTTGCTAGCAGGTCTTTACTATCACTTTTCATCAATTTAACACATCAGTGTGGAATAAAAATTTTTTTCAAAAAAAGATGATTTCTTTTTTAAATAAATGCTGTTCCTTTTAATGTTTTGTTCATCAAATAATCCTGAAAAAAGTATCACAGGTTCCAAAAAACATTAAGCAGCACTTTTTCCAAAACTGATTATAAATCAACATATTAGAATGATTTCTGAAGGATCATGTGATGCAAAAGACTGGAGTAATGATGCAGGAAATTCAGCTTTGTATCACAAAAACATATTCTTAATATATTTTTAAGTTTTTTTTTTTTTTTTTTTTTTTTTACCAAATAAACACAGTCTAGATGAGTAGAAAATACTTCTTTAAAAAACAAAAAAACGTACTGATCCCAAACATACACATGTATGTGGTGCTGTAGAGTTACTTTGGTACGATTTGCTTGTTTCGGTTGGTGGAGATTTCTATCCAGAATCATAGGTAATGTAGGAATTATTTTCACCAGTTATTCTGTGGTTAAACATGATTGTTTAAAAAAAAAAAAAAAACTTGCTTACACTAGCTCTGCCTTCAACAGTTTTTAAGTTATCATTAAAATTTAAGTCCCCTATGAAGAAAATGAAAGGGGATTTTACTTTTCGCCTTCTGTGGTTTAATAAGCAGTTAACTTAAAGGATTAGTTCACTTTCAGAACAAAAATGTACAGATAATGTACTCACCCATTTGTCATCCAAGATGTTTTTGAGGAAAACATTTCAGGATTTCTTTCTATATAATGGACTTCTATTTTGCCCCCAAAATGCAGTTTAAATCCAGCTTCAAAGAGCTCTAAATGATCCCAGCCCAGGAAGAAGGGTCTAGTGAAACGATTGATAATTTTTTTTAAAACAAATTGACAATTTATTATATACTTTTTAACCTCAAACTCTCGGATCTGCAATGCGCATGCTTGGTCTGTGTGGTCCGGGTCAATACAATTAGGGTATGTCGAAAAACTCCCATCTCGTTTTCTTCCCCAACTTAAAAATCGTCCTACAACGCTGTTTTACCTTTTTTTTTTTTTTTGTAAACGGTGCTTTCTTTGTATGTTCACTTTGTAAACACTGGGTTGATACTTCTGCAGCTATGTAGGATGATTTTGAAGTTGGGGAAGAAAACGAGATGGGAGTTTTTAGACATACCCTAACTGTATTGACCCTGACCACACACAGACTACGCATGCGCATCGCAGAGATGAGACGAGATGAGCGTTTGAGGTTAAAAAGGTATATAAATTGTCAATTTGTTTAAAAAATAATCGATAGTTTTGCTAGATAAGACCCTTCTTCATCCGCTGGGCCCTTTGAAGCTGGATTTAAACTTGGGAGCACAATAGAAGTCTATTATATTGAAAGAAATCCTGAAATGTTTTCCTCAGAAAAGGTGATTTCTTTATGACTGAAGAAAGAAAGACATGAACAGCTTGGATGACAAGGGGGTGAGTACATTATGAAGGTGAACTTCTCCTTTAAGCAATTTTATGTTTTTTTTGTTTGTTTGCAGGATTTTTGTCCTGGTTCCGGAATGGTCTCCTTGCAACAGGAATCGGCGTTATTGCATTTGCGCAGAGTGAAGTTGGCCGAGAGGCCGGATATGGTACTCTATCTTTTCCCACTCAGTCCATCTGTATTTTTCTTTCAAATCAGTCTTGTTTTGAATTCCTTCTTCTTTTCCTCCCCCAGTGTTCTTCATCCTGGGTGGAGTGTGTGTCTCATTCGGTGGAGCGTCGTACGTGACTAGTCTTTTGACTCTGAGGAGAATCATGCTCCTCTCTCGCCTGACTGTGCTGGTCCACGCCAGCTTGGTGTCCATTGCTGCCCTCTTCTGGCTGTGCGCAGTATCACTCTACATCGGCCGCCTGGAGTTGGAGATTATTCACGACGAGGACGAGGAAGAGCACGCAGGAGACGAAAGCGGGGAATGCGCAGAATGCAGGGCCCGACGCGAGAGACGCGGAGCTGAAGAAAAAGGCCAAGACAAATGAGACGAGAGGAGACTACGAGTTAAAATGGCCTTTTACACTGACCCAGAACCAGAGTTATGTATTCACAAGCTGTTTAAACTGCTTTAAGAGGAAAGGCGAAACTGGTTTCAGGTCGGTGTGGAGTTGTGGCTTCTACCAACATATTTGTGCAGTACTCTATCGGGTTGAGTGAGGTTTTATGTTTCTAATACTCCTAAATACCAGTGTACCAAGGGTCAGTGACATTAATTCACATTTTTCCTTTGTAATGTTTTTGCTGGATGTGAGATATGTGTGCTGGAACACTAGACTAGCACTTATCGGACATAGTTAAGTTATAAATGGGCATGTTCACTATTTTATATAGTGATGTGCTTCAGAAATAAGTTTTTGGTAACTCACTTTACAATAAGGTTTTTTTTTTTTTTTTTTTTCTAACATTAGTTAATGCGTTAATATCATAAACTTTTTATTTTTTTTTATTTTTTACAGCATTTAGGAATATAACATACAATTATATAGTGTTAGTAATACATTAGTTCATGTTAAGTTATGCTAAATATATTTATTTTATAACATTTTACATTTATAATTTTTTTTGCTGTCAAACGATTCATTTGTGATTAATCGCATCCAAAATGTTTGTTTACATAATATATGTGTGTACTGTGTATATTTATTATTTGTATATAAATACACACACATGCAAATATATGTTTTGAAGAAAAAAAGTTATGTTTCCATATTAAATATATTAATATGTAATATAAATTATATGAGTATAAATATATACTTGTTAATACATGTAAATTTTGTATGTGTCTTTATATATACTTAATATACACAGTAACCTACACACACGCATATTATGTAAACAAAAGCTTGTATTTTGGATGCGATTAATTGTGATTAATCACGATTAATCGTGATTAATCGTTTGGCAACACTACTTTTTATATATTATAAATACAGAATTTAAAAAGAAGTGTATATGTACAAATTAACATTAATCATGATTAATAAAGCCTGTGAAGGTATTGAACCTTATTGTAAAGTGCTTTAGTTTCGACACAGTTTTCATTATCCAGCATTTTCCATCTATTTAGGCTTCGTTCGGGTTGAGATTTATTTTAAAACGATTACCTCGCGTCTCTCACAATTCACTTCAGATTTCCTGCTCTAGCGATCGCAGTCTTATTTAATAAAATCACTCCTTGCGGATTTGATAAGAACTTCTAGACGTCGTCTTCTGCCTCATGGCTTTCTCTCAACAGAGATGTCAGCACATCTTTTCTTTTATTATGCATGAATCCAAAGTATAGATATTGTTAGTACCTTTTTTTTACAGCATGCAGTCGTGCCGGTTGCTATCTTGGATGTGTAGATAATCTGCTGACGTGAGATTTAGTGTCAGGCATGTGTGTGCAGACCACACATGTGCTCATACAGTCATTCACTCGACTGGAGTGTGTTTATGTTTACTTATTGAATCAGTGCACACTTACAATCAGTCAACTCTAGATCTAGATCAGCTCTAGTTTAAATGCTGTTTTTTTCCCCCCTGTTCAAAGCAAATACACAGATCTTGCTGGACTACAAGAAGGATAATTCAACAGTGTAATCCGTTGAAGTGATTAAATTGTTGTCAACTGCTCATTTTTCCTGTCTGTTATTTTGGATAAATGATTAGTGGTGCTGCAAGGATGATTCAGGTTCTAAACAAGTAAAGTAAAACAATCATGTTTATTCATACCTCAGTTTGTTTATACAAACAAAAATCGCATTTATAGTTTTGTATTTACAATAGAAATCTATGAGGCAGTGTTATTTTAGAATGATGTATATACTATTATAGTATTTAATAGCACTTTGAATGTATTTTTCGTTTTAAATTTAGTTCTGTTGTGTTTTTGTCATATCTTTGTACTTACATGACCAGTCAAAAGTTTTTGAACAGTAAGATTTGTAATGTTTTTTTAAAGAAGTCTCTTCTGCTCACCAAGCCTGCATATATTTGATTCCAAAGTACAGCAAAAACTATTTTTTTTTACCATTGAAAATACGTGTTTTCTATTTGCATATATTGTAAAATGCAATTTATTCCTGTGATTTAAGGCTGATTTTTTTTTTAGCATCATTACTCCAGTCTTCACTGTCACATACTCCTTCAGAAATCATTCTAATTTTCCGATTTGCTTTATTATTATTATTATTATTATTATTATCATTATTATGTTGAGTTTCTCAGGTTTCTTTGATTAGTAGAAAGTTCAGGATAATAATAATTATACTGATTTGAAGCTTTTTGAATGGTATGTAGAGTATAATGTTACAAAAGCTTTTTATTTTAGATCAGTGCTGATCTTTGGATTTTTCTATATTCATTATAGAATCCTCAATAAAATTTACTCAACTGTTTTGAATATGACTGATAAAAAAAATGTTTCTTGAACAGCAAATAAGCATATTATAATTTTCTGATTTCTGAAGGATCATGTGATACTGAAGACTGGAGTAATGATGCTGAAAATTTAGATTTGATCACAGGAATAAATTGCATTATAAAATATATTCAAATAGAAAACAGTTATTTTAAATAGTAAAAATATTTCAAAATTTTACTGTTTTTGCTGTACTTTGGTTTAAATAACTGCAGGCTTGATGAGCAGAAGAGACTTTAAAAAAATAAAATCTTACTGTTCAAAATTGACTGGTATATATTCTTTCTATTTAGCTTTATCTTATTTTAGTCATTTTGTACTTAAGCTTATTTCAGTTAGTTGTCAGGTCAAGCTTTCTTATTTTTCTATATTCCTTTCAATTTTTTTTTGTTATATACATATTTTTTTTATTTAATACATCTTATTTTATTTCAGCCTTGTTTCAATTACTGAAAATGGCTTTTAATACTACTTTGGTGATACTTAAGTAGCGTAACCACTAAAATGCACTCTTAAAATATAATCGCATAAAAATTCATTGAAACATTAATTGTTTAAACATGACACTAGAGTAAAAGAAATGCTTACTGACTTAATTTTATGCCATTCAAACAGTACCATATGGTTTTGACAGATAAAAAACAACAATATAAAACTGCACAATGTTAATACATGATTTAACAAACCAAATAATATTTTAATATTTATTCTAGTGCCCCATAGACTTCCATAGTAAGTGCATTACTATAGAACTGATTTCTATTTGATTTTATTAAATCGAAAACACGTAACTAACTTGTGTTGAACACTGAAGCTTCTTCCGCTGTCATTTAGATCAAATTTACTGAGCTAAAACAAGGTTTCTGTGACTAACAGGGGTTAAATAATTACAACTGTGAAATTTTAGTGACAAAAAGCTGTTAAATAGTAAAATAAGTTAAAAACCAAGCGTGAGTGCAAGTTGTGTCAGATATCAAGGGCAGGTGGCGTCTCTGGAGGGAGGGATTCACGGTAAACAGACAGACGTGTTGATCTGTATGCGTGTGAGGTTTGTTAATAGCGCAGGGGACTCTGGAACATGTGCGGCGTTCTTTCATTAGTCGTTCCACTTCTGTTTGTACATCTTCAAAGGGCTGCTTATTTATTTGATTATATATTTTAATTATTGTCATCCAAAAGATTTTTTGTTGTTGATTTCTTGTCACAGTGGCTGTTGTTGTTATCAAAGACCATGTATGAATCCTCGGAGAGATGATGGCACTTATCTGTCGGCATATAAATGCGTTTAAGAATTGTTGCTGTTCGGGTTTTGTAAATTCCAGAACACATTTCGAGTTTTGTCAGGTTTTCATTTTGTTCCTTGAGTGCTGAAGAGGTAGATGATTGTGTTTGCTATGTGACTTTTGAACCTGAAGCCTGATTGGCTGATTTTCATACTTCCACTTCTGTCATGCATCTTTGCTGTTTTTGACCGTGTGACTTTTTATGTTAATGTGAAATGCAGAACATTCTATAAATGTACTCTTTTAAAACCGATGACATTCATTGTATGTTGATTGTGAGTGTTTATCACGAGGTTTCAGACTATTTGTTTATGCATGACCTTCAGTGCTATTTACAGTACATAATGAGTCTATGAATATGTACATAAATGGGGACTATGCAAGCACATTTGTCTCCCGCAATTTCTGAGAAGGACAGGTTTGATGTTTAAGGTGGCGTGAATTCAGCGCTGCCACTTAAGGTGGAAATGTCATGTTAGTGGCCTTTAGAGGTTAACAAGCTGACAGTGTTGCAGGAGCTAGTTTTGAAATTGTCACATTCCAAACTATACTCTCGTTAAAGTAGTTACAGTATAGCTTTACTTGTAAAGAAAGGAATATTTATATGGCAAGTTACTAGCAAGTAAAAAGTAGGTCTTCTTTAAAAATGTATAACGATAATATATTTTTTTACTAGCAGAGCAGTCTTTGTTGTTTCAGGTAATGTGACAGCAATACATTTATAGACATGGATTTACATTTAAACAAATAAAAGGACTGAGCAACACAATAAATTCACAATTCTAGTTTGATTACTGATTTGTATATCAACTGTGAGGAAAAAAAAGGGGGAAAAAACATTTTATTGTCAAATGATGACAGAAATGGAAAAAATATATACAAGATGAATGTGTGTGTTTTTGTACGCACCCTGATTGCACACGTACATCATGAAGATGATTTGTCATCTGCATTTACATCTGCATCCGTATTTTTTAAAATGTGTTTGCTTATCTGCAATACACCTATAGGATGTTTCCTATCAGATGTCAAATAGATGTCTATTAAATGTCTTTAAGATGTTTATGATTTAGAATGTATGTAAAGCTGACATCTGAAGGACATCTGTCAGACGTTTGTACACAGTAGATGCATTCCAGATCAAGGGATCTTTAACAGACATCTTGCAGACGTATGTGTGCTAGCTATCTGGGTAGGGCTTTATACTCATTATACAAATGAGGAAAAAGGGACAATACTGTAGAAATAAAACTTGGATATATTTTTAGATTAGTCAATGTGCAGCTTGTACAGCAGTATAGATTTACTGTCCTCTAAAAATAACTTAACACACAGTCATTGTTGTCAAAATAGCTGGCTGTAAGTGTCAGTATTTTGTGTTAGCACCAGGGTTGGGGAAAGTTACTTTTAAAAGTAATGCATTACAATATTGCGTTACTCCTTAAAAAAGTAACTAATTATGTTACTTAGTTACTTTTTATGTAAAGTAATGCGTTACACTACTTTTGCATTACTTTTGTGTTACTTTTTAAATCTGGGCAGGGCTTGTTTGTTTTTAATGTAAAAAGTTCAGCTTTTAGCAAATGTAAAAGCACTTTCACACCAAAAAGTGAAATGAATAAGCCTAAGGCTGAAGGAAAAGTAAATTCAGAACTGTACAGTAGGAACTGTAGGAAAAGGAAGTTCAACACTCAAAAATGAAGCACAAATGTTAGTTAATCTAAAGTAAGTTTTGTTAATTAGTATGGTTGAATTACAATAAAGGTCATCAGCAAAGTCATTGGTTAATAAAATGGGATTAAATACATAAAAGAAACAAAAAGTAACTGGCGTTACTTTTTTTGAAAAAGTAACAGATATTTTCTTGTAAATTAAAAAGTAATGCGTTACTTTACTAGTTACTTGAAAAAAGTAATATTGCGTAACTTGCGTTACTTGTAAAGTGTTACCCCCAACACTGGTTAGCACCATTGTTATCTAGCACTGGCTTAATCATCATGGAATGGCATGGAATTGACCAGAGCTGCACAGGCTGTTGCTGAGATCCTCTTCCACACCTCTATAATGACATCACGGAGCAGCTGGATGTTAAGCAAATAGTGCTTCTCCACCTTCCTCTTGAGGATGCCCAGCAGGTGTTTAATAGGGTTCAGGTCTGGAGACATACTTGGCCACCCCATCACCTTCAGTTTCCTCAGCAAAGCAGTTGTCATCTTAGCGGTGTGTTGGGGATCATCATCATGTTGGAAAACAGCCATTCGGACCAGTTTCTGAAGGGAAGGCATCATGTTTTGGTTCAGAATGTACAGTACATAATGGAATCAACGTTCCCTCAATGAACTCCAGTTCCACAGTACCAGCAGCACTCATGCAGCCCCAGACCATCATGCTACCACCACCATGCTTGACTGTAGGCAAGACACAATTTTCTTGGTACTCCTCACCAGAGCATCACTGCACATGCTGGACACCATCTGAGCCAAACAAGTTTATCTTCGTTTTATCAGACCATAGGACATGGTTGTAGTATTTCATGCTGTTGGACAGGTTGTCTTCAGCAAACTGTTTGCGAGCCAGCTTCAGAAGAGGCTTCCTTCTGTGATGGTGCCCATGCAAACTGACTTGTAGCAGTGTGCGGCATATGGTCTGAGCACTGACAAGCTGACCTTCTACTTATCCATTATATTATATTATTAATATATCCAAGTTTAATTTCTATAGTATTGTCCCTTGAGAAGATATACTAAAGTGGTTGCTGAAATGTGAGGGGCATAGCATAAACATCAGTTACAGTTACAACTTACAGTACAAGGTGGAACGATGATGGACAGAATCCTAAGCCCCTTCTTTTGTTGGACATTTAAGCGAGGTAATTATACCTCGATTATTAAACTTACTGGTGTAATTTACAAAACTTCTGAGACAGTAATGCTGATCTAAATCGATAAAATGCAGTGCAACATCATTGTGCTTTCGATTCAAATGCTACCAACCCTGTTGAAAAAAACAGCATATGCTGGTTTGGTAGGTTTTGATGCTATTATTCTGGTTTTAGCTGATTTATGCTAGTCCTAAACTGGTTTATGCTGGTCCTAAAATGGCTTATGCTGGTCCTAAACTGGTTTATGATGGTCCTTAGCTGGTCATGTGCTGGTCCTAAGCAGGAGGGACCAGCTCAGGACCAGCATAAACCAGCTAAGAACCAGCATAAACCATTTTAGGACCAACATAAATCATTGTAGGACCAGCTAAAACCAACAGCATACCAGAAACAAAACTTACCTAACCAGCATATGCTGTTTTTTTAAAAGGGTAAAGAATAGACATCTATTAAATGTCTTTTAGATGTTTATGATTTAGAAAGTATGTAAAACTGACATCTTACAGATGCCTGTCAGATGTTTATACACAGCAGATGCTTTCCAGATCAAGTGATCTTTAACAGACATCTTGGAAACGTACGTGTGCTATCTGGGCAGTTTGATACGCTAGCTATTTAAATCTCTGGTTCAGAACAAATGATTTGCAAAAGTTTTGAAGTTTCACGAAGCAGTGTTTCACATCACTATCTTTAACTGTCCATATTATGTCAAACAAACAACTAGTCAGTGCACTGCTGTAGATCTCATGAGCATCACAGTAAGGCAGGGATAGGCAACATCGGTCTTGGAGTGTCAATATCCTGCAGAGGTTAGCTCCAACCCTGAAAAAAACTCACCCACCTGTAGCCCTAGTAATTCTGAAGACCTTGATTAGCTTGTTTAGGGTTGGAGTTAAACTCTACAGAATAGCCTCACTCAAGGACCGATGTTGCTTATTCCTACAGTAAGGTATTCTGTAGTGTTGCAAAGGGACAAAAAATTTCCAATACATTTCTGGAATAATTCTAAAAGTTCCAAAAAAATTCTGGAAAGTTTATGGAAATTTCCTCCCCCTTTGCAACCCTAGAAATACTGACAAACCTGCGGGGCAGTATAAAATCGACAAATGCCTCAGAATCTTCTCCTTCATGCTGCCATAGTCAAAGATGCACCAGAAAACAAGACAGCTTCTTCACTGCATCTGACGGCTACCTTCTGCTGAATTTGTGCAGGCCCTATCGAGCTGCAGGACTTGCATGACCACTGCATCTCCTGCCTGGACCTGGGCCTGGCCCACGTTGAGGTGGCATTCTCCGAGGCGCGTTTTGAGGACTCGGAGGAGCATCGCTTGTGGTCTTACGGAGACAAGGCCCACTGGACCACACCCCCCACCGCTGTCCCAGACATTGTTTTATTTGGCCCTGAGGAAGGCAAAGACTCCATGTCTATCTCCGCATCAAAAAAGCACTGGGCAGGTCTTGTTCTAAAGTCTTGGTCTGCATCCCAGGCCATGTTCTCCCAAGTGGACAAGGCGTGGGAGTTACGTGTGCATGCCCCCAGTTAAGGAGACGGCCCCCGTGCATATGTGCCCTTTCTAGCCAACACTTGGCACAGACCTCAGCCTGTCTTCTAAGCCATGCAGATTTACTACTCACCTCACTGACAAGACATCTGCTTCTATTGGTGAAGCGGCATCCGCCCTACAAGCTAAGCTTCTGCAGTCCCTGGACAGTGGCAACATGTGCCCAGATACTGTGAGAGACCTGCACGGTGACAGACTTTATGCTGAAGGCGATAAACGCTCCGCTCAACTTATAGGTTGTTCCATGGGGTTAACTGTAGTCCTTTATAGGCATCTAGCTGACCTGAAGGACACAGACCGTAAGAAACTCCTCAATGTACTGTTTACTCCTTCCAGCCTTCGGTGATGCCGTGGAGTTGGTTGTTGAGCTTAAAGTCAATGAGTCACTTGATGCATGGCGCTCGTTCCATAAGCCTTCAAGATCATGCTCCTCTTCGGCTGGCCACTCCACTCTCCAGCCCATCACATCCTCCACCGCTCCTCGACATGAGCCAGATGTTTGGCACAAGCAGTGGACATGATCTGGGAAAAGATGCTACGTACAAGAGGAGGAGCCGTTTGCCAAGCACCCTGCTCCTAAATGGGGAGTGTTTGTGAAATGGTGCTGTGATAGAACATCTGACACGGGACAGCTTGCCAGGTTGATATCTGTATTCTGCAGCACAGGCTAGATAATGGGATACTACCGTCAATGCTAAAAGGTTTATGTGGCTGCTATTGCTTCTTTTCATTCCCCGGTTGATGGGCAATCTTATCAGGAGGCATGGTCAGATTTCTCAGGACAGCAAGGCAATGGCTTCCCTCACACCCACCTTCGGTGCCACCGTGGGACCTAGCGCTGGTTCTGAAAGCTCTCTCTGTACCCCAGTTCAAGCCCTTGGAATCCACTGCTAAAAGGGAGCTCTCCCTCAAAACTGCTCTGCTTCTTGCCTATTCCTCTGCTAAGCACATAAGAGATTTGCATGCACTCTCAGTGGATGATGATTGTATTCGCTTTGGGCCTAGGGACTGCGGTGTTACTCTCCAGCCACGACTGGACTAGGTGCCTAAATCTCTTTCTAGGGCAAAGCACCGGTCATTTCTTTGGCCACTTTGTCTTCTGAGCCGTCGACCTCAGGTGATGCTGAGGTTCAGAGTGCCATTTGCCCTGTCAGGGTTTTAAGAAATTATATCAACCACTCTGCCATCTTTTGACAACTCTTCATGTGCCAAGGTGGCTGTACTAAGGGACAAGCAGTATTCAAGCAGAGACTTTCAGTTTGTAACCACGTGGAGATGTTGACACCGTGCCCTGTATTCAGCGCAGCCACTCATTTACTCTGGCCAAATATGCTAATTTGGTATACCTGAGTTTAGATGCTTTCCTAGCGGCATCACTGTTGACTGGGAATTGTGTTTGCTTCCCTTGTTTAGTGTGGTCTTAGCCCTTGGTTCGGGTTGATCTTCACCAGTCACGCAGCAGGACTGTATACTGTTACCACTGCAAATGCTTTGCAATGTGAGTGAACGCTTGAAAGGGGACATCTCCCATTACAGTCGTAACCTTGACTCCCTAAGAGTGGTAATGAGACAATGCAAAGATTGCCGTGCTTGCTTTTCGATCAGTAGTGCAGTGTTCATTTTTAGATTCTGAGGCAATTGCAGCATTTTATACTGCCTGCAGACTGTATTTGCATGCACTTTGCATAGATTAGCAACAATTGACAAAAACCCACCCTCCTTAGTTACCTTTACTATGTGTGACAAACAATGCCACTGTCACAATACATGTCATGTTCTTCCGTGGTGAAAAATACTTTGCGGAACAAAGAGGAAATTGAAAACGCACCGACAGACAAGACAGAGAAGGTTACTTCTGGTATGAAACAAATGTTGTCATTTTTCAAGAAATTTGAATAATAAATATAATTTTGTGGCTCTTTAATGTGTCACAACAGACTATATTGTCAATCGACACGTGGACCGATTGACTTTTTGTATTTACTTAAAACACAAAATAAACATGAATGGATATCAGAACATATTTTATTTCAACCGCGGAAAGATGTCAATACACAATTTAGTTTGTCTGACATGTTGGCAGATTCTGCAATATGATTGGTCAGATCACCTGTCAATCAAGCTGTTTGCCAATATCCTATAAGCTTTCAGGATTTCGGATTGCCTGGCTGTAAAGATAAGCTTTACGTAGAACACTACTTTTTTAAGTGTGATCACATTAGCGACATTTCACAAACCAAAAAAAAAAAAAAACATTCATTGTAAGTTGTAACACTTAGCTGTTTAAAATCGAGCATCTTTCTATTGGTAAGCATGCCAAATTTGCGTGAAAAACTTGCAAATGACATGCACGCTCTAAAGCGTAATTCGACATCACGCTGATTCCAACTGAAGCGACTAGATTTCGATTACAAAATTTGATGTGGAATAATAATCGTACCTTTACAAACACATGTATCCTACAGGTGCTTGTAGTTATTGCTGCTTGTAGTTTTTTTTTTTTTTTTATCTCAATATTCAGAGCTGATGAGGGAAGTAAAAACATGTCAGACGCTTTCCATCCTTTTCTTGCCTATTCTCCAACTCCTCCTTGTTCTCTGGTGTTTTGGTGCAGTTCGTTAGTTACTGATTCCGGGCGTGTCTCAGTGCAGTAGGCCCGCGGTCTGTCTGTCTCTCCCTCAGCGCACGCTGCTCTGCTTCAAATTCAGGGCGTCTACAGGGGCCGCCAAACGGCTAAAGGGCACAGCGCCCAAACACACATCCCCACAAGCCAGACTTCACACACCTGCGTTACATGAACTGAGTTCATAATCGCACAGAGCGGCATGTCCGTCATGTGGAACCAGTATGTTAAACCTAACTTAATTTGTTATTGTTCCAATATGTGAATTTGCAGCACAGGATCGCTGAAAAAAACACAATGTTTTCCCTATTTGTTCCCAAAATTACCCATAAAAGGAACTAATTCCTGTTTATATGTCGGTCTGCTCTTAAGAGATGGCCGTGGAGGATATTTTAGAGGAGAAACTTCGGGTCACAGCCGAGTTATCGTATGCGCACGCACACGGTTCGGCCATTCGCCTTTTCTCCCCAACAACTCGGCTTCTTTAGTATGCAATTCCTTTAGTCGTCAAGAGGGAATGATCCTCACACTAATGAACTGAGGCCTGCCACTTGAATGTAAAACAGGTTTTAACCCGTCTTCAATGTCAGAGCCCCTCCCTGGGGTTTCTTGAAACAACACAACACCATCGCTAACACCAGCACGCTCCGCGTTTCAATCACAACGTCTGCCTTTGTCTCGACCCTCCGGCCTATTACTCTGACAGCGGGCCGCTCACCGACTCCGCTTCAAAGACACGGAGCCAGAGTTATGAATCTGTACACGGATTATGATGAACGCCAATCAAAAGCTTTATTGTGAGCGGAGCGGAAGAGTTGACAGAGTTGGGTAGCTTACATGTGCTCCCAGAGGGAGCTGTTGTTAAAGCAGCTTATCACATCAATCCGATCCATGTTCTTTCATCTTTCCTTTCTTTTCCTCTTCTTTTGAACTTGTTAACATGGACCGGTGTGGATTACAAAATTTACACAAGATAATAGCCGATTGTTAATCCCTTTTGAATGTTCACTTTTCAAATCCAAAAGCAATCCCCTTCACGCCATTCAAGAGAGTGACTTCAAATGTTTTAAAGTTTCCAAGCATGCAACTGGTGTACTTTTTTGCCATTGTATTTTTAGGCTATTCTTAAAAGGATCACTCTGTCAAAAAGGAATTCTGGCATCATTTACGCTCACGTCACTGTAAACCTGTACTTACTTTCTTTTTTAAAACACCAAACTAGACATTTTAAACAATGTACTGGTTGAACCTTTTCATGCATTTACAGTGAATGAGGACAGAAGCTTTCAAAGCTTAAAATGGATGTAAAAAGGCCCATTATTATAGTATACTTTGTGTGAGAATCCGTTGTCGTCATTCTCTTAAAATCCACCTCTTTGGCACAGAAGTAGTAATGCAATATTTTGAGTCACATCTGGTTAATGAACTGCTTGATTTGTTTTGCAACATTGATCTAAATCATTCTGTTACAGACTTAAAAACTAGTTTTGTAGTTCAGCTTACTGCCTCTGTGATCTAGTCGCACAAGACAAATGGACAACTTCTGTATACTTAGTAGGGGTCTACCGATATGTGTTTTTCAGGGCCAATACCGATTATTACAGACCAAGTGGGCCGATATTTTAAACCGATATATATGTCTGTTGAAAAAATGAAATGTCGCAATTAATAATAACAAAAATAACTTTCTTTAAATGCTTTTAAATAATTTTATTGGCAAATCAGTTTTGAAAATGACTAATACCGATAACCATAAAAATGCTTAATATTGGCCAGACCAATAATTGATTGACCCCTAATACTTAGCTGTGCTTTTTGAAGCTTAGTCCTTTTTCACTGTAATAACAGTGACTAGAATATGGGCATTTATCTATATTATCCACTGTAAACCAGTACCTTTTTTATTTAGTCTGTATAAATATTGACAGAATTTAAATTTTTGTTTCAATTCTCATTATTTATTCAAACCGTGTCATTGAGGTCATACCTGATGCATCTTGACAGGTCAAGTTGAATATGCAAAGGACAAAATGACAGCACAAAGAAATGCTCCATTATTGGAATAGAGTTTATTATTGTGGTTTGGATTATCATAATAATCATTTTTACAGTGTATCATTTTCATTTAATGCTCATGGTGCTGTATTTTCACAAACATCTCATCATAAAGAAGTTAGAATCACAGTGATGGTAAAGGTTAAGGGAACATCAACTCGTGCTGATGTTTCAGGACTGATTCTCTCAACTATTTACACATTCACCCTCAATCACAAATACAAATAAAAATCATCTCATGTCATTTAGTGCTACTGAAAACCATCATATCTGGTAATACTGCATGGGCAGAGAAACCTGCGTACACAAAAACAACAAAAAACCTAGAAAATGTTCACATGGTGAATCTTGTATCTGTACTCTTTAATTAGTTACTGCTTAAACCACATTCTGTTATCTTCAGTGTGGTTTCATCAGTTACCAGAACTTAATATAGTTTTTGTGGTCCACTTACAACATCCACATTTGTTCATAAAACTATTTTAGTGATTACAACCTGAAAGGGATTTAATTTTTTGTCAGAAAGATACCCATTTTTACATCTTTAAACTACACATACCTTATTGTTTTACACCCTGACCCCAAATTCTAGTGAGCTGCCTTGCTTTTTGTCTCTTTGATTCCAATAATTTGATGTTAGCATGTTTCTCAGCTAACAATACTTTAAGCTCAAAGACTACATTGTATACACAAACACTGCTGCAATGCATTCTGGGATCTGCAATGAAATGAGACCTTAAAATCTGGCCAAAATGAGGTATCTCAATTTTACTGTCTATGTCTCACATGAGGATCATTTAGGAGGGCTTACAATGCTACGCAGCTCACTAGGTTTTGGA
Organism: Cirrhinus molitorella; assembly: GCA_033026305.1. Lineage (NCBI taxonomy): Eukaryota > Metazoa > Chordata > Actinopteri > Cypriniformes > Cyprinidae > Cirrhinus > Cirrhinus molitorella. Next base: position 22,263,371 of record CM065134.1, read on the forward strand.
ACAGTGTGCGTCAGCCTTACATAGTGGGGTGAATCTCACAGTGTCACAGGTAATATTTTACCACAAAAATCCCAAAAAAAGAACGTCTATTTTTTAGGACCATTAAAACTTTGAAGTGTGGTATTGTTTTAATTAAATTTTGGCACATTCTTCTACAAATTCTCAAGTGTTTACCTCTGTTTTTTGTTGTTGTTGAATAATTTGCAACATTTGGATATGCGACATCCAAAACAAAATGAACAGAGGGCAAATGTGGAGCAACGAGGAGGTAAAGTGAGTCCAGACGGCATTAGGTGCATTCGACTTAAAGCGAACATACCTTTTTCTTTTGTTTGGAGCATTCTGTGAGTTCCGTCACAAAATATACATCACTCAACCCAAACAACGAGGTTGTGAATGTATCAGTATGCCTTTAGTGTCTGGATCTTTAGGTTCGCTGTCAAGAATGCCAGTGTGAACACTAAGCAGACCAGGACCAAATGTATAATTTTCCTTTTTGGTCCGGACCTAATAAAACCAAACAAACCCAAACTACAACTGTGAACATACACTAAATATAAGTACTTTTTGCATTACAGTACTGAGAATTTGTACTGAATTCACATTTCAATAATGTCATAACACAAGCAAAATATAATTCACTTCTTTGGATTTTGGAGTGAAATATGACCTGGACATGTTTATGACAAGGTTTGTGATATTTGTCCAGTGGGCATTTTATTTTAAAATAAAACATTACACCTTTAATATAATAGACAATGTTCTCCACAGTTCAGTTTCTGGAATCATCGGCACATTTCTGGCACATCTATTGTAAACTTAATTCTTGTGGTTTTTACAGTAGGAGAACTAGAATGTCTGGCCATGGATGAAGTGCTACAGATATGCAACAATATACTATAAGTGCTTGGACATGATACATGACAAATAGACACACTTAACCATCCCCACCACCCCCCAAAACCCTCAAATTTCTTGTAAGAAGATTAGTCCATGACTTGTGGAAAAAAAAATCTTTTGGAGCATTTGCATGTATGGAGTCTCTCAACTCGGCGTTATCTATATATGGCTGTGACCTTGAATTAATTATTTTTCAAGTGATTCTTTTTAGATGTTTAAATGCAAATTCTTTTTTAATACAAAAATGAAAATTCTACACTGTTCAAAAGTTCTAATCTTTTTTTTTTTAGTACGACCCCTCTGTCAGTCAGGGACCTGTGGACTGTGCTTTCTTATGTGTTGTTTCCTTAGGAATGTCTTATTTGGCAATTGCCGCCATTCTGCTTTTGTCCATACTTGCATATTCCTGTGTGGTTTCTTAAATTCATGGGTAGTTGGAAAAAATGTATAAGTCCGCCCATTTCCTTGTACACAACCCTCATAAAAGGACTCAGGACAACGTCGTCGGCTCTCCTTCCCAAAGACGGCCCTGTATTTCCAGTGGTTTAGGCCTCAATGATGGCCCTTTTGTGTAAGTTGCATGATGTCCTTTAAATGTTCATTATGGCTTTAACTGCTTGTCCAGAGAGAGGAAGACACACTAACAAATTAACAGAGAAAAGTCTTGAGAGGATGCTAGGAAGACTGTTTGAAAAATCCCAAGTTCTTCAAGTTCCTCTCTCAATGTTGTGCCCTGTCCTTTACGACCTCCTCCACCTCTCTTAAATTTTTTTTACTCTGTTTTTGTCCCTCAATCCTCATCTGTCCCTGCTGCCCCCCTCAGTCCGTTCATACAGAAGGGCAGAGTTGGAGGAAAAGTGGGCTCAGCTGGAGAAAAACCACTGAAGGGAGGCAGAGATGCGATCCTTTGCAAGTGAGGAAAGAAAGCGGGAGTTTTGGCCACATGGTCTGAGCGGTGCCCTTCGGTGTGAGCTGTAGGCATCTCAGGTGGGGCGTAGCGAATAGTGCTGGGAGCATAGAGACTCTGAGGCCCCTGTGGGCCGAGAGCCAGGGGGTGAAAGAGCACACGTCCTGCAGCCCCACTTGCAGTTAATCTCTGCAGTAGTTCGAAGTCTGGCGCACGCCCTCCGTGGATGGACCGATCATCTCTGGGCAGGGATGAGGCAGGAATGGGTGGAGACAGAGTCGGGGAGGGTGGGTTGAACAGACCCTTAGATGGAGCTTCTGTCGGGGTGGAGTTTTGAGGTTGGGATGGTGGACTGCTGCCATTAATTCCTCCACTGCTGGACTGAGCTTGGCTCCATCGCCTCCCAGAACTTGCGCCTACACTTGTTCCCATCACTTCTTGTTCAGTCTTAATATTCGACCCAGAACTGGTCACCACGCTCTTAAGATGCTGGATTACGGCGCGGCCGTTGTGGATCTTTCCTGCTCCATTGGCCCCGTTGCCTTGTTTAAACTGCCCCTCTTCACTCTTTACTCGTTTACTGCTGGGGTTGTGGTCCCACTCGATTTCTCTCTCATCGTCTTCTTCCAGCTCGCTGTCGCTGGCCTGGTCCGAGGAGGTACATGGGCTGTCCTCTCTCTGCCGGAACACCTCCACCCGCCTCCTCACTTCAGGAGGACCACTTTCAGCATCAGAATGGTGTGATCTCTTCCTGGTGTTCTCTGATTGGCTGGCAGCAGTGTGTGAGAAGGCTTCCTTTCCTTTATGGTCTGTCTCGGTCCTGCCTTTCAATGGCTGTGTCCCTGTGGAACCTGGAGTAAAGAAAACTCTGCTCATTTGGGCTGTTGAGTAATGTATTACCAGTGTGTGTATGGATAATTGCGAGTGGGGCTAAAAGCATACCTTGTGCCTTTGGAGAGGTGTCGCGTGGGGAGGAGCTTGCTTGAAGCCGCTCTGCCCTCAGGCTTTCTGGGAGTTGTAATAAGTCCAGAGGCATGTCTGCCAGCTCTGGTCGACTGAAAATACAGATGAAAGAGTGTGAGCAGTTTACCTTTGGGAGCTTTACACATTTAACAGTCTAAATGCTAAACTCTGCACCACAGGTTAACAAAGTGTTCTCCAATCATTTAGTATGGCTGAATCACACAACATGAAGTTCTACAAATGCTAACTTGGATAGTACTGGGATCTTATATAGAACCTGTTCCCAAACATAAGTGAGCTGCCTTCCTAGACAGCACTTTAGGGCATCATTCAGTCAATCAACTGCAGACTCATATTCAGATCTGCCTCCATCCAATGAACAGTTAATGAACTGAACCCTCACCATACTTTTTCTTTTTTGATAACGTTTCACTTGAATATACATCACAATACATAAAAAAAAAAAATCTTACACTACTTTTTATGTTTTTTCCTTATTGTAGTTTATTTTATGTACGATCAATATCTTTTTCTTTTTATAAATCATTAAACACAGGGGTTTCACAGGCCCTTAAGAAGTCTTAATTTTAGTTGTATCAAATTTAATGCCATAAAAAGTCTTAAATGGTACAAAAAGGTCTCAATTTCAAGAGTTCATAAGTTTGGGGATGGAAACACAAGAATTGCGAACTGAATTGGTTTAATGTGATGATTAAACTTCAAAAGGCTATAATTGTAAATGTTACATGTTTCAAAGGCAGATGCTGAGCTGCTTTGTGTACTGCCATTACCGGGAAACCGCTATATTTCTGCTGTTTCGAAAGCGCCACCTGCTGGCAGAGAATGAATTTACATTTTCAATGTGCCCGTCTGCTGTTTTTGTTCAGACCAATGTAAAAAGCCATGTGTTTTTGCTCCAAACATGCAGTTGTAAATGTGAACTGGTTAATCAACAAGAAGATAATGCATTATAATTTAAGCAATTAACAGTAAAATGTATTTATGTTAGTAGGGAAGTAGGGAATCCCAGAATGCCTAAAAGAAGCGTAATCAATTAAAAAAAATAAAATAAAATTTTTAAAATAGACACATTTAAAGTGGATTTTTGACCCAAAATTTGTGTATGCTACACTACCAGTCAAAAGTTCTTGAACAGTAAGATTTTTTATGTTTTTGAGAGAAGTCTCTTTTGCTCACCAAGCCTGCATTTATTTGATCCAAAGTAAAGCAAAAACTGTCAAATTCTGAAATATTTTGAATATTTAAAATAACTGTTTTTCATTTGAATATATTTTAAAATGTAATTTGATTTCAAAGCTGACTTTTTAGCATCATTACTGCAGTCACATGATCCTTTAGAAATCATTCTATAATTCTGATTTGCTGATCGAAAAACATTTATTATTATTATTACTATTATTATTATTATTATTATTATTATTATTATAATGTTGAAAACAGCTTTTTAGGTTTCTCTGATGAATAGAATGTTCAGAAGAACAGCATTTATCTGATACAGATATCTTATTTGAACAGCAAATGAGCATATTAGAATGATTTCTAAAAGATCATGTGACACTGAAGACTGGAGTAATGATGCTGAAAATGTATCTTTAGATTACATTTTAAAATATAATCAAATAGAAAGCAGTTATTTGAAATAGTAAAGATATTTTTGTAATTTTACTGTTTTTGCTATACTTTGGATGAAGTAAATTCAGGCTTGGTGAACAGAAGAGACTCCCTCTTCTAAAAAAAAAAAAAAACTAAAAATTGTACTGTTCAAAAACTTTTGACTGGTAGTGTATGTATTTTATACTTATTGTGTAATTTGCTTAGCAACATGTGCTAATGGTAAACTCTGTTAGGATCAATGATAAACAGAATGTCTAGTGTGCTGTGCAGCAGAACTGCTATATTCTTCTGGTGCCAATAAATGTAGAACATTCCAAATCAGTCACAGGAAGGTACCTTAACAGTAGGCAACAACACAGTTCGCTAGACTTTGGAACACAGCTATAGTTTCCTCCTCAGCATGGTAAGAGAGGTACTCACTTGTGATACCACTTCCACACACACACACACACACACACACACACACGCATACTAGAAAAGCCCTTCTGAACATGAACATGGCTCCAGCAGGGTGCTATAGAAGTTAATTAGCTATCGTAATTACAAAGCTAATTAACTAAAACACCATTCAGCCAGAAAATTTTGACATCCATTTGGTGTAATTATATATCACCAGTCCAATTATCACTGAAATTCAGCCAATTTTTTTCTTGTTTTTGTCTGACTTCTTTGAACGCGTGTGCGCTTGTGTGATGAAGATTACTGTAGACAGATGGAGAGGAAGAGCGTTTACGAGGGCCTCGGTGGAAACTCTCTGCACATTAACATTTTTTATACAGTAGCACAACACTCAAAAACACAAACACACACAAGGTCACTAAGAAGCTGACCTGAGCACATAGTTGACCCAGATGACGTTACGCTCATGGGGCGCTTTGTGGTTAATGGACACGGTGGCACATGACTGAATCCACAGATACCCTCCTCTCCTCTGCAGCCAGCGATAATACCCCGTCACAACCTGCCCTTTCCGCAGCACTAAGAGAGATTGATTAAAAAAAAATGTGTATAGAGTTAGTTAAGGAGTCTGGTTAAATATCAGATTTTAAAAAGTAAAAAAAACACACGAGATGTCTAACGAAATATGCATTTTAAAATCTGGATGTGGAGAAGAGTTACACAATTTGTTTATATGGCTAGGGGGCGCTGTTGTCAAAATGTAAACAGCAACTTCAGGCTCCTGAACTGTCAAAACTGATACTGCTGTTCTTTAATGATGAGCTAAAAAACTACAGTGTGAGTTCATGATATGAAACGTGTACTAATAAATAAATAAAAGTACATGAATATGGGTTATTTTATATAATATACATCTTTGAGAGAGATGTGTGATGGGTAATAAGCTTTTTTAGAGATGCGGTGGCAAATAGATCACAAAACCTGACAGGCTTACAATCTTCATGGCTCTGCCTGATGGTGTCCAGGTCTTCTGCATGGATGAAGTGGTAGCAGGTATGTCCAACCACCTCAGCTGGGCTCAGGTCCATATACTCTGAAATCCTACACAACCCATACACTGTTTACAACACTGGCATGCAGTTTGGCCTTTATGTGGAGAGCATGTACATTGTATCTAATTTTTTAAACATACTTTCAGTCATGTAGTCTAATTCTCTTCCTCAGGTTTGTTTTTCAGATTATTACAGATCAAGCAGACCGATAACTGATATTTTGAACTGATATACAGTTGAAGACAAAATTAATAGCCCCTTATAAAATATTTCATTATTTTTCAAATAACTGCCAAGTGTAGTTTAACAGAAAGACGATTTTATAAACACAGCATTTTTAAACATAATACTTTATTCAGGAAGCTTTTAGGATTTGTAATAGACATAGAAATAAATGTATAACCAAGACTTTTAAACAGTCTACTGGTCAAAATTATTAGCCCTCTGATGTTAATAGTCAATAGTGTATCCCTTTGCTTGATAACAGCCTCGTTTGCTGTAGTTCTTAACAAGTTTCGAGCATGTCTCCTGAGGAATGACAGCAAATCTCTCAAGCTACTCCAGATTTGTTGGTCTTCTGGCACAAACTCTGGACTTTAGTGTGCCCCACAGATTTTCTATTGGATTCAAGTCTGGGCTTTGTCAGGCCAGTCAAGTACACTCACTTTGCTCATTTGGAGGTATTTCTTTACCAGAAGTGAGGTATTCTTTGGGTCATTATCATGCTGGAAGACAAAATGTCGACCCAAACCAAGTTTTCTTGCAGACTGTCTGAGGTTGTCTTTCAAAATCTTCTTATAGTCTTATAGTCTATTTTTCATGTTTCCTTCAACCCTGACGAGATTCCCAGTTCCAAATGCACTGAAACATCCCCACAGCATTATACTCCCACCACCATGTTTCACTGTGGGAACAGTGTTCTTGGGGTTGAATGCCTCTCCCTTCTTTCTCCAAACATAGGCAACATCTCTATGGCCAAAAAACTCTAGTTTTGTCTCATCTGACCAAAGACACATTTCCAGTATGCATCACATTCCCCCAGGTTGTCCTTAGCAAACTTCATTCTAGCTTGGAGGTGTCTCTTCTTCAGAAGTGGAGTCTTTCTTGGTCGGCAACCTCACAGTTCATTCATGTGCAGGGCTCTAGTCACTGTCTTCGTTGAGACATCAATTCCAGACTTGGCTAGGTCATTCACTAGTGTCTTGGCAGTTGTTCTTGGGTCTTTAGAAACCTCTCTCACTAGTTTTCTTTCCAAAGTTTTTGAAATCTTTCGCTTCCTGCCTCTGCCCGTCTTGTTCTCCACTGTGTTGGTCTCTTTAAACTTCTTGATAATGCATCTCACTGCAGTTCTTGACACTTGAAAATGCTTTGATAAACGTGTGTATCCTTCTCCATCTTTATGAGCATTAACAATTCTTTCTCTCAAGTCCAAACTAATTTCTTTTGTCTTTGCCATGATGACAGTGTATATTATTTTACTAGTTGTTTCGCATGATATTAATCCTCATCTTAAAGAGCAATTTAAAGGCCTAATTAGGTTAATCAGGCAAGTTAGGTAATTTGGCAAGTCATTGGACAACAGTGGTTTGTTCTATAGCTAATCAAACTAATAATTTCTTAAGGGGGCTAATAATATTGACCTTAGCAGGTTTTTTTTAATTCTTTTATTTAAGCAACTATAAGAAATCAGACTTTCTCTAGAATAAAAAACATAATAGGAAATAATGTGAAAACATTCTCTTGCTCTGTTAAACATCACAGGAAATATTCTAAAAAAAATGTAAAACTTCACAGAAGGCTAATAATTTTGTCTTCAACTGTATATATCTGATGTAGAAATTAAAATGATTAACAAGTGCTCTGACATAAACTTAAAAAAAAAAGCTTTTAAATTAATCGCTTTTGAAATGGACTGAAACGGATGCTTACTACCGGCACCGATAATCGAACGACACCTATTTGACACACATTATCATTTACATCAATTGTAGGCAAACACTATGGCCATGGTAGCAGAAGATATTGTAACTGAGACTGAAAAGCATGCTGGGACGGTTCTGACCTGTTCTCACAGTAGGTGACCTGCAGGTCCATGTTGACTCTGAAGACAAACATTTGACTTTCCATGCGAACCTCATTGAGCGTGGAGGGCGGAAGCGTGTGAGCCAGAGCGACCAATCCCATTGGTCGATGCAAGGGGCGGGAGGAGCCTGGCACCAGTGCTGGCCGACACCTAATCCGACCTGTCACATGAATCACCTGATAAGAAATCAAATGAGCAGTTCAGTTTATGAAATCATTCATTCATAAAAAAAATTAGTAAACATATGCAAGTCCAGCAGTTTCCAATCACATTCCATAAGCCTTCTACTTAATGGTTAGTATTATTCACAATTCAACGAGAAAGACATTAGAACATGGCATGCAAGTCTTTGTGCTGCTCTGAACAGATGTATTAACTATGGAAGTCCAGAATTGTGCGATAGCAACTTCCAATTTTGAGAAATAAGTAACAGATGTGAGATATAAACTCGGACTTAAATTATAATATGGACTTTTCTCAGAATTGAGTTTATATCTCACAACTGTTATTTTTTTCTCAAAATTGCTAGATTATATCTTGCAATTTTGACTATATAACAGAATTGTGAGATATAATCAATTCTGAGAGAAAAAATTAACAGTTGTGAGATATAAACTCAGACTTAAATACAAAATTCAGACATTTCTCAGAATTGTGAGTTTATCTCACAACTGTTACTTTATTCTCAGAATTGCTAGTCTTTATAACACACAATTGCGAGTTAAGTCAGAATAATGAGATATAAACTAACAATTCTCAGAAAAAGTAAGTTGCGAGATATAAACTCAGACTTAAAAAATCAAATTCAGACTTTTCTCAGAACTGTGAGTTTATATCTCGCAACTGCTACTTTTTTCTATCTTTTATATCTTGCATTTCTGACTTCACAACACACAATTGTGAGTTAAATCAGAATTGTGAGATATAAATTGAGCAAGTAAATCCTGCAATTAACTCAGGGTTGACTTTTAATTTCTCAGGATTGCGAGTTTGTAACACGCAATACCTTTTATTCTTTATTCAGTGGCAGAAATGGGCTTCCATAATTAACAGACATTTATTCAAATTCAAACATTTATCTGAACATTTGTCTTTGTTTACAAATGCCTCAAGACTACAAAATCCTTACATTTGTGTCACAATTTACCACACGAGACAGTATATCCCACATGAAGGACTCACTTTATAGCCCGAGGATTTAACGTGGAGGCCACGCTTAGTGAGGGTGGATTTCATCCTGATGAAGAAGCCACGTTCTGATAACTCACTGACTGGAGAACAGGGACTAGATGGTGCTACAGGAGAAAACACACACACATCACAAATATATCCAATGTTTCAATTTCCACAGATATGATATGACAAAAAAATCAACAGCTAGACCAGAGGTATCCAATCTTACTCCTGGAAGACCAAGGTCTCACAGATTTTAGCTCCAACACACTTGCCTAGAAGTTTCTAGTGAGTCTGAAGACTTTGATTAACTGGTTCAGTTGTATTTAGTTAGAGTTGGAGCTATGTGAAAATACAAATTTATATGATTTTGTTTGTACAGTTTTTTTAATTTGTACAAAGTTTAGGTGGACCTTTATGTTTTTTTTTTTTTTGTCTAAAAATTGTACATTTGCATGACTCAGACTTTATGAAATCATAAGAATTTGTTAAAATGTAAAATAGTTTTCTCATTAGTTTGGGTCGAGACTGTTCAAAACAACCAATGTGAAGAAACAGATGAAATTTTAGTATCATTTTAATGTTTTTTTATCCAACAAAAGCAGTCATAATTTAGTTTTTCATGATCATTTTCCAGCCTCTCTCTGACCCTTAGAATGAAACAAGCAGTTTTTACTGCTGTGCTTCAAGCCTTCTATGCAAATACCCTCTTGAAAATGAGAAACAGCACTTTCCTGCAGAGCGGCTGGTGTTCTGCCCTGGATCAGCACAAGATCTGAAGGGTATCGGTGTGCCAACACCAAGCAGTGTATGTGGGTGGTCGTTTTAATGCATGTATCTTATTGATGACAAAAAGTTATTCATAGGTTTTGAGTTCTGAAAGTTACAGTATAATTTTTGAGTATCTGAATTCTGTCGAAAAATGGAGGAAAAATGAGAGTTGAATAAAGCTAGACCTCTGAAGGCGTGTTACCTGGTTCTGGAGTGCCGGCCAGTGAGGATGTGGAGGCGGAGCTTGAAGCGCTCTCATGGGACGTTTGACAGCCTGCCTCTGCCCGGAGGTGTGGCCTAATGCCAAGACGCTCTGCCATCTCGACATGATCCGCAGGGTGGATGTAATCGAACACGCTACTGCCAGTCAACTCGACCTGAGCATGCGGATACACACATAAATACACATGCACGCAGATCAATACAGAGTAAGATTCATATAAGAAACATGACATAGATCACAACATATTGGCTAACAGCCAATGAGAGACCTTGAAAAACACAAGCTCGTCTATAGCTACTCCTACATTTGTAATGCGTAAGTGTACACACACACACTACTAAACCCTTACGCTGGGGGAAGAAAACATCAGAGAGAGATAAAAGCAATGCTACAAATAAAACATTCATTATAGCTTACCATGACCTAGACTGAATATTCTACCTGCTGCATGCATTTTACAAAATGTATAAGAAACTCAAAACAGGTGAGCTTCATAAAACAAACCAACCATATATAGACTAAACAATGTCACAAATAGTTGTGTCCTTCACTCATCCTCATGTTATTCAAATCTGTATGGTTGTCCTATACAATATGATGTAATATATTTTTAAATTGCAAGCAGGAAGGATATTTGGCAGCAATGACCAGTGATGGGAATAACAATGTTATAAATAAACAGCGTTACTAACAGCGTTATATTTTTCAGTAACGAGTAAACAAACAAATAACCGTTATTGACTAACGGTAATTTACTATAAATTATTATAATTTTATTTTTCAGTTCATCTGAATAGATGCACAGCGTGCTTGACAAACTGTAAACTCTAGTGTGAAGGCACACGACTAGCTTTTGCTTTGTCCCACACACACGCATAGAAAGATACAGAGCGAGAGAGTCTTCTATACCATGCCATGTTCGGCAGCGCTGCATAGGATTTGTTCGAGAATGTCTCCAAATAAGTGGGTTTTTGGATGTAAGGGAAAATTGACCATGTTCAGCTTCCCCAAAACCCAGCATTACGTGAACAGTGGATGCAGTTTGTTTTTCCGGGGTGGCAACAGAGTGTAGCAAGTGTGTTTGTGTGTTCCCGTCATTTCAGTGACGAATGTTTTATAAACAAGGCCCAGGTCAATGCTGGATTTGCACATCATTTGCTATTAAAACATGGAGTGGTCCCAGTGATAAAAGATGTCATGTAAGTACAACTGCATCAGATTTTTGTCTTTTGTTGGAAATCAGCTTGACTCTATAGCTCCGCCTACGGCACGCCTCCAGGAGCTCGGCTTTTTCTGAAGAGAATCGGAAAGCTGTATTTTTCTTTTATAAATATGATAAAACTAAAGAGTTTTTTGGAGATATTAAGGATGCAGTACTACTCTATAGGTACTCAAGATTAACATGAGATTAGGTGAAACTGTGTATGTTATGTACCCTTTAAGCTTTTAAGAACTGCCGTTTTCTTCAGTAGTAGGTGGAACTAATGCACAATCGACATTAAACGAAATCTCATTGGCTGGCGCTCACCTATTATCGTCCCTGTTTTGATTTCAGCAAATCAGTTCGAGTGAACGCAGACAAGGTGATTAATATTAATGAACCCAGCAGCTCATTAATCCTTAGTGCTTTTTATATTGTTATTAGTAGTAGAATTCTAGTTCTAGTAGAAGAGTTTTGTTATCTTATTAGTATTATTTTTATTTTTTTCTCTTTTTTTCCCCAAAAATTCTTAATAACCACAACCAGTCCTAAATTCAGTCAATATGACAAATATGCATTTATACATGGTTATTCTAATTGCTAAAGTTTAATGCTAAATACGTAAATACTAAATAATCCTAAATACGTAGCATCATGTACATTTCATGACATATTCGATGTGAAATGTCCACTAAGTGCTGCTAAAACAGTGTTGGGTTTTTTCTCCGGAACAGATGAGCGTACATATGGTCCGTTTTATGTGGCGCAGGTTTTGTACTTGTCACCACAGTTCTGACTTGAAATGTGGCCAAAAGAAAGAAAGGCATTCGATTGACAGACACATGATATATATATATCAGGGGTGTTTTCTCTGAGGAGGCAAGGAAGGCAGTGTCTCCTCAAAATATTGGATGAGAAAAACAAAGATAAAACAATGCCAATATTGCAAAATATAAGTGTATAAATCATTTGTTTTTCTAAGGAAACATTGTCCAATAGGGACACCAACAAGTAAAGTTACAGCGTGAGTCGCACATCTCTCTCACCTCCCATAAGCCCATTGTGTTTTAACAGGCCGTACTTAAGCATGTAGTGGGTTTGGTGGGAAGTAATTGAGAATGACTAGGGGAAAGTCACATCGCGATATGATTGCATATGACTGGTTATGATAGTCTGTAATTGGTTCATGTGATAAATCCAACCTCTTGTGTCCATGTGCATTACACACTGTGAATCAGTCTGAATGAACAATATAATAGCGTTAATGGAAAGACTAATTTGAAACAACTCACACACTAGATATAACCACTTTGTTATATCAAATAAGACTTAAAATTAAGTAGTTTTAGTGAGTAATCAGCTAGTAAATTTCAATTCAAAGTAATACATCTATAGCTCAGCATCTGTGACCAATATTTACAGAGCTTTGATGACTGATGATCCAAAAAATTAAAAATAGTGAAAAGTTAACTATTAAAAAGAATAGCTGAACATCAGTTCACAACTAAAACACACTTGATGAAACAATAGAATATTGATTACATTGTAAATGTAAAATATATATAATATAATATATATATATATATATATATATATATATATATATATATATATATTTTTTTTTTTTTTTTTTTTCTGATACTGTATGTAATGTTTATTTAACCATAAAAACATCTTTGAGGACTTTGCCTCCTCATTTCAGTACACCACTGATATATATACTGATATATTCCCTTACTACTTTGTTTATCTAGTAAGGTTAAAAAAATATATGTAATTTGCATTTCTGCGACTCCTGGATCTATAAAAAAGTAATCTGTGTGGGTCAGATTTCATTCTACAGTATCCTGATAAAAGGCCGGTTTCTCCCTCACACCCTTGTCTGTGGGACAAAGCCATTTATTATGGGATTAGATCCATTTACGGAGGGATTTTAAAGGATTTTCCGCTGGCCGTCAAGGACACTAATGTGTGTGTGCGAGGCAGGTTGCATGCAAACAGAGGGAAGAGCAGAAAGGAGAGGGGATAGATGGTGGAGTAAAGAGCGGGGCTGTGTAATTGGGGATCAGTTGAGGGATGAATTGTGAAGAGTCTGGGGTTTTAAGCCTGTGTCGGCTAATTGAGAGGTAAAGGTGGAGGTAAATCCAGCAGACAGGTGGGTCTGACTTGGAGAACTTAATCTGGTCCACAATGCTTTGGAGAGAGTTGTTTAACTTGTCGGAGTAACACTGATGGGATCTCAGATGTTTGGACGCAAGAAGACACCAAATGTTTATGCGAGAGCTTTGGGGAAATGTAAATTGAAAGGATCCACCGGAGGACACTCGGTTTGTAAGAATGAACATAATTTTGAAAAGGCATGCAAAAGAGACTATTGGGGGTCTAGAATAGCATTTTAAAAGTCTAATTTACTTTATCTTACCAAGATTTTATTATTATGTATTGACATTTTATTACCTACCTATATATATTATGTCACATAAAAGACGTTTACATATAGTCCACAAGAGAAAATAATAGTTGAATTTATAAAAATGACCCTGTTCAATAGTTTATATACATTTGATTCTTAATACTGGGTTGTTGCCTGAATGATCCACAGCAGTTTTTTTTGTTTGTTTTTTTTTTTTTTTTTTGTTTAGTGATAGTTGTTCATGAGTCCCTTGTTTGTCCTGAACAGTTCAAATGCCCACTGTTTTTTCCTTCAGGGTCCTTCAGGGTCCCACAAATTCTCATTTTTTTCTGCATTTTTTGTGTATTTGAACTCTTTCCAACAATGACTGTATAATTTTGAGATCCGTCTTTTTGCACTGAGGACAACTAAGGGACTCATATGCAACTATTACAGAAGGTTCAAACGCTCACTGGTGCTTCAGAAGGAAACACGGTAAAAGCTTTTTGAATTTGAAAATCAGGGTAAATTTTACATATTTTGTCTTCTGGGAAACTTGTAAGTATCTTCTGTAGCTTCTAAAGGGCAGTACTAAATGAAAAAAATATGACGTTTAGGCAGAATAAGAAAAATGTACACATTTTCATTCTGTTCAAAAGTTTTACACCCCTGGCTCTTAACGCATCGTTTTCCTTCTGAAACATCGCTGAGTGTTAGAACTTTCTGTAATAGTTACATGAGTCTCTCAGTTGTCCTCAGTGTGGAAAGATGGATCTCAAAATCATACAGACATTGTTGGAAAGTGTTCAAATACAAAAAAAAAAAATCATTAACATTTTGCAGATTCTGCAAGGTGTATGTAAACTTTTGACTTCAACTGTAGATGTAAAAAGCACAGTCTTTAACCTACATTTTTTTATATTTCAATAACCATTTTATTTTATTTTTTTTATTCTAACCTGAAAACCTTATATATTATAACACTAACATGAATGAATTAATTAATTAAATATTTATTTTTTAGAATTTATAATTTATTTTTAATTTCCACTTAAGTACATTTTTGGCTAGATACCTTCACTTTTATATTTAACAAAATATCCATATAAAATGCATTAAAAAAATCTCTAGAATATGTTTATCTCAAACTGCGTCCTGTACCATGGGTGCTGCGCTGTTAAGAGGCCGTGTCAAGTTGAAACAGTGAAACTTTGAAAAGCATGTCTCGAGATGTCTGCATTGTTACGCTCCTCCTTGCTGTTTTTGAACACAAGAACACGTCCTGTGTGGATGGCTCTTTACTTATTCTGTGCCACTGCTCTCAGTAAATGTGGCGTCCTGTAGTAGCGTGTCAGGGGCCATTCACACAGGACACGTTCTTGCATTCGAAATCAGCTAAACGCAGTGAAATGGAATAAAATGCATGTGTCTCGAGACACTTAAGTTTAACTGTTTTTAACTTGACACAGGAGCTCATGGTGCGACACCTGGAAAAAAAAATACTTCTGTTCAGCAAGGATGTATTGTAATTGATCAAAAGTGACATAAAATAATAATAATTAAACAAAAAATTACAAACTATGTTTTTAGAGCACCAAATCAGCATACCAGAACGATTTCTGAAGGATCATGTGACACTGAAGAGTGGAGTAATGATGCTTTGCATAAAATGAATAAATTATAATTTAAAAAAATCTTATGCATTTCATATTTTTATGTCCTTATTTTTTAGCATTTATTAATTACCTCCTGGCAGCCACAAAAAAGAACCCAAAAGAACAATTTGTTTGAAAACCAGACATCAGTAGGTAAGATCTGCAAAGAACCAGAGAGATGCTGAAAGAGGAATGAGAAATAGAAGAAGTGCGAAAAGGTTGTTGGTAAGTGTTAAGAAGAGGGTTAAGAAGAGAGAGAAGGAGAGGGAGCGGGAGAGAGCGAGAGAAAGACATGATATAAATAATAGCTAGGATTTAATATGTATGAGGCGTCCGGGCAGTTGTCCACAACACTCTCTCAGTCTGCTTCTGACTGATGGGAGAGGAGCAAGAGAAGAGGACGAGGAGGAGGCAGAGGAAGAGATGGGGAGGAGGCAAGGTGATGGGTCTGCATACTAATCAGCCCAGGATCAATTTCCCACCCCATACGCCCCTCCACATTTCCCAGATGCTGTGGCTTTGGCCATGGAGAGGAGACGAGAGGCTAAGCTCCTAGACCTCCATCTAGGCCTGGAGCTTTGGCTTCTGTAGGACGAGCAGCCTGGAAGCAGGCGTATCATCCCGCTCTCAAGGTTCCTGACCCTGCGTAATCCGCCTAAGGAACCCTACTGTCTTTCGAGGGGTCACAGGGATTAACCAGAACGGATGGCTCTATCTACGATGGCGTGTCATGACCTCTGACACAAGGTAACAAGTGGGGTCTTATGCTTACAGTTAATGTATTTCCTCCTGTGTGACCTCCGAGACCCAGACAGAGGCCGGAGTGAAGGACCGTGGCGGTGTAAACGCTACCCAGCAGCAGTTGGACACACATGACTGAACTGATGTTTTTGGGATTTTAAAAACCTTTTGATCTTAGGTTTTAAAAGCTTTGAATCATTTTTGTATACAAAAATAAACAATGTCAAATTAATTTTATATTTTAAATGTTCATATAAATAATTTTAGCTTGAATTAAAATGTAAATATAAAAATCTATTTAGTTAATATTTTAAATAGATTAATTAAACCAGATAAGGTAAACACAGCCAACAAGTGTTCAGTGTTCATAATTTTGGCAGAGAAAACAACCAGAGGATTATAGGGAAAGGGTGGCAATTTGGACGCATCTGAAATATAGGACCATTTTGATGACTTTATTATTATTCCAAAATGCAGCAATATGGTAATAATACATTAGCTTTGCTCCAAAATCTACCATGTCGCCTACCTTGACCAATCCAGGCATGACGGCTGTTCAAAATAAAGCTCCTTTTTAAGATTTCTGCAAAATTCTGTGGGCCAAAAAGGTCAATTGTCTATTGCCAATAGTGTAGCAATGTATTATTCACACCTCACACTAGTGCTGAGCAGTTTGGCCAAAAATCACTTTTTTTTTTTTTTTTTTCATGGCTTACCAAGGTTTTTCTCTGGAATCTGAATGTATGAACCATTGCATCTTAATAATGAACCCAACAAACATGCTATGATGTAAATTAAATTGTAGAATTTCAAAATTTAAAGCAAAAACAGAATGGTTTGTGAAATTATGCTACATAAAACATATCCGCACTAAGCAAAAACAGCAGAAGAGCTGAATGAAAATACAAATTCACTCTCGGACAGCAGGTGGCGCTTATGGAACAGCAGCAATACAGTGTTTTCTCGGTTACTGCTGTAAACAAAGCAGCAATGCATTTTTAAATACTACAATAATATGCATTATATGAAGATTAAAAGAAAAGAAAATACCAATACCCACCCCCAATTCAGTATTTAGGATTTTTTTTCTTCATTATTTTGCGCATTCTGAATAGTGATCTGCCTGCTACAGTATTTTATCCTCCGTCGGACTCTTTTAACCGACGTTTGCAGTTAGTTTTTTTCATCCAGTTAAAGAATGGATGAAGTTCAGATTAGTTTTAAGTAAATAGTAAAGTAACGCATTACTTTTTCATTTACAAGCAAATATCTTTTAAAAATATGTAACGCCAGTTACTTTCCCCCATACATTAATTAATCTCACTCACAAAAAGCAGATTCAGTATTCCTCAAAATGAATAAAAACAGTGAAATGCAACTCAGAATATGACGCAAACCTGCAAATGTTTAATAATACAAATAGCCGTTATGTATTTAATCCCATTTTATTAACCAGTGTCTTTGCTGCTGTCCTTCATTGACCAAATGCAACCACTCTAATAAGCAAAAATTACTCAAGATAAACTAACATTTGTTTTTCTTTTATTGCTGAAGAGTGTTGAACTTTATTCTTCTGTGTTCTACTGTACAGACATGAATTTACTTTTCCTTAAGCCTGAGGCTTTTGGTGTGAAAGGGCTTTTTTTTTTTGCCAATTATGCCCTGCTTTTATGCCCTGCCCAGATTCAAAAAGTAATGCAAAAGTAACATAACGCATTATTTTCCATAAAAGTAACTAAATAATGCAATTAGTTACTTTTTAAGGGAGTAACTTGATATTGTAATGCATTACTTTTAAAAGTAACTTTCCCCGACGCTGCCTCCGGTTCATTAGCTGCTATAGTGAAATAGCGGGAAGAATAATAAATGGTAAAACTGTTTGCACTACACACCAGTGTGTTCATAATTAAGATAATAAATTTAAATAATATGGTAAGACAGCCAATTTGCAATATCAAGCAGCAAAACGAGTTTTGTACAGCAAAAAATAGCTGGACGTGGATGAGACCAGAAGCCAGACCCATAAAATTTACAAATGGCTGCGCCCGCTCTTACACTTTGTCCTACACGCAACGCGATGCCACAAAGCGATGAAAGGTATCTTTTACTAGCCATGCAATGCGTGACATTTCTATTTTAGAAACAGTTTCTATTTCTGCCACGGCGGTTATGGTAGTTATAATCTCAGGTGCTGATTATATGCTTTATCGACTGTTAAAAGTGTCTAATATAAGTTTGAATATCACATTGTGTGACATTTATAGCCATACTGAAAGTTTACCTCAGATCTTGAAAATAAATTTAAGCAAACATATTACGTTCAAAGTGTAAACTCAATGCACACCAACAAGTGTTTTTCATAAGAAAGATGGTATCAGTAACAATAATGTTAAAAAGGTTTAAAATTTTTAAATTAGATTATAAACTATTTTGTTGGGAGTGCAGTGCACTTCTGTGCCGTTGCATCTGGTTTGGACACCCAAATTACTTGTCGCAGGAATCTTGTCCCATTGCGTGTAGTTAGGACAAAGTGTTACGGGAAAAATAAGGTGGATATATGCAGTTAACAGGGATCCCTCAATTCACAATGTTGCTTGGCCAACACAATGTTGCTTAGTTTTTAAAAAAATAACACGGTGTGCGTAATTTAAACCGGTTTACTGTTTAAACCGGTAAATTCCCTAACATCACATAGAAATCACTTTCAAACTAAACTGCTTCCTATTGGTCAGTGCAACAAGGGCATGCAACTGTGTGAGGAATCTATGTGGGGAATATTTTGCCCTAATTTGAAATACTAGATTGCATGGATTCCTATTGAAACGGATGGATTACACCCACGAAAGTTCATTGCACAATGCTAGATCTGACCACACCTTCAATTCCTGTATCCTTCACAGTGAAAATAATCCCAGAATGCACTGTGCAAAGCTCAGTGAAAGAATTCCAGATTGCAGACATGAAATTTTTAACTATAAATAAATATCCATCATTGAATACAGAAAACAATCAATAAAAATAGTTCAATATAATATATTCAATAAAAGTTGTATACATATACACATAAATATTTAATCTAATGAAATATTGAAAATATACCCAATGTTTTTGTCTGATATGTATTTTTCAAGTGAATTACATCGATAACAACATACTACGTCAAACTGCAATAGAATCAGTTGTGAGATGCGTGTCAGATGTGTTTTATGTGAGTTGCACTGTTTCGTGTGGGGAGTCGCTGTTTATGTAGTGATTTTAAAACAGTTATGATTTAGGATGCTGCCTAACGGTGCGGTCAAAGGTGAAATCTAGTCGTTTTAAAAATCTGGAATTTTCCATGAGGTCAAAAGATTTCCTCATGCAGATTTTGAAATGGGTTCAAGGATATGCTGCATTGACCAACAGACAGCTGCTTAGTTTGAAAGAGACTTGTTTTTTTGTCCAGAATTATGCAAAAACTTCACTAATGTTATTGCCAGAGGCGTCACTAGAGCCTTTTTACTGTTAAACGAGCTCCAGTGAAACACTGCTTTTCTGTAATGATATATCAAGTCCTGGCTAGTACATTTTTTTTAGTTTACTCACCAGACTAATCCCAGCAGACACACAATGTCATGAGACACTGATATTTGTTTAAATTTCAGTTGCGACATTGGGTGATTAAAATTCAATGTCTAATGTCAGCATTAATAAACATCAGCTTGTTGTTTTTAGGTTGTGCAACCAAAATCTAATGTTAAGTCGATGTCAAATTGATGTCAAATACTGACGTCAACCTGATTTTCATTCTCAGCCAAAATGCAATATCTGGTCTAATGTCAACCTGATGTTATATTGACTTCCAGTGCCTGCTGGGATTTATATAGCTTGAGCTGAAATTTTTCAACTTGCGCAGAAGACGCAATTCAATATAATTCTATATATCGTTTGCGGCAATGACATCGACACATTTGGGTCGCCCGGCACAAATTCACGTCTATGCGTTGAGTCATTTACTCATGCTAAAATGTTAAATTTGTGTGTGTGGACACACCATAACAATTTATGAACCAATGGCTAATGATATACATTATTTTGGTGCCTGGCATGAAAATTTAGTCGCACATGTGAGCAATTTACTTGTTAAACTGCTGCTAGGGATGCCAGATTTACAAATCACCCATATTTTTTGTCTAATCAGTCAGGAGTATTTGCAAAAAGATCTGAAACTGTTCAGTCTGATTCATTAGGACAGCTGAGGCACATACTGAATCGTTTGGTTTCTCAAATCAGAATAATAACAGGATAGTTTTTAAGACAGAAAACAAAAAGACCGTTGAATTAGGAGGTAATTAGGACTTAATCAACTGTAGGAAACCAAACTTGCAAATGTCTTCTACTGTTGTCAACGATAAAAGCAGCTGTTTATTACTTGTGAAGCTTGTACTAGTTCGATTCATATCCAAAACTTGACAATATGGGCACACTTGATGTGCCTGAGCCACAGCGCTAGAAATGGCTAGAAATGCCCCTGGTTGCCCCTGGTTTCAGAAATATCACAATTTATGATTTTATCATGATTCTTTGTCGTGTTGGTTTAAACTAATTTCCCTATTTTAAAACCAAAACCTTACAAGTTAACAAAATATACAATAAAAAGAATGGCAGATGTTTAGGCCAAAGTGGGCAAAGATAAAATTTTTTATTATATTATAATCTGTCATTATTTCAACCTTGTTATTAAAAAATAGGAACAAAAATAGGCTACATGTTGCAAATACACATAATGTACAAATAAAACAAACAGTGCTTTAATTTTTAGGTACAGCAGGTGTATTTATCAGTAGAATTCAAGAAATTTAATTAACAAAAATAAAACACTATATACATTGACTCTTATTAAAGCAACTGTATTAAAGTTCTTCAGTCAAGGGCAATGAGTGATTTTCATTTGTTTTGTTTATTAGCCTACCATCACCCAAAAATGACAATTCTGTCATCATTTACTCACTCTTGAGTTTTTTTTAAACATAAAACATGTTGAACATAAAACTTATTTTGAAGAATATGGGTAACCAAACAGTTGCTGGTCCCCAGTTACTTTCATAGTAGTTTATTTATTTTTTTCCAACTATCAAAGTCAGTGGGGACCGGCTACTGTTATCCACATTCTTCAAAATATCTTATTTTGTGCTCAGCACAAGAAAAAAAATAATAGAGGTTTGGGACAACATTTTTGGTGAACTGTCCCTTTAATGACAATTGGCAGCATGTTTAGTCGCTTTAATATACAGGCGCGCATCTGTTTTTCTCTCAACTAATCACTTTCGCTTTAGACATACCCAACTGTGTTTATATGTAATCCCTGTGTGTTTTTGACAGTATTAGTAAATCAGATGTGAAAGATAGCGTAGTCCAGTAACCAGATGCTGTTTGAAAGGCTTTTAGCATGTGCTAATAATGCTAATAATGTTATTTTAAATCATTTTAAAACGCTAATAACCGGCAAGGCTTTAAAGCACATGCAAATAATAACTTTTGTGATTGCGAATAAGTGCAGTGTCCCATGAGTAAATGTATGTCATGTTGTACAGTATCTTGAGATGGAGGCATGCTGTAGCATGATACTACGATATTTTTTCAAAAGCAGATCGTGGAGACATTTTAATCGCCCACGATCAAAAAGCGTCATATCGCACAGCAGGTAGCAGGTAGTTCAAATTAGAAAGAATTATTAGCTGTTAAACAACTAGACAACTTAAATTTATTTTGAGTATGTGTCCTGCTTAATGCAGGTATTCAGAAATCAAAGCTAGTCAATAATGAAACAGCAAGATGGCCATAAAGGGTTGACCACTCACAATCCACTTGTTTTCCTCAACCAGCCGAACTCATTCACATCTATTTTCCCTCCTAAACTCACTATCTGTCCTCCCATCCCCCCTCACACCCATCCCAGAGTGTGTTTGTGTGTGTGTGTATTCTTTTTTGCCACACAATCAATGTGGCTTTTAAGATGTCTATCGATTTGTTCCCGAGACAGACCCCGGCTCGCTGGAGCGACGCTTTGATTGCTGTGCGAGTAATTACTGTTATTATTTATGCATCTGGGTGAAATGGCAGGACTTAACATTCCCTGTACAAGAGGCCACAGGCAATCAACAGAGAGAAAGCACCTGGAGAGGCGAGAGGCTCAAGAGAGGAAGAGAGCTGGAGAAATGAGCACAGGGACACAGGGAGATTCACAATACATGAAAAACACAAAGATGAGATGAAAGTATGTGCAGGTCTTTTACAGCATAAATTAAGGCTGTCAGTCGATTTCAGATTTAAATTGAATTAATTGCAAGATATGTCAATTACTTAATCAATCACATTAATTACATATTGGAATATTAATCCAATATAGAATATTGATCTTTTACACAAAAAAAAGATTCTTGCATTTCATCTGTTATTACACACATACAAAATAAAACATTTCATATTTCAAATTAAAAATACATAAATATCAATAATTTGGCTTCTCATATTTACACGTATGCATTCAGTTAATAATTATAATTTAATTTAATTGCTAGTGTATGTGCATTGGCCTTTGTGACATTTTTTCAGTGTGCACCGTGTGCACCATGTTTTTAAAGGTGTTTTTTAAAGACAGGGTTCATTTAGAATAATTTATTAAACTTTTTAAAAAATAAAATGTAAAAAAATATGTAAATATTAATATTTTGGCTTCTTCTAATATTTTCACATACATATGCATTTAGTTAACAATTATAAACATAATTTAATATAATTGTTAGTCTATGTGCATGGCAGACTTATGTATTTGGCCTTTGTGGCATTTTTTTCAGTATCTCACGCCATGAGCACCATGTTTTTAAAGATGTTTTTTAAAGACAGGGTTCATTTAAAATAAAATATAAAAAATATCTAAATATTAATACTTTGGCTTCTTCTAATATTTTCACATAAGTATGCATTTAGTTAATAATTATAAACATAATTTAATATAATTCTTAGTCTATGTGCATGACAGACTTATGTCGTTGGCCTATATATATATATATATACAGTTGAAGACAAAATTATTAGCCCCCCTGTGAAATTTTACATTTTTTTTAGAATATTTCCCAAGTGATGTTTAACAGAGCAAGAGAATGTTTTCACATTATTTCCTATTATTTTTTCTTCTAGAGAAAGTCTGATTTCTTATAGTTGTTTGAATAAAATAATTAAAAATATATATAATAAATAACTGAAAAGGTCAATATTATTAGCCACCCCATAAGAAATTACTAGTTTGATTAGCTATAGAACAAACCACTGTTGTCCAATGACTTGCCAAATGAACCTAATTTGCCTCATTAACCTAATTAACCTAGGTAAGCCTTTAAATCGCTCTTTAAGCTGATGATTAGTATCTTGCGAAAAAACTAGTAAAATAATATGCAGTCATCATGGTAAAGACAAAAGAAATTAGTTTGGAAATTAGACTTGAGAGAAAGAATTGTTAATGCTCATAAAGATGGAGAAGGATACACGTTTATCAAAGCATTTTCAAGTGTCAACTGCAGTGAGATGCATTATCAAGAAGTTTAAAGAGACCAACACAGTGGAGAACTAGACGGGCAGAGGCAGGAAGTGAAAGATTTCAAAAACTTTGGAAAGAAAACTAGTGAGAGAGATTTCTAAAGACCCAAGAACAACTGCCAAGACACTAGTGAATGACCTAGCCAAGTCTGGAATTGATGTCTCAACGAAGACAGTCGCTAGAGCCCTGCACAGGAATGAACTGCCAGGTTGCCGACCAAGAAAGACTCCACTTCTGAAGAAGAGACAATTCCAAGCTAGAATGAAGTTTGCTAAGGACAACCTGGGGGAATGTGATGCATACTGGAAACGTGTCCTTTGGTCAGATGAGACAAAACTACAGCTTTTTTGCCATAGAGATGATGCCTGTGTTTGGAGAAAGAAGGGAAAGGCATTCAACCCCAAGAACAGCGTTCCCACAGTGAAACATGGTGGTGGGAGTATAATGCTGTGGGGATGTTTCAGTGCGTTTGGAACTGGGAATCTCGTCAGGGTTAAAGGAAACATGAAAAAGGAAGACTATAAGAAGATTTTGAAAGACAACCTCCGACAGTCTGCAAGAAAACTTGGTTTGGGTCGACATTTTGTCTTCCAGCATGATAACGACCCAAAGCATACCTCACTTCTGGTGAAGAAATACCTCCAAATGAGCAAAGTGAGTGTATTTGACTGGCCTGTACAAAGCCCAGACTTGAATCCAATAGAAAATCTGTGGGGCACACTAAAGTCCAGAGTTTGTGCCAGAAGACCAACAAATCTGGAGGAGCTTGAGAGATTTGCTAAGGAAAAATGGGCTGTCATTCCTCAGGAGACATGCTTGAAACTTGTTGAGAACTACAGCAAATGATTAAAGGCTGTTATCAAGCAAAATGGATACACTATTGACACTTAACATCAGAGGGCTAATAATTTTGACCAGTAGACTGGTAGAAAATTCTTGGTTATACATTTATTTCTATTTGTATTACAAACCCTAAAAGCTTCCTGAATAAAGTATTATGTTTTAAAATGCTGTGTTGATAAAATTGTCTTTCTGTTAAACAACACTTGGGAGTTATTTAAAAAATAATGAAATATTTTATTTTAAATGTTTAAATTAACACTGGCTGAGATAAATAATTGCTTTAGAAGTATTTAAAATTTTTAAGTTCATGTTGACTGATGTAGTTATCTAAGGTTAACAAATAAAACCTTGTTGTAAAGTGTTACCAAAATAATTGCACAAAATAAATTAACACATTTAATTAATAGCCCAAGCATCAAATATGCTAAAACGTATCCATGTTTTCATCTCACCTGTGAAAGGCCAAGGTAGATGGACACAGTCTCTGAGATATACAGAAATCGGCCTTCTTGACTGACGACGAACACAAATCCATCCAGAGACTGCAAAGAGAAAAACAGTTTCCAATTACGAGTAATTTGTCAGTTCTACCTGAAAGCAAAAGTTTTGCACAACACAACAATCACAACCAGTCAAAATATATCAGATTTAATATTAATATGAAATCAAAACTGTCATTATTTATTTTTTTTATGAGGTTTAATCAAAATAACAAGTAAAAAGTAACTAAATTAGCCTGTTTTATTTAATTATTTTATACAGAGTCCACTTTACATGATGTAATACTCACATTTTCTTCCTCATTAATTATACTCTTTCATTTAGTCACATTATGCAAGTAAAACTGGTTGTGAATGCTGTTTTATCCAGTACAGAAATACAAGATATAAAGTAAAGACATTTCAGACTTAATTTAATCAATCCTGAGCAGCAATACAACACTTCGGAACAAATCTGAAGATTTATATGGAATCAAGCTGTAGACATCAAAGCAAAAACAACACGAGCGAAGAATCAGACTGATTTAGAGAGAAACCACAACAGCTTCAAAATAAACTCCGGTGCACCAGAGCAGCGGCTGGCAGATGAAAAGCGTACAGTCACCCCATTAAAGGACTCATTTAAAGAATAATATTAATTGTAATAACACACAGGCACGAGCGAAGCAGAGTGGGCACTTTAGTTGAGACTGACTGATGTTGCGCCGCTGGTAATTTATGCAAGTGACGAGTTCACTATGCAAATGAGAGTGGACCGGAATGACGGGAATGCTGGAAATAAAGCGCAATTATCTAGTTATTACTGACAGAGGACGAGACAAAGAATCATAAGGATTTTCAGAAGTGTTAATTTGATTTCTATCAGCGCCGTCCATCCCTGAACACTTTACATTTTTCTCAAGGTAACCTTCTAATAACATTGTGTGTGTGTGTGTGTGTCGTACAAATTGCCCTTTTTAAGTCAGATTGACAAATTCCAGTACTTATGCCACACAGATCATTTAAAAAAATTAAGCAGATTATTTGCAAAAGTGGACCCAAAAAGTTTGGACACATAATGTTATTGCAGAATGTGTTTTACCTTTTGACTGCTACTTTTCCATGTATTTATATATAAGTAATATTGTGAAATGTTGTTATAATTTAAAATAACTGTTTTCTATTTCACTATATTTTAAAATGTAGTTTATTTGTGTGATGCAACGCTGAATTTTCAGCATCATTACTCCACTCTTCAGTGTCTTAATCGTTCAGAAATCATTCTAATATGCTGATTTTCTGCTCAAGAAACATTTCTGATTATTATGAACCACTGTGCTGCTTAATATTTTTGTGGAAATCATTTTTGTAAGGGACGCCTAAGTTTACTTCAACATTTTACAAATAAATCCTAGTATAATCATGACAAACTATATATTGTTGGGAAGATCTAAGACTCCTAAATATATATTTTACCAATTTTTTTGTGTTACAAATTATGTAGGAAAAGTAATAGATTAATTTATGACAAGAGTGCACCTCAAAAATCTACATTATAACAGAGGTTCAGACCTTTTTCACAAAAAGACTTTCTTCATTGCCTTTTCCCTATCACGCTTTAGAACTCATAAGAAATATATATCACTTGAAAACTTGAAAACTTAAAATCTCAAAATTCATCCTTTGAAAACCATTTTAAAATCAGACATTGCATTACCATGGAAATTGTATATGAACTTTGGATAGTGCATTTTCATGTCTATGTTCAAAATAGGGAGTGGCAGTAAAATGGTTAAAAAACAGCATTTAATTGAAATAAAAATCTTTAGTAACATTATAAATGTCTTTACTGTCACTTCTGATCAATTTAATGCTTTCTTGCTGAATATAAGTGTTCATTAAAAAATAAAATTAATAATAAAAAGCTAAATGGATGTGTAAAAATGCCTCAAATATTAAATATTCTAAAGAAAAAATATTTTTAAAAATTAAAATTTAAGATTGCAGCAGTCACATGAATAAGATGCACATTGCATGAATACTGTTCATAACATTAACATCTGTAAATGTATATAAATAGAACAGATTTTTTTTACCTGTAGTAGATGAGCTCCCAGGTGCTGTTCAAATATGTCAGTGACCAATGAATGACTTGTTCTTCGCACTGCAAAAAAAAAAAAAGTTAAATAAAGTTCAAGCAGTTGTTTTAACAGAATTATCATATAACAGAAGAAAAAATCTAAAATAAGCTATTAAATTATATTTTATATCATTTATATGTGACCCTGGACCACAAAACCAGTCATAAGGGTCAATTTCATGAAATTGAGATTTATACATCATCCGATAAGCTTTCCACTGATGTATGGTTTGTTAGGATTGGACGATATTGGCTGAAATACAGCTATTTGAAAATCTTGAATCTGAGGGTGCAAAAAAATAAATAAATAAAAATACTGAGAAAATCATCTTTAAAGCTGTCCAAATGAAGTTCTTAGCAATGCATAATACTAATCAAAAACTAAGTTTTGATATATTTAGGGTAGAAAATGTACAAAATATCTTCATAGAACATGATCTTTACTTCATATCCTAATGATTTTTGGCATAAAAGAAAAAACGATAATTTTGACCCATATAATGTATTGTTGGCTATTGCTACAAATATACCTGTGTGACTTTCGACTGGTTTTGTGGTCCAGGGTCACATATTTGGGACAAAACCCACAACTACCTTAACAGATCAGTGAATCATTAAATGTAACTTTTTTTAAAAAAAAGTACCACTGTGTATTACTGTGATAAAATAAACATATTCATAAGCATAAAAATAGTTTCAACCTTTAACATAAATTCTATAATACATTCTAAAACATAACAGACACATCTTGACAGTCACACTATTTGCGTACTACAGGAGGAAGCGGCTGATAATAGCTTTAAGCAGCTGTTAATACATCTTCCTAGTTCTTTACTGCTTTTTCAGAGAGATTATCAAAGACAGAGAATGTCAGAACCACCGTGGTTTACAGGGCTGATAACACCGACAGAGACATGCTAATTCACCCTCGGCACACAATAGCATCCTGGGCCGCCTGTCATCACAAAACAAACAAATTTACAAATCACACAAATGACATTGGTGGTGCATTTCAAACATGTCTGGCTCTGATCTCTGCTGTGGAAGCCCAGCTGAAATTCCCTGCACTCACAGCGGGACGCTTGTGTGTGTGTGTGTGTGTGTGTGTGTGTGTGTGTGGCAATCAATAAGTGTTTTGAAAGAGGATGACAGCATTTGTCTGAGTTGCTACTAAACGGGAGACAGACCGTGAGCTCACTTCTCGAAACCTTTTCCCGTGGTACTCCTGCCATACAAATACAAGTGTTCACCTGACAAAATACACACCTTCAGGAAGAAACGTTCAGTGAGACATTAGATACAGATATGACAGGTACCTTATTCTTTAATGAGGAAGTAAGCCTATGGGTGAGACTTATAATGTACCATCTGGACTACATCTAAACCTACCTATATCTTCATTGTGAGTCATTTTTACATGGGATTTTTACAAGTGCTCACATTTTTACAAGTGCTTGTTGTTTTATCGCCTCTAGTGTATTTCTGTTGAAAACGGCAGTGATTTGTACTTATCGGTATGTATTTTGTGTCTTGCGAAAAGTTCCCACAGGTACGTTTTCGTCATGAGATTAGGTAGTGATTAAATGTACAGTATCTCACAGAAGTATATCCCTCACATTTTTGTAAATATTTTGTTATATCTTTTCATGTGATAACACTGAAAAAAATGACACTTTGCTACAATGTAAAGCAGTGAGTGTACAGCTTGTATAACAGTGTAAATTTGCTGTCCCCTCAAAATAACTCAACCCACAGCAATTAATGTCTAAACAGCTGGCCACAAAAGTGAGTACACCCCTAAGTGAAAATTGTGTGGCCACCATTATTTTCCAGCACTGCCTTAACCCTCTTGGACATGGAGTTCACCAGAGCTTCACAGGTTGCCACTGGAGTCCTCTTCCATTCCTCCATGACGACATCACGGAGCTGGTGGATGTTAGAGACCTTGTGCTCCTCCACCTTCTGTTTGAGGATGCCTCACAGATGCTCAATAGGGTTTAGGTCTAAAGACATGCTTGGCCAGTCCATCACCTTTACCCTCAGCTTCTTTAGCAAGGCAGTGGTCATGTTGGAGGTGTGTTTGAGGTTGTTATCATGTTGGAGTACTGCCCTACGGCCCAGTCTCCGAAGGGAGGGGATCATACTCTGCTTCAGTATGTCACAGTACATGTTGGCATTCATGGTTCCCTTATTGAACTGTAGCTCCCCAGTGCCGGCAGCACTCATGCAGCCCCAGACCATGACACTCTCACCACCATGCTTGACTGTAGGCAAGACACAATTGTCTTTGTATTCCTCACCTGGTTGCCACCACACACGCTTGACACCATCTGAACCAAATAAGTTTATCTTGGGCTCATCAGACCACATAACATGGTTCCAGTAATCCATGTCCTTAGTCTGCTTGTCTTCAGCAAACTGTTTGCGGGCTTTGGGGTGCATCTCTCTTTAGAAGAGGCTTCCTTCTGGGACGACAGCCATGCAGACCAATTTGACACTGAGCATGTGCACTCAACTTCTTTGGTCGACCATGGCGAGGCCTGTTCCTCAAAGTCTTGCCAATCTTCTTATAGCCTACGGCATCTTTATGAAGAGCAGCAATTCTTTTATTCAGATCCTCAGAGAGTTCTTTGCCATGAAGTGCCATGTTGAACTGACCAGTATGAGAGAGTGAGAGCGATAACACCAAATTTAACACACCTGTTCCCATTCACACCTGAGACCTTGTAACACTAACGAGTCACATAACACCGGGGAGAGAAAATGGCTAATTGGGCCCAATTTGGACATTTTCACTTAGGAGTGTACTTACTTTTGCGGCCAGGTGTTTAGACATCAGTGACTGTGTGTTGAGTTATTTTGAGGGGACAGCAAATTTACACTTGCTGTACACTCACTACTTCACATTGTAGCAAAGTGTCATTTCTTCAGTGTTGTCACATGAAAAGATATAATAAAATATTTACAAAAATGTGAGGGGTGTACTCACTTCTGTGAGATACTGTATATCAAATGCAATTAGCTGCTTTAGATTGCTTTTTTACCCACTTTAGTAGTAGTAAGTATTCTTTATATGTAATTATCATAATTCTATTGAATCAGAAATATGATTAAAGTGTACTGCTTAATGTATTGATTAGCATTTATGTTAAACTAAAATGTATGTGTCATAAATGTGTAATTATTTTGTAATTGTTAAAAGTTGCAATAAATTTGTAAATGTTAATTTACAATAGAAAATACAACACTAAAGCTAAAATTATAACCAAGTACCTTACATGTTATTTAGTCAGTTAATACATTAAAATAAGTGTATTTTATTAAAGCTTGACAAAACATAATGATTTAAAATGTACTATAAAATAAAACTTTAAATTTGACATTACAAAGTTCACATTTTAAGCGTATTTAAAGGATTAATTCACTTCCAGAGCAAAACTTTACAGATAATGTACTCACCCCCTTATCATCCAAGATGTTCATGTCTTTCTTTCTTCAGTCATAAAGAAATTATGTTTTTTGAGGAACACATTTCATTTCTCTCCATATTGTGGACTTCTATGTTGCCTGTGATTTTAAACTTCCAAAATATAGTTTAAATGCAGCTTCAAAGGGATCTAAAAATCCCAACTGAGGAATAAGAGTCTTATCTAACGAAACGATTGGTCATTTTCTTAAATAAATGAATATTTATACGCTTTTTAACCACAAATGCTTGTCTTGTTTAGCTCTGCGATGCCAATGCATCCGTTTCAAGACAGTTAGGGTATAGAGCTAGACAAGACAAGCATTTGTGGTTAAAAAGCATATAAATATTCATTTATTTAAGAAAATGACCAATCGTTTCACTAGATAAGACTCTTATTCCTCGGCTGGGATTATTTAGAGCCCTTTGAAGCTGCAATGAAACTGAAATTTGGACCTTCAATCTGTTGGCCACCATTGAAGTCCACTATATGGAGGAAAATCCAGAAATGTTTTCCTCAAAAACCTTAATTTCTTTTTGACTGAAGAAAGAAAGACATGAACATCTTGGATGACATGGGGGTGAGTAAATTATAGAGAAAATTTTATTCTAGAAGTGAACTAATCCTTTAACAGCCCATTCCTCCATTTCATTATATGGAAAAGAGCAGCCAGGACAATTCACAAAATATCTCCTTTTTAGTTCCACTGAAGATAAAGAATACTGACATGAATGTGAATAAATGCTGACAGAGAATATCAGAATGCAAAAATTGCACATAATAACACTAGTCCACACATAAATGTGTCCCTGCACTCAAACTACACACCCCAAAACTCAGTGGCACTTTAAGAATGGGGTCCCCTCACAGGAATATCAATGAGTCTGTCCCATTCAGAGGCCTGAAAAGGGGGTTTGGCGCAGAGAGCGGGATCACCACTCAGTACGTGTGGGTACACAGAGCGCTGCTTGTTCATCTTTGGGGGTCACATGCATGTTGACGATTGAATAGTTTAGCAACCCCCCCTCATCTAAACACTGAGGGTCTTCCCACAGAGTCTGTGAGTGATGCAGTCCAGCTATAGGGCAGGCCTGACAGGAGCCATACTGCCTGATGGATGGACAATGGTCGGCCCTCATTTCCCAAAGTCAGCCGCTACAGCAAAGGCTAATGCAAAGTCGAACGGGCCCAATAGGGCAGAGGGTGAGAATGATGGTGTTTGTTTCTCAGCCTGGGGGTAAACACAATCTATTTGATATAGCAAATCGGTTAGTATTGGATAATGATCTGTCTGTTTCATGTGGATATTTTATTAATGACTTGTTTTTTCTTCACAAAATGTACTTAAAATCTACAGTGAGGAAAAAAAAAAATTTTTATCCCCTGCTGATTTTGTACATTTGCCCACTGACAAAGAAAAGATCAGTCTATCATTTTATTGTTAGGTTTATTTGAACAGTGAGAGACAGAATAAAAACAAACAAACAAAAAAACACATTTCAAAAAAGTTATTGATTTGCATTTTAATGAGTCAAATATATATTTGATACCCTATCAATCAGCAAGATTTCTAGCTCCCAAGTGTCTTTTATAAAGGTAACGAGCTGAGATTAGGAGCAGTGCTCCTAATCTAAGCTTATTACCAGTATAAAAGACACCTGTCCACAGAAGCAATCAGTCAATCAGATTGAAACTCTCCACCGTTGCCAAGACAAAAGAGGTGTCCAAGGATGTTAATGACAAGATTGTAGACCTACACAAGGCTGGAATGGGCTAAAAGACAAGCTTGGTGAGAAGGTGATAACAGTTGTTGCGATTTTTCGCAAATGGAAGAAACACAATATAACTGTCAATCTCATTCGGTCTGGGGCTCCATGCAAGATCTCACCTTGTGGAGTTTCAATGATCATGAGATTTTGTCAGTGATCTCAAGGCAGCTGGGACGATAAACACCAAGACATGGAGGTGGAAACATTATGCTTTAGGGGTGTTTTTTGCTAAGGGTACAGGACAACTGTACTGCAACTGGACGATGAACAGGGCCATATATGTCAAATCTTGGGTGAGAACCATTGAAAATGGCTCATGGATGGGTTTTCCAGCATGACACTGACTCAAAAGACATGGCCAAGGCAACAAAGAAGTGGTTCAAGAAGAAGCACATTAAGGTCCTGGAGTGGCCTAGCTAGTCTCCAGATTTGAATCCTGTAGAAAATCTGTGAAGGTTCGAGTTACCAAACACTAGCCTCAAAACCTTAATGACTTGGATAGGATCTGCAAAAATGTGGGACAAAATCCCTCCTGAGATGTGTGCAAACCTGGTGGCCAACTACAAGAAATGCCTGACCTCTGTGATTGCCAACAAGGGTTTTGCCACCAAGTACTAAGTCATAGTTTGCGAATGTCAAATACTTATTTCGCTCATTAAATTACAAATCAATTTATAACTTTTTTGAAATGCATTTTTCTGGATTTTTGTCTCTCACTGTAACCTATCGTTAAAATTATAGACTGATCATTTCTTTGTCAGTGGGCAAATGTTCTTTAAGAAATTAGCTGTGATAATTCCATCTTGACTCATGGGTCAGCTTTGAGGGTCTTTGGGCCGTCAAATCACAATAAAGGATGAAATAACTAAAGTCATTTCACTTTCTTCTTCTCCACACCCAGTTTGCGTTGACTCTCTTTCTTTTCTTTCCTCTTTCTCTTTTACTTCTCCCCCTCCTTCAAGCTGACAACCTTTTAAACAAGTTCGAAGGTTACTATGGGAACTGCAAGGTTGGCCTTTCATTTGCGTTAGTTTGCTCAATCCAGTTGGCTGATGGGAATCGTAGGCCGATCGCCTAGCAACTTGTTTACAGGGCGGTGGATGTCGAGCGGCTGCACTCCCCCCACCTCTAACCTCACGAATGGAGACAGGAGGAATGACTCTCAGACAGACGAAAAGAGGCCGAGAAAGCGTCTCCAGTCGCAATGTCCCTCTCCGCTGCAATTATCCTTTCACTCTGCCATCCCTCTCTCTCTCTCCCTCTCTTTCTCAGCTGTTACCTCTCTCCTAGCACGGTCGAACATAATTTGAGTGCAATTAACGTCCCTTAAAAGCCCTCAGTGCTTTAAATGCTTGAAAATAGGAGAGAGAGACAGACACAGAGAGCTGGCAGAAGGGAGAGTAAGAGAAACAAGTGAAAGGAGAAAGAGAAAGACAGTGTGAAAGTCAAAAACACCACGGCGTGGGACCTGGACAAAGGAAAATGGGAGAAAATCTTAACTTCAACATTCCAAAACTGAACATAGCAGTAATTTACATTTGACAATATTTCATCTTTATATGTATAATAATTGATTTTATTGTTGTTTTAAGAAGGATCCCCACTATGTTTATTTAAAAAAAATAATATATTATATTTTAATAATATTATAATAGTAATAGATAATAGATAGATAATAAATAATATTATTATAAACGTAAAAATATACAAATATTATTGTAAATATAAATATTAGATATTATAGTTGTAATAATAATAGTTGCTATATTTTTACTGGAAAAAAATAAAATATTTTTACTAAAAATTAATACTGGTTAGGAAACATTTTCTAGAGAGTATTTTTATTTAAAACATTATATAAATAACCGTCAATAAATTGTGATATAAATTAGATTTTTTTTTTTAAATGTATGTTATTACACCGAAAATTTACTATATATATATATATATAATATTAAATGTATTTAATATATATATATATATATATATATATATATATATATTAAATACATTTAATATTACATATTACATTACATTATAGTACATATATATATATATATATATATTAAAAATAAAAAGATATGTAATGATATATTTTTAATGGATATATATACAGTTTACTGATAACTGTTGTTTTAAAAATGAGCCTCACTATGTTTATTTATTAAGATATTACAATAGTAATAAAATATATATTAATATAAATATTAATATAAATGCATTTAAAAATATTATTGTAAATATTAATAATATTTTATAGTAGTAATACATAAATAAAGATATTATAATAGTTATATTTTTACAAAATCAGATGTGATATGTAACTGTCAGTAAACTGTGATAAAAATGTTACAATTTTGCAGATTTTTATGTTTTTTCGATGCATTAAATTTTAAAGATACATTAAATATATAGCATATATTATTCTAAATGTACTAAATTAACTGTTGTTTTGAGAATGAGCCTCTATTTGTTATTTAAAAAGATATTCTACTAGTAATAAATAACAATAAATATTATTATTATAAATATAAATGAATAAAAAAAATATATTATTGTAAATATTAAGTAGTAATAAATAAATATAAAGATATTAAAATAAGATATTATAATAGTTGTATTATAATAGCTTCATGTTTACTGGACAAAAAATAATGATTAGGAAACAATTTTGTTAAATTTTTCTTTAATGTATTTTAGATGTGTTCCATTTTAAAGATACATTAAATATACAGTTTTTATTATCTTACACATTTTTTTTTTTAAGAATGTTTAGTTGTGTGTTTTTGAATAGCTATATATATTAGAAAACATGTTTTTAAAAAATTTTGTTTTTATTTTTAACAATTTTATTTGTAACTATTTTTTCTTGTTTAAAGAATAAACTGATTAAACTCATTTAAAACATATATTATAAAATGTCTGTGTTTATTATTATCCATAATAAAAGTAACAAGCCGCAAGATATGAGTTATGAGTTATCATTCATATCTGCAGAAGAAACTGTTCTGGATGAGTTAAGCACCACAGTTTGATACTGAAGGTTAAGAGGTCATTAAATCACTAACCCCAAATACGAGCAACAGTAATAGTGCTGCTTGACTTACCAAATGCCGCTAACTAATAACAAACTGTACAAAAAACTGTTTGGAAATGCAGCCGCTTGTTTTGTACTTGATCTGCTGATCGGCATGCACTGCGGGGTAATATATGTGCATGTATCCTTTTAAGGGCCATAGGTCTGACGGTCGGACATAAAAGGTTTAATCACCCCATTATCCATAAAGACTGTCATTCCCCGGCAGAGCCTGCACAACTACACACTCGCACGCACACAACGAATGCATACACGCGGCACATAAAGAGAGATAAAATATCACTTTTTTTGTGTCACAGCCATTTTACTTTTCCTCTTGTCCCTCATCGTCCCTCCATTACTCCACGGCTTGCCCTCCCCGTCTCTTTCCCTCTCTCTTCCTCCCTCTTTCACTCTCGTCCTGTGTGAAGGTCATGCAATTGATTTTCCTCTGTCTATTCATTTTTCAGTCCTGGTTTTGAAACGTGGGAAGCAGACAAAAGCCATACCACCCCCCACCGGCGCACACAGCCGCCCCTCCCCCGCCTCACGCCGCTCCGTTCGCACCCGTCGTCTCCGTCCGCCCTGAGAGGAGCTGGGCCCAGCCTCGCATTCCTGCAGTGCGCTTCGAGATACGCATCATGAGTGTAACAACCCAGTTCATTCCAGCAAACGTCGGCACCAGGACACAGTCACCGAACGGCTGTGGCGCTTTAGTGCGACAATCTGCTAACCACTCGCAGTTCAGTTTAACCAGTCGCTTTTTACATTTTAAAAGCCATTATCACTCTTTTCAGCAGAAAACAACTATCTACAGTCATGGCCAAAAATGCACCCTTGCAATTCTGTCAGAAAATTCAACACTTCTCTCAGAAAATTGCAAATATTTTGGTATTCAATTCTTATTGTTTTAGTTTGCACTGGAACTCACTGTGATCACTGTGAATTTGATCAAATTTCACACAGAACTCAAAGATGGACTGGACAAAATTATTGGCACCTTGTCAAAAGAAGAACGTGATGCTCCTGTAATTTGTATTTAGACACACCTGTGTCAAGTAACAGGTGTGGGCAATATAGTAATCACATTTGCAACCAGTTAACATTTTGAAAAGTTGACTCAACATTTGTGTTGTGTGTCACACTGAGCATGGAGAAAAGAAAGAAGTGTGGATTTGAGAGAAAAAATTGTAGACAATCTCAAGGCTACAAGTCCATCTCCAGAGATCTTAATGTTCCTGTGTCCACTGTGCGCAATATCATCAAGAGGTTTAGAGCCCATGGCACTGGAGTTAACCTTGTAGGATGTGGACGGAAGAGCAAAAATAATGAAAAATTACAACAAAGGATTGTTTGAATGGTGGATAAAGAACCCAGATTACCTTCCAAACAAATTCAAGCTGATTCTCAGACACAAGGTACAACAGTGTCAGCTCGCACTATCCTTTGCCATTTCAATATAAAGGGATGCTATGGTAGGACACCACTGCTGACACAAAGGAATAAAAAAGCAAGACTAGAGTTCACCAAAATTTATGTGACAATCCACAATCCTTCTGGGAGAACGTACTGTGAACCGATGAGACAAAATAAGAGCTTTTTGGTAAAGAACATCATGGCACTGTTCATAGAAAAAGAAATGAGGCATTCAAAGAAAAGAACACAGTCCCTACAGTCAAACATGGTGGAGGTTCAAAGATGTTTTGGGGTTGCTTTGCTGCTTCTGGCATTGGATGCCTTGACTGTGTGAATGGTATCATGAAATCAGATTATTACCAAAGAATTTTGGGGCGCAACGTAGTTGTCAATGTCAGAAAGCTGTGTCTTCAACAGAGGTAATTCATCTTCCAGCAGGACAATCAAAAAGCGTTCAGAAATGGTTACAATGGTTACAAAGATTATTTATTCAGCTTTCAGATGTATGAATCTCAATTAAAAAAAAAAAAAAAATTACCCTTATGTCTGGTTTTGTGGTCCAGGGTCACATATTTTAAATTCAAAATGGACATAATTGACAAAAAACATTGTATCACTGGATATTACAGTTGTATCTTAAAACAGATATCAAATATTAAATGTTTCGCTACTAAAATGATGTTACACTCTTAAAAAGAAAGGTTCTTTGTTGGCATCAGTGGTTCTATGAAGAACTGTGAACATCCATGGAACCTTTCAAATGCAGAAAAGAAAAAAAAAATTTTTTAAATGGTTTCGACATGGTTAATTTAGGAACTGTTCACTGAAAGTTTCTTTGGGGAACCAGAATGCTTCTTCTATGGCATCACTGCAAACACCCTTTTGGAATCTTTATTTTTAAGAGTGTATGGTCAATCTTGAATGTCTGTCATCAGTGTATTTCTGTATAATTGCTTCCCAGAACTGTCTTACACTTACTGCCAAAGAGCATCCACCTCTTAAAGCAATGAGCACATTTATTGTGTTTCTTCAGCTTGCTCTGAGGCGCAAGTAATTTATAATAGATGAAAAATTTTATATTGAGTGGGTTCTCCTACTTTTTTTTGGGGGGGTGATATTTAGTGTCAGTTAATCAGCAGTTTTGTTCTCTTTGTTTTGTTGGATGGAGACAGTGCTTATTCGCAAATGTTTTAAACAATATTCATTTTTTTTTTTTTCTGTTTAGAAGATGCTTGAGTCTTTAAATCTGATTTGTAAAAGCTTTACGAGGCATAAATAGACCTTACTTTAATTGATCTCACAAAAACTATAGTTTTAACTATAGCAACTACTAAATGTTTTATAATTAATCAATTACAGTAGGAAAACATGTTAATAAAGCATTTATTAACACACTATTACTATATGTCTAAATAATATGTATAAATGTACTTTTATGTAGTTTATTAATCATTTACTTAAACTTTCTAAATGATCTTTTAAACCACTGACAATGCCTAAATAACTGGTTTGTTAATAATGTAATACTTGACTTAATTAATTATGAATATACAATTATTAAACACATTACCGATATGCTCATAAATCAGGAACAAAGCATTTATTGCTGTATTTATAAACTGCTTACAACTGTCTATTAATGTAGCGACAATGCTTTATAAATGATGAATTGACTATTTACTAATGCTTACTAATGGTTCATAGCGTGCAGTTATTATAAATATTTCATGTAAGATTAATTCAGCTTAATGCAATAAATGGTGTTTAATTTCCTGTTTAAATGGTGTTTAAGAGACCCTGTTCCCTGTTTCCTTCCTCCAGGAGCACAGCTGCTTTCGAAAAGAATCGTAAAGCTGTATCTTTCTTTTGTAAATATGACAAAACTAAAGAGAGATATGAAGGATGCAGTACTACTCTATAAGTACTCAAGATTAACATGAGATTGGGTGAAACTGTGTGTGTTATGCCCCCTTTAATCATAAATGTGACCTTAATACTACAGATGAATGTACAGTGTGTGGTTTCTAACATGATAGGTAATGTATGATAAAAGCACAGTTTGTCGTAATACAGCAAACTGTTGTAGATATTATGAAGTGTGATGATCATAATTTGAGGCTCTCGTCTGTATCATATCATTGGGTTTTTCACAGCCGCCTACATTTATCAACTCACAGGTGATGCTTGAGTCTACACTCACACTCACACTCTCTCTTATATCATAGTTTGACCGGGTTCACTTCCTCACAGGTATGTTTATCTACTACACAAACACAAATACACACACACATTCACACACCTAATTGTAGCGGAGTTGTTTCCCCTCAGTAATAATAGCAATTAGACAACCCTTGTAATTACGCTCTCCTCGTTATATAGTTAATTTCTATAATTACAAATCTCACAGATAATTTCTTCTACTCTTTGTGTGGTTTTTCTTTCTGTCCTGTTATACTATGTATTTGGTCGAGGGGGTGTGTTTGAGAGACATTAGCTGTTCAAAAACCTACTGAGCTGCCTAAATAGACAGCATTTTAAAGAATCATGTAAGTGCTCTTGACATAAAGGCTGCTCTGATAATTACCCTGCCTTCTAAGATACTTTCTTACGGCCAACACTTATGAAAATGAACAATGGTTTTACTACAAATAAAACATGGTTACTGTTAAACCATAGTAACCACAAATTAACTATGTTTTAATTAGTTCAACCGTGGTATCTGTAGTTAAACTGTGGCTTTTACTATAATAATGGTTACCATGCTTAATTTTCAGAAGGTAAATTATACGGCAGCAGCACATTCATTACAAAAAAATGCAATCCCAGAATGCACTGCAATATCCTGAATGAAAATATTAAATTCAAGATGGCCAAGTCAAGAGATATGCAAGTTTTCACATTACTGAAAAATACTAGACTAATAGACTAATTTACCCAGTATTTGAGTGTGTATATGATTATTGTGTTTATGTTAATAATACATAGTATGTTTATGCTTATCATACAACAGCATTGTTAGCTTAGCAACATGCTAACATCAAACTCTATTCGAATTTAGTCTGGTCTCATGTGTGTTTATCATGAGGGTCGAGCTCTGTTTGTGTGTCATACAAGTTGCTGTCTACATAGGGCACAGTGTTGGTTCATTCCTGTGATTCATTTAAAAGAATGATTCAATGAATCAAGTTGAATCAAGTCCCTTCAACACCTTTTCATAAAATATGTACATAAATTATGCTGTTTATTAAAACACACTTGACATTTTACTATTCAAATAAATCTCTTGTGCTCACCAAGGCTGCATTTATTTGATCAAAAATACAGTAAAACTATAATATTGTCAAATATTATCACAATCTAAAATAACTGTTTTCTATTGTAATATATATTACAATTTTAATTATTCCTGGTTTTCCAACTTCAGTGTCACATTACATACCTTTTAATATGTTGATTTGCTGCTCAAGAAGGATTTTTAATGTTATATTAATGTTAAAAACTACAACAGCGCTTTAGTGCCACGTTAAAAAAAATCACTAAGATTTTAATCACTAAGATTTTGTGATTAAAGTCATAAAATGTTGAGAATAAACTCAACATAGAAATATCTCGAGAATAATGTCAAAATTAAGAAAATAAAGTCAAAATATTTTGAGAATAAAACCAAAAGATGTTACATTATGAGGATAAAGTCTAAATGTTTCAAAAATAAAGTCAAAACTACAAGAACAAAAGTCAAAATATTTCATGAGATTGTTTTTTTATGAGATTAAATTTATTAAAGCAATTACAAGATTAAAGTTATAATATTTTTAGAGCATATTCTAGCCTATATTCTACTCTCAACTTTTAAAAATCTCAGTTTTATAGTGAAATATGAACAATATGTCTTAATGTGTTTTTATTCTCAAAATATTTATATCGACTTTATTCTCATAATCTCAGAATTTTTTTTTTTTTTCGTTTTTTTTTTTTATGTGGCACTAAAACGGCATTGTAAAAAATTGTTGTGCAGCTCAGGACTTTTCAAGATGTTTTGATAAATAGGAAAAAAATAAAAACTTTCTAAAAAAAAACAATTAACTTTAAATGTCTCTACTCTCACGTTTGATCAATTTAATGCATCCTTTCTGAATGAAAGCATATATATATATATATATATATAAATTTTGTGTTATACACTACCAGTAAAAAGTTTGGACACACCCTCTCATTTATTTGATCAAAAATGCTGAAAAAACAGTAATATTAAAAAAAATAATAATAATGGTTTTTATTTTAATATACTTTACAATATAATTTATTCCTGTGAAGCAAAGCTGCATTTTCATCAGCTGTTACTTCAGTCTTAAGTGTCACGTGATCCTTCAGAAATCATTCTAATATGCTGCTTTAATATTAGAATTATCAATGTTGGAAACAGTTGTGCTGCCAAATATTTTTTTGCAACCTGTGATTATTTTTTCAGGATTCTTTGATGAATGTCAAGTTAAGAAGAACAGCATTTATTCAAAATATAAATCTTTTCTAACGATGTAAATCACTTTTGCTATGCTATCACTCTTTATTAATTGAACACATCCTTGGTAAATAAAAGTATTAATTTCTGAAAGAATAAAAATTTACTGACCCCAAACTTTTGAACAGTAGTGTATATTGTTAGAAAACCTTTCTATTTTAAATAAATCAAAATCAAAAAATCCTGAAAAAAGTATCACAGGTTCCAAAAAAAATATTAAGCAGCGCAACTGTTTATAATAAATAATCAGCGCACTGATAATAAATCAGCATATTTGATGGATCATGTGACACTAAAGACTGGTGTAATGATTCTGGAAATTCAACTTTATTTACAGATATAAATTAATTTATATAAAATGTAATAAATATAGAAAACCACTGATTTACATCGTAATAATATTTCACAATATTATTTTTTTTCTGTATTTTTGATCAAGTGAAAAAAGCCTTGACAAGCATAAGAAACATCTTTAAAAACATTAAATGAGAGGGTGTGTCTAAACTTTTGACTTGTAGTGTATATTATATTATATATTAAATATATTCTATATTATATTAAACATATTATTTGTATTAATTGTATATTAATTTGTATCTATATTTTATAATAAATTAGCACAATAATTAGTTTTGTATCAGATAAACATTGCTAACTGTTAAAAAAATACTGAAAAATAAAATCATTTGATTATATATTAAAATATGATCAGATTATATATTTTATATAGATTTAAAAATATAAATCTCTTTCAAACAGTGTAATTAACTAGTAGCAGTGTAGATTCTACATTTTTAAACTGCTAGATTGACTGTTGATCGCTTCTAGTAAGTCACAGCAGACAGCAGGCAGCAAGGCAGCTCACCAGGCTTTGAAACAGAATACAGAGCCCGACAGACATAAAAAGCAAGCAGAAAAAGAGACATTCGCCCAGGTATTTTAACAGGACTGAATGGCTTTGATGCGTCAGGTATAATGAGGCTCGCAGGCGGGCTACAAAAGGACCATCTCTCAGAAACAGACTTCCTCGGTCTGGCCACTTGTTAACAAGCTTGAGCGAGGACTCTGGCTCTTTTGTTCGTCCCCGCCGGCTTCCACACACAGGCAGCGGCTAATTGGCTGTTAGATCTATTGTTCACTTCACAATTGAGATGAACCTATCAGAGGATGTAATGAACAACGGAGCGTATTTGAGAAGCCAAATGACCCCGCTCTCAAATTAAACCCAAATGACAGAGACCCCTCTGAAAAGAGACGTAAGAAAGGAATATGTATCCCGACGACGGCTCTGACAGTGGATT
The DNA here is from genome assembly GCA_033026305.1 of Cirrhinus molitorella. Taxonomy (NCBI): domain Eukaryota; kingdom Metazoa; phylum Chordata; class Actinopteri; order Cypriniformes; family Cyprinidae; genus Cirrhinus; species Cirrhinus molitorella. The sequence continues at coordinate 22,306,052 of CM065134.1, forward strand.
CGGCTCCTGCAATCTGTATACAGTCTGCAATAAGTTGGTAGTGAACTAGCAAATGCATTATTTCAGATGAGCCGTGTTTAACTCCGCATGACTGCGAGTGATTACTCCTGTGGCGCAATCTCAATTACTTTTCCGTGTGCATGTGTAAGCGCTCTATCTCTCTCTTCTCCGGCAATTTTCAACGCGAGAGTATCCCAAGCGACGTACACCAGCGACCTATAAGACAATAATAGCCTATTCCATTTAAATTCATAATTTAAATTAATAACGCATTTGTATTCATCGACAGGCTGCCACTGTCATGTTCGGGTTGAGTTTCGCTGTGGTTCACTCGAAGCCATCTCCTCTGTTAATGGCAGCACAAATACAAATCGACGTCAGGATTGATGCTGTCGATGAAAGCCTCGTATAAAGCGGCCTCAAATATGCGAGGTGTAGTGAAGGAGTGCACAATTTCCATCGCTCATCTTCTTTCCTGTGTACTCAGGAAAGGGAGTATTTTCAAAATGTGGACAATCAGGTGGCTCTTTCAAATGTTATGAAAAGGAAAGCACATTTTATGAAGCAATACTGAAGAAATAACCAAAAATACTTTTTCCTTTTAATTTATGTGAAATGTAGATTAGCAATTAATAATTTTTGTGATATAAGTTTAACTACAAAACAGAATAGTTGCCGCTACTTAGATTACTTTTGGTTAAATGCATATATATATATATATATATATGATTATGAACTGATGATTATGACTGATTATGAAACAATATATATATAAAAAATATATATTTTAAATGATTAAATTAAATTAAATTGTAATTTAATTTAAATGTAATTTTGTTACTACAAACCAACATCTGATGCCGAACTAGTTGCAACTAGTGGCAGTTTAATTTTACCTACATGTATTACTGTTTTTTATTGTTTAATTTGTTTTTATTGAAGCATTTTTATTTTATTTCATGTTTATATAGAATTTTTTTGACCTTTGTCCCAAATTTTGTTAACAGAGTTGTAAAATATTATATTAAATAGATAGAAAAAATATGATAAATAATGAGTTATTAGAAAGTTTAAAAATATAAATATAAGTTGTTAAATTTCACATAAATTAAAGAAAATCTATGTTTAATATTGCTTCATTCACTTAATGTCATAATTACAAAATTCCATGATTAGGAATCAATTATATATATTTATTTATATTTATTATAACCATGTATTACTAGTTTTTATTATTTATTTAATTTTTTTATTTAAACATTTTTATTTTTATTTCATTTTTTATATTTTTATTTTATTTTATTTAATGTTTATATAGAATTTTGCAGACCTATATGTCCCAAGTTTTATTAACAGAGTTGCAAAAACCTTCTATAAAATAATTTTGGGGAAAAAAAAATTAATTAATAATATTAATAATAATAATAATAATAATAATAATAATAATAATAATAAATACATACATAAATAAATAATTGGTGATTAGAATTTGTTACATTTTAATTGTTAAAATTACATTTCACATAAATTAAAGACAATCATTTTTGGTCGTCAATCATTTTATGTTTTCATAATGCCATAATTTGAAAAAGAAAAAAAAAATATTATGAAGCTTTATATATTATTTATTTTATATATTTTTTGTCAAATATCATTTTTCATCAGTTTACAAACCAACATCTTACATGTATTACTGGTTTTTATTATTTCATTTATTTTGTATTGTTTTATTTTGTGTATATATATATATATTTTTTTTTTTTTTTTTCAAAATGTGTCAACATGGTTGCAAAAAATACTGCATATATAATATTTAATTTAACGTCTTAGGTGAAGTTTAAGGACACTAAAGTGTTTCTGACCCTGATTTGATCCCCATTTGTGGCAAGTTCTGGTTATTTAGCAGTTTTGTATTCTGATTTTGTGTAAAAATACCTTGATTATCCATCCAATCTACTCTCTTTCACATAGTAGGTAAAATAGCATCCCATTCACACCTATTCTCTATGTGTACTGAGCACTCTTACCCTTGTTGCAGTTGTTCTCCCCCTCCAGTAGAGGGCTCCAGGGTGGGTCTCCCTGGCTGGCAAAGTGTCTCATGTGCAGGTAACTGATGGTGAGGCGGATGATGGAGGCCTTGTCCAGCTGGCTGGTAATTGCCCCGGGGAGGGGAAGCATCTTCGCCAGCTCGAAGAACTCAAAGTTCTCTTTACCCCGCCGAGAACGAGCTGCATTGCGCGACTTCTCCTTCCTCAAGTTCTGCAAGCTGGTAAAAAGTAAGCAGGATGGAAAAGAAGAGGAGAGAAGGAGAAATAATGACTGATTAGACAATTATAATGTAACACAGGGTGGTCAAGACAAGTTAGTGCTGTTCAATTATTCACTCATGTTTTATTCCACATAACATAAAGAGTGTGATTTGGCTGTGGGCATGAACTTTTATTTTATTTTATCTATGCAATATATAATATTCATTATTTATAATAACAATATTGAATATCTAATAATAATTAAGTATATACACTTCCGGTCAAAAGTTTTTGTTTAGGATTTGTAATGTTTTTTTAAAGTCTCTTCTGCTCACCAAACCTGCATTTATTTGATCTAAAGTACAGCAAAAACAGTAAAATTTTGAAATATTTTTACTATTTAAAATAGCTGTTTTCTATTTAAATATGTTTAGAAATCTAATTTATTCCTGTGATTTCAAAGCTGAATTTTTAGCATCATTACTTCAGTCACATGATACTTCAGAAATCATTCTAATATTCTGATTTGCTCCTCAAAAAACATTTATTATTATTATGTTGAAAACAGCTGAGTAGATTTTTTTCTTGAGCAGAAAGTCAGCATATTAGAATGATTTCTGAAGAATCATGTTACACTGAAGACTGAAGTAATGATGCTGAAAATGTAGCTTTGATCACAGGAATAAATTACATTTTAAAATATATTCAAATAGAAAGCAATTATTTTAAAAAGTATTTTGGATCAATGCAGGCTTGGTGAGCAGAAAAAAAAAGTATTGCATCACTTTTTTTTATAAAATATTGTAACTATTCGTTTAGCAAATTATTTAATCACAGTATTGTTCTCACACAGTAAAAAAGGTCTTTTAATACAAGAAAATATGTAATTGATTTTAAATTTTAGGAATGGTGCTACTTTATATTTGGAAGTCCTTGGCATCCAAAAATGAAACATTTCTAGTAGTTCAAGCGACAAGCTGTCACTCTGGATCTCTTTGGATCCCATCAGCTGTTCTCCGCAGTTTTTCCGAGCGTCTCAGAGCATGATGGCTGACCTGTGATCAGGTTCACTGCAGCCAGTGGGAGGCCTGATCTTACATCAGAAGTCCTGCACCAGAGTCCAGCCCAAATCCAATAGCTGCGTTTCTTTCCCAGGCTCCCTCCTGGGTGGTGAGCCCCAGTCTTGATTGAGGGATCAATGGAGGGAGGGGTTGTCTCGGAGGCAGGCCCAGGTAGCTGTCGCTCTGATTGGATATCGACTCGCTCTCAATGGGGCCTGAGTGGAGGAATTATGTTGTCACGGCGACTCTACAATTTGTGACTGCGCTGCGAGACGAAGCCGAACGCGCCTCTCTCGCTCTCTTTCTGTGTCTGTGACATTGATTCTCATTCATCCTGCAGATGCAGGGCAGTACGAGCACGGGAGGGAGGGACGGCGGAGGAAAAAAATGTCTCTGTGTGTGTGTGTGTGTGTGTGAAGAGGGGGATCCACAGAATAAAAGGGAACTGCCAAAAAGCACACACAAAAGAGTCAGTTCCTCAAATTGAAAAGGGACTAATTTATTTGTTTAGACAAGACTGTGTTGTGTTTTAAGGGACGGAGTGTGTAAATCAGCAAACTGCTGTGATGTGGCGTTTTAACGATAGTTTATGACCTGTATGTGTGTGTTTGTCTATATCAGGATTTCCCAAATAGGAGGTTTGAGAGTTGATGAAAAGCGAATAATTAATTATATCCAATGTAAAATTAAAATAGATAAATGAGGGTTCCTGATAATTGTGATAAAGCTTAGTGCGGTTATCAAATCAAAGGCTGTGATTTAATTAAATAACTAGCCTGATGTACTGCATGTTTCAAAGTGAAGTGAGGGATGCGAGCAGCTCTTGATTAGTTTTTTTCTTCATATTCTCCGAACTTGTCGGTTCGCAGTAAACGCAATAAACTCCAACTCTGTTTGTGCTGCAAGTTTAACGTGCTTTTGGGAATGCAGCGTACATAAAGATGTATTTGTTTACACATTCACACAACAGTGCATGTCAGTATTCTGCCAAAATAAACAATTCAGGATTTTAAATGTTTAAAGTTTGAGTTTAAATGTTTGAAAGTGAGTTTAAACAAATATTAGTATTGTAACTTTTAGTGTAAAGCAAAAGTATTATTTTTATTATTTTCAAAATTTTTACTTTACTTAGCAATTTACAATAGTAATATATATCTATCCATGTAATTACAGTTAAAAACATAGCTGCAAGCAGCAATTAAGGGGCCAAGCACAAAGAAGGCAAGATAAGTCATGCCAGCATGTTTGGCAGCATCAGATCAATGAGCAATTAAAGATGTATTTATTATTTTAAGCAAAATGGCTGAAAACCGAATATAATCATTACTAATATGATTGAAAGATTTATCACTGTTGACCAGTAGGTGTTGCTGTTACGAAATTTATGTGGTGTGGTCAGTGTGAGGTGACAATGGCACAAATAAAGTTTGGTGTCAATATGTCAAAGCTTTGCAGAGATACAGCCTTAGAGCCATTTTGGCATCATGCCTCACATTTGTTGCGGCACTGAACAAATACGGTTTCGTCTATCAACATGAAACCCCTAACTTTTTGTCAGTACATTCTGAAGATAATCTGACTCGATTTTGGTGAAAATCAGCAAAACGGTCTAGGCTTCCAACATAAATTAAAATGGCAGACAGGAAGTTCGACTAACTATGGCAAAATTTTTGTTTATGTTCGGTATGACCCAAGGAATATTATCTAATATTACCAAATTGATGCGGGTGTGGTCAGGGTGAGGTGACAATGGCACACACACAGTTTGGTTTCAATATATCAAAGCTTTGCAAAGATACAGCCTCATACACAATTTGGTATGATTCCATCAGATTTGTTGATGTGTTAAATGATAACCATTTTGCAACATGAAATCCATAACTCTTTGCCAGCTTGATCGGAAGATAAACTGAGCCAAATTTGGTGGAAATCGGACCAACGGTCTAGGAGGAGTTCGGAAAAGTAGGCGGACAGGAGGTTGAGTTGACTATGGCAACATTGGTATCTATGTTCTCGGCATGACCCAAAGAATATATTAAGACCAGTTTCATTACATTAATATATCATGCTAATACATTTGAAAAGTTATTAGCATTTTTGAAAGTTTCTTTATATCTTTTGACCACAAGATGGTGCTGCCACAAAACTATTTGAGTACCATCATGGCATGATGCCAAAGACACATAGTGAGTTCATAAAATTCAAAGTTCATAGCATTTTATGGAAAAGTTCAAAATGGCTGACATGGGAAAATTGGGTATGGTTCGACTTGGCATGCTCCCGAATCTAAAGGGATCAGTTGTGTGATTTTTGGACAAAGCATTCAGAAGAATACTTTGGTGCTTGGCCCCTAATAATAATTATACGTCTTATTATTATTTCAAGAAATTAGATTTATTATTAATAATTATTAATGAGTTTTTTTATCATTATTATTATTATTTGATTAGGCTGCTAAAATACCAGCATGAATGTAACGTGGATTGAGACCCATTTTACAACAAAAAGAGGTTTGAGTATACTAAGTTCAACTAAAATGTTAAAGTAAAATGCTAAAAAAAAAAAAAAAAAGATTAAATATATTGCATATTATGCAGCCATTAATTAGGTGCTAAAGGTTTGGCTAACAAAAAGTTTGGGAACCCTCTGGTCTATATCTCTGTATTGTATGTGTCGTGGTAGATCGCTGTTTCAGCCCTGTGAGGTTTCTCTGTGTGTAAACAGCATTGTTCAAGTAAAAAAGTCTCTGCGAACATCTCATCGTTGTACTAAGACGACCCTGGAGGGTTCAATCAATACGGAGCCATTGATTCTGTTTAGTTTTATATCCTCCACTGCTGAGCAGACATTAATAATTCTACTAAAACTTAGATAATCTCCTGCTAATGGATCCAAACCAAGGGCTTACACTGAGCGGTGGCAGGAGCAAAAGCTCGAAAGAGGAATGAAATTGTTTACTGTGTGTTGGGGAGGATTCTTTATTTGATGCATCAAGGTGTGTGTGTATGTGTGTGTGTGTGTGTGTGTGTGTGTGTAGGACCCGATATGGACTACTGTCTGCGAATTTTAAAGTGCAAAAAGACTGCTATTTAAATATAAAGGCCTTGCTCTGCATGTCTCTGGATGAATGAGTGCCAGACTTTTGTCTGCTACACAAGAATGCATGATGCTAGCGCTGTTTTCAGTGTCTGCCGTCTCACTTTGAACTATATTGATACAAACTCCAGAGTTGCTCTGAGAGTCACTGTACCAGCACATTTCATTTGAGAAAAGTAACATCATATTAAACACACAGAAACTTAAAAGTCTTTAAAACAACCCGACAAAATAAAAGTTTTATTAAACCTGGAAGAAACTGTGACAGGAATATAGTACTGCTGTATAGTAGAATGTACTTTTCAAAGTAATAATGATAATAACAATGATAATGAAATTATTAAAACTTCATTTAAAATTTCTGCACAATTTTCTTCCATGTTTAAATTTGAACCCTGGGGTCTGAGGTGATTTGGGGCCCCTTGAGATGTTTTGACATGCCCTGGCATTTGTTCTTTTTTTTTTTTTTTGGTATTCAGCACAAACTGTTCTACAATAATATGTGAGCAAGATAGATGTACACGTTTGCATTTTTTAGAAAAAAAAAAAAAAATTGTGGTTAGTAAGTTTTGGGGCGAAATTTAGCTAAAATAAGGCAATAAAACCCACACTGAATAGTTCTGAATGAGACTTTTGAGTAAGCAGTCTTGTAGGCTAGAATATTTACTTCAAAATGATGTGAAAATCATCCTGCATACTCATTCACAGAAAATAATACATTGATTCAAATATTGTAAGACATGTTAAAAAGGTCATAAGTGTGGGAGTGACAATGGCCATGGATATTTAGTGATTCACACCTGAGAGACAAAGGTCCATACCCTAATGCATTTAATTCAAGCATTAAACTTTTGTTTTGGTAGTTTTATTAATTTAATTAAACCATAAAAAATCTTTAGGGGAAAATAAAATGGAATTTGGGACATAAAGATTTTATTTTTTTGTTAATAAATTATAATGATTTCAAATAGTTAAACAATACATTTTGATTATGATAAAAAAAGGAATAAAGAACAGTTTAAATGGAAAAAAAACTGAATTAAAACAGAAAAAAAAAAAAAAAAATTGGGAAAGAAAATAAAATGTATTTAAAGTGTATGTTTGTGTGAAGGTGGGTTTTCACTTACCAGGGTAATGTGGGTGGTTTGGCGAGGAGCCCCTGTAGGAAGTCCCACTCCACGCTTACACACTTCCCCTCGCTGACGAACGGCATGGCCGCCATCACGCCCCCTATGGGCCGCCACCTCTAACTCAGGCTGTGTTTGGCCGAGGCTATGTCAGTCCGAGACCCCCAACAGAAGAGCTGAAAGACAACAGAACAGCAGGAAGAGACAAATCAGTACTAAATAAATTGCTATGAACTAGATTTGACCGATTTTGATGTAAAACTACCTATGTGCAAGTCGGCAAAAAACGTGAAAAAAAGTATGAGTCAAGACTGAGTCAAAATGCCCAGTATGAAAATATAGTCTTGACAAACAGTCCTGAAGTCTGGTCCAGTCTGATAAATTGAGGGACTCATATGCAACTATTACAGAAGGTTCAAACGCTCACTGATGTTTCAGAAGAAAAAAAAAGATGCATTAATAGCTGGGGGGTGAAAACTTTTGAACAGAATGAAGATTTTTCTTATTTTGCCTAATTATCATATTTGTTTTCATTTGATACTGATCTTCGGAAGCTACAGAATATATTTACATGTTTTCCAGAAGAAAAAATAAGTTAAATTTACTCTGATCTTCAAATTCAAAAGTTTTTACCCCCCGGCTCTTAATGCATTGTGTTTCCTTCCGGAGCATCAGTGAGCATTTGAACCTTCTGTAATAGTTGCATATGAGTCCCTCAGTTGTCCTCAGTGTAAAAAGATGTATCCCAAAATCATACAATCATTGTTGGAGGGTTCAAATACACCAAAATGCTAAAAAACCAAAGAATCTGTTGGACCTATAGGATTTGTCTGAAGAAAGGCAGGCAGTTTAACTGTTCAGGACAAACAAGGGACTCATGAACAACTATCACTAAACAAAACAAAAAACACAGCTGTGGATCATTCAGGTAAGAACACAGTATTAAGAATCAGGGGGATGTAGGGGATGTAAACTTTTGAAAGGGGTCATTTTTTATAAATATAACTATTACTTTCTCTTGTGGACTATATGTAATGTCTTTTATGTGAAATATCTTAGTCAGGTCAGTAATAAATACAAAAAAAAACATTGGTGTACTAGACGTATATCCAGGTAAGGTTGGATTTACAGTGTTATTAATATTCCAAAATGCATAGAATAGCACCTTTCTCTTTTTAAATCCAAACACAAACACAAACAGATTCCAGTTCCGTGAGTTTCGAGGGTTGTTTGGCCACAATGCTCATCCTGGCTCATCTCTATGACATTTAAAGGGCCAGTGTGCCCTCCAGCAGCGTGATGCCATACCCACAGGCGTGAGATGCCCGCTGGCCAGCTCTGGGTAAATCACAACACAGTCATACTGGCTACATGCCACAGCCCTACACTACCCCTTTGACCTGACCTGGCACAGTACACACACACACACACAAGCAGCACAACATCAGCGGATTCATCATATGGGTCGATGCCACCTCTGACACAACATAAACTTGTATAAAGCCCTGTTAATTTCAGGTGAGCCCAAGACAAGGACTAGAACATCATCATGGCTCACACCGGCTTAGCATGAGCTGTAGAGACTGTATGAGATGTGCTTTTATCTGCTTGTTAACGTAATACAACACTTTGAACCTGTTCTGCTGCCTGAAGAGAAATTTAATACAACGAAAAATATAGCTGTAGAATCAATTTTAACTCAGATACTGAAGTAAATTTCACAAATGTGACCCTGGACCACAAAACCAGTTTTAAGTAGCATGGGTATATTTGTCAAAAAATATATATTATTAATATATAATATATATATATATATGTGTCAAAAATATAGATTTTTCTTTTATGCCAAAAATCATATATATTAAGTAAAGATCATGCTTCATGAAGATATTTTGCACATTTCCTACCGTAAATTTATCAAAAGTCAATTTTTGATTAGTAATATGCATTGCTAAGAACTTTATTGGGACAACTTTAAAGGCGATTTTCTCAATATTTAGATTTTTTTTTTGCTCCCTCAGATTTTCACATATTTGTATGTCTGCCAAATATTGTCCTATCATATTCTTACATTAATGGAACACTTATTTATTCAGCTTGCAGATGATGTAAAAGTCTTAAATTAAAAAAAAGAAAATTGACCCTTATGACTGGTTTTGTGGTCCAGGGTCACAAATAATAAAAAAAGAAGCAAATAACATACTAAATTTAATGTCTAATTACCAAGTAGAATTTTTACAGTGTATGAGATCTCTTTAATATCTAAATAGTTTCTCAATAATGAGAAACAAACCATGGGGAGCTACTGGAGAAATCTTACACTTCTCAGACTGTTTTTCTAGACACTGGAAGCAACTTGGAACAATTTTTTAAACAATTTAGAAACACTGATTTTGAAAACAACACCTTTTAAGCTATTTTTACTCGGAAATTGTTAGTCCATTTTACAAACAGTTAGAAAGAAGCACACTGAATTAAACAAGAAATCTTGAAGTAGAATGACTGAGATAGGCTTTTCTTATAAAATATACTCAAAAAATATTTGACCAGATAATTTTTTACAGTATATGAAATCTTTTTTTAATATCTCATGGAGCAAAGCATGGAGAACAAATGGATAAATCTTCAAAAAAAAAAAAAAAAAATTTTTGAAACAATTTTGAAATATTAATTTTGAAAACAATTTTTGATACAAAAATGAAATTTCGAAGAAGAAAGACTAAAAATTTTATTTTTGTGTGAAACATACTTTTATACACACTTTTTACACATCTCTTTAATTTCTAAATACTTTCTCAGCAATGACATTTAATGGAAAGCAAATGGAGATGTTTCAAGCTTCTCAGATTTTTCTTCTAGAAACGTACCTAATATGCTTTAAAATAATATGGAAGGATTTTTAAAACTATTTTGAAATAACATTTTTTTTTTTTTTTAACTCAGAAACTGCTAGTAAATTTCACAAATAATTATAAAAAAGCAGTGAATTAGTAAAACATTAGTATTTTGTGTGAAACATACTCTAATAATATTTTTTCAAATCACTTTTTACATAGTATGATATTTCTTTCATATCTAAGAGATTTAATGGAAAGCAAATGGAGATGTTTCATGCTTCTCAGATTGTTCTTCTAGAATTTTTTTTTTTTTTTGTTAAACAATCTGGAACAATTTTTGAATTTGAACAAATTTCTAAACAATGATTTTGGAACAGTGACTTTGCAACAATTATCACTCAGTAAATTTTGCAAATAATTACAAAGAAACTTAGTGAATTAAACATGAATTTTGAAGTAGAAAGACTAACATAGTATTTTCTTGTAAACATACTCTACTAATGTTTAATTTACAAAATATCAACCTGACCTGAGTAAAATGATTGGCGTTATCCACCCTATTTTTCAACGCAGAAGTAAGGCGTTTTCTGTGAATGTGCAAGACTTTCAGTTCATTAGGTAGGGAAATAACGAGAGGAATTATTGCGCATTAAAGGGTAAAACTGTTTGCACTACAAACAAGTGTGTTCGTAATTAAGACAATACATTAAAATAACATGGTAAGAGACACCAGTTTGCAAAATCAAGCTGACTGCAATATAAGCTGTTTGGTACAGCCAAAAATAGCTAGAAGCAAATGACACCGGAAGCCAGACCCATAAAATTTACAAATAGCTACACTCGCTCTTACAAGAAAAATAAGATGGATATGTTCCACGTTCATTTATACCTTTAAATCAAAGTGTAAGCCTAAATGAAGCATGGGAACCAAAAATTGCTGATAAATTGTATGAAACAAAACAACACTCACAAAATTCAGTGCGCAAAAATGATCAGAAGAACACATGGACAAGCAAAACACGTCTACATGTGAAGGACTGCAATTAGCATTAGCAGCTATACCACACACACATAGTGATTCCTGGTCTTTAGCCTATCACGCCTCATCTAATCTCATGTGGGATCTCGCTCAGCATCCTCACTATCTCCACAGACATAATGGAGGTCCTGTCCAGCGTAATTGTTCAATTAACTCTGTAACCTTGATGCAAGGTGTGCTAGCATTCATGCCCTTCGCAAATGGACAATGGTGTCGAAAAAGGTCACAGTCTGCTCTGAAAGTCAACTATAAAGTAAAGAGCACCACATCTAGCAGACTGAGAACAAGAGGCAGTGTCCTCCACTGAAGGACTGGACATTTACAAGAAATTAATATTTGGCAGTGTTAGAGCTGCTTCATATATTTGTGAAAGCACTTGGTGAATCAATATGCCGCATCAATCGTACAATGAAGCTGATTGTGATTTAGCCAAGTAGGACATGCTCCTGGATAAAATGTAATTTGCTGCTTTTGTTAATTTCCATTTTACATGTTTTCTAACTTTTTAGTCATTAATCATTTGTTTTGTTATGTCTGATAACTTATGTCTGAAATTTGTAGATCTTTTATAGACATTGCTATTGTGCCTTGAAAGCTGGTCTAAAACCAGTTTCTTAAAGCTCAAACAATGCAGTCTACACGCTAGCAATGCCATGGTGCATTAACTGAAAAAAAAGTATACACAGAAGGCAATGTATGTCCTTTATGACTTTCTTTCTTCTGTGGAATATAAAAGATTTCACTGGAAGTCAATGAAGTCTAATGGAATTGCTCTGGACCACATTGACTTTCACTGTAATAACAGATTTATGAACAAGAAAATCATTCAGGTTTGGAACAGTATTTTTAGCCCTACTTGCATCCTCTATCCTCTGGATGTTGCGTGCTTCTATAGCTGTAACTTGGCAGCCGCAAACATACCACGAAAGTAGTACTAAGACAGAACATCACCCATATAGTATTTTTCTATTTTGTTTTTCATTTTACAACAGAACGCACACCAGGAGAGCCAGCTGACAATGTCATTTTTCTTCTTAAAGTCATGTTTGACCTTGTGAGTCTTCGTGAGATCTTGTGTCACTGTGAAATCATACCTACAACCAACTAGTGTGTGGTCTCGTGGTCTGGTTGAATCATCTAGTCTGTGCATTCAGAGGTTTATAATGCTAAAAATGGGTTGAAATGCTCTTCTTGTCTATGGTCTCCTGTGGTTTTAAAATCATCTACTGTGTCCCAGGCCTCAACATGTTTTTTTCAGTGACATTTTAAATAAATGTTTTAATCTCTTTTAGTTTCTGAATTTGTTCATTTAAGTTTTCACTGTCTTAAGTAGTTTGAACCACAATGTAAAAAAAAAAAGTTTAATTCAACATTGAAGTCATGTTCTCAACAAGTATTGCGAGATCTTGTGAAGACGTTCATCAAAAAAAAAAAAAAAAAAAACATCTTGGCCGTTGTGAATTTCCCCTCAGATTTTTCATTAAAAACACTACGCTGAAAACAATTTTTGAAAAAACAAAACAAAACATTGAATTAAAACACTGAAATACTGTTTTCTTAAAAAATGTGCTCAATTTATTTGACATTTTATTTATTTTACAGTGTATATGAGATCTGAAGATTTTGGTGAACTTGTCAGCAAAGGTTCAAAATTCTCAATTTGGTCTGAAACTTTTAAAAATAACATTATTTTGTCTAAGAAGAGTACATGTATGGTTTGAAGTGTTGTATTTACTATTTATGTATGTCAGTGTTATTATCGCAGTACTCTTAAAGCCTCAAAACAAATCCGTAGTATTATCTAGTTCAATATTTTAATAAATATTATAACATGTGGTACTAAACTGGACCTATTTTGGGACCAATAAAAAAAAAAAAAAAAAAAACAGTTTGATAAGTTTGATTTTTTTTGTTTGTTTTTAACCCATTCAAATGGAGCATGGGACAGAGAGCAACATTTAGGGTTAAAAAAAGTACATTATAGTATTTTTATAGTTTTTAATTAAGTTTTTAGTCATTTTGTTGCTATTAGTATTTTTTTACTTTTTTTTTGGTTTGTTTTGTTCTTTTATTTAAGTTGTAGTTTTAGTCATTTTAGTAATTTAACAAACATTACTAATTTACTGTAAGTTTAAGTTTTTTAATTGTAATATTTATTTATTTACCTATTTATTTCAATTACAGGCTTTTTAAAATAGTTTTAGATATTGATAACATACATGAGGATGAGTAAACCATGACAGAATTAGCATTTTTTAACACTAATGTTGTTCCGATAGCAACAAGGATGTCGTTCCAAACTGCAGCACGTATGAATTGTGTATGGCTTGTACGCGGTGTTATTTGGCTCAGGCCGGGGGTACAGGAGCGAACCAAGTCTGGGTGTGTGTTTGGCGAGCCTGTGGCTGTTTGTTTTCAGAGGGGATCGTTAATTAGGGCCTCCAGCTGTCAGAGGTTCGTTAGTGCGCTCCGCCCCTCCCTATGGAGCTGCCAAATGGGGAAAATGAACACATTTAAGCCAATCTGCACGGAGACAATACACCACGTCTATTACCAACTCTCTTTCACGCGCACACAAACTCCCCCTCTTTTCTCTCTCACACAACATTTATTGGTCCCACATTTCCAGGCCAGATATAACACTGCCATTCCGTTTTAAATGTCACATGCAGTGGTATGAGGATGCGTGAAGGACCTCTGGAACATTCTGGATTATTCATTTTTTGTAATGCAGGGTGACTCTGGTGACTTTGACCTTTGAATGCCTTTGACAGAAGAAGAAAACAATTCCTGTATGTGGCCATCGGCACTTTCACTCTCACTTTCCTGGCACCAGCCTTCTTTTTTTCCTTTTTTTCTTAATAAATCTAAACAGCAAACAGCTGTGGCGAGCCAGTCACATCACACAGCTTTCTAGCCATAACTTTCTAGAGTTTAATCTGACACTAAGGGATTGACAATTGACGCTGAAATTTCACCTTCAACTTCAGGCAAAATTTAAGTACCTGTTCATCCAAAATTGACAGTTTGCTCATCATTTGCTTCAGAAGACTTGGAGGTGGAAAGCTAAAGTTCTTATTCATTGTAAATGCATGGAAAACAAATACAATCTTTGAAATTTCTCCTCTTGTGTTTTGCAGTAGAAAGTGATATAGTTTGTAACAATATGTGACCCTGGACCACAAAACCAGCCATAAGTGTCCATTTTTTAAATTGAGATTCATAAGTCATCTGATAGCTGAATAAATAAGCTTTCCATTGATGAATAATTTGTTAGGATAGGACAATATTTGGCAAAATCTTGAATCAGAGGTGCAAAATATTGAGAAAACCTTAGCAAAAATTAAGTTTTGATATATTTATGGTAGGACATTTACAAAATATCTTCATGGAACATGCTCTTGGCTTAATATCCTAATGATATTTGGCATAAAAGAAAAATCCCATACCCATACAATGTATTTCTGGCAATTGCTACAAATATACCCGTGCTACTTACGACTGGTTTTGTGGTCCAGGGTCACATATGAAGGTGAAGGCAGAATTAGTTTTCAACTACAAAAAAAAACAGTGTAGAACTTAGAAAAAAATAACAAATGCTAGTATATTATTATTTAAATATCTACAAAAAACACTGAATTAAAAGTGGAATTTCAGATAGAAAAACTTGTACTTTAATTTTATATTATTTTACATAAAGTATATTTCTACTTTAGTTATTTGTACTTTAGTCATTTATTTTAAAGTTAGAATGTAAAGTTACAGTTAATGACTGTCAATTTAGCTCTCAATGTTCTGTTTTTATTTTGTGCACCAACAGTTTCAGATGCCATTCTTGGTCAAAAAAGTTTTTGGCAGACAGTAGCAGATGAATAGGCATTTCACGTCATAGCTTTTACTATGTATTTTAACGAAGCATTTTATAGTGGGTTTTTAAATTTAAAATGTCAATTTTAAATTATTTTCCTATATTTTTTGCTCATTTGCCATCTTCTTGTCCTACTTTTCGAAATAGTGAATCAGTACCTTAAGTTTAATGCATTGATTTTCAATGTAATTTTGAAAGTCCAGTTAGTTTTCTTATGAAAACTGTTTTGTGACAAACTTTAACTTAATTAGTGTCCGCAATCTTCAGCAGAAGTTCAAGTCGCAAAGACAAAGTAGTCATCAGCCATACGCCACTAAAATAATCAGAGAGAACAAAAGTCATCTTTAAAAGATTAACACTGAGTCATGCATAAAAGAAAATGTCAATAATTTAACTCCTCTCATCTTTGATGCACTTCTAAAGAGCATTTCAAGGTAATATTTAATATAAATAACTGCAGAAATGATGTTATAGCTTGTAACATTCAATTATATTTGCTTTTGAAATTATTAATCCGGTATCTTTGAAGTGCAAATAGTTCAGCAACACACACATATATATACTGCATGTAGTTTTCCATCAATATATGGAGCTGTTTCAGCAGAATACTAATTTCTCTTCACATCTCTCTGCATTTGAAGTCCAGCATTAGGAAGTCAGATGTTGTCTCGTTTTCTTCGAACGCTGATAAATCAGCTCTGGTCAACAGCATTCTCTCTCCCTATCTCATTTAACTGGAGCTCTCTCGCTCCGCGCTCTGGCTGGACACAACTCTCATGGTTTGCCGCTGACCTTGGCGGCTTCCCATCACTCCCAGTCCAAGGTTTCTCTCAAATCCTTAGAGCTGGAGGCTGCGTCTTCATCTTCACCTGGCCCATTAATTATCAAATGGAATCAATACCCCATTTGATTAGATCAAACTGACCCTACCCGCCCCGACCCGCAACGGTAAAGCGGAAAACGAAAGGGATGCACGACTGGACCCTGAGATCTTACATATGTCTCTCACAGGAGGAGAAATGCTGTGTGTTTCTTTTTTAAATAAAATTTTAAATACCAAAAGAGTGACTAAGGGATTGAAAGCTTTAGAGAGGAAAATATACCAGTAATTTTTTTATTTTTGTAAAGCCTTGAAGCTCTAAGGATATAAGCAATCATTCAACGGTGACAAAATTAGTTGTTCACAAAGACAGTTAACAGCATCCCATTCTCTCTATATTTTGTACCCATCCCTATGGGAGAAAAAACCAAACGAGATTCTTTTAAAATCTTAACTGTTTTTTTTCCCCCTATCAGCAGTGAGATGGAGAGCATGTGGTGATTTCTATCTTCTGCTCAGGAAACAAAACTCTTTACTTGTTTCTCCTCCAGAGATTCCATAGTAATTGTCTTTAATCTTTAATACGTTGTTCTTCAATTCTTCCTAGACTGAATGATTTAGATTTCATTGACTCAGGTTCTATGTTCACAGTTCTAAAACTTTTAAAAATGAATGAACTATGAAGAGAAAAATGCATTTCAAAATATTAAACAATTGTATTGTAGTTAACTGAATACTGCTAAATTTAAAGCACACAGTATTCGGACCCCTAGACAAGGAACAGGTCCTGAAACACACACACACACACACACACACACACACAGGGTCAAACAACCACAGATGACGCCAGAAAGAAGCCTAGAGTCTATACCCAACCATATTTGTGCATTTAAATGTCTCTTAATCATTGAAAACACCTGTGCAATGATGAATACCATGTGCACATCAGTGAGAGGATTACAGGATTTTGCACTATCATGGATATATTTAATATAAGAGTGAATGTATGTGGCTTTTTTCCACACGGATAACTGCAGAATATGCGTGAATCACATAAAACCTTTCTGTCCATGTCATTTCATTACAAAAAAAAACAAAAAAAAAACTAAATAAAACTAAGAAATTGTATTTTGCGTTAACAAAATGAGCTTATTTTGAGAAAGTACATTGTTTTAATCCCAATAATTAAAAATTTCCCCCAAAACTTATTACTTAACACATTTGAATTGTGAATTTTAAGGAAAATAAGTGTCAATGCAAGGAACTTTACAAATATAAATAATTTTTTCTGTATACTTAACGTCTTTATATCTAACGTCTATGGTCTATGTTGGGGTGAAATGCGACCTAAACATTTTCTTGATTTCAGAACTATATTGACAATATCTGACTGTCGCACGGCACTCTCTGTCACTTGTGTGATGCTTATGTACAGGTTATGGATGATAAGTCATAATTTTCAGGCTGCAGCAGGTCAAAAGCAGTTAGTAAGATCATACTTCCTTGACTGCAGAAGGCTGAAGGGTCTGTATATCGACAGGGGCTCTTGTTTGTTTGTGTGTGTGTGTGTTTATAAGGGCATATCGATGTGTGTGTGTGTATGTTGAGTATATAAATATCCGCGCGTGTCCCTGCAGGGCTGGGTGTGAGTGGCAGGAAGTGGTTATGTAAGGAGTCACAACGGGCTGCAGTGGACAGCCTGACCACAGATCAGGTCAACCAAGTGTGACACCAACAGCTTCTCACTGACACCTCGCTGACACTGTCTGTCACCAGGCCTGTCTGTCCCACTCTTGAGTGTGTGTGTGTTTGTGTGTGACCGCTTTTATGGTCCTATAGCTCCCTTGTACGTACCTGCATAACTTCTATCAATTCTCAATTCACGTTCTTTTCCGAGATGCCCCCAAATGCGGATATAGTCTTTGGATGTGTGTGCTTTCTAACAGGGCGGCTCACTCTCAATAAAACGGCCATTTCTGGGCCTGCGATTAATATAGTTAAACTATGTTAAATTATAGTAACCATTAGTAACATGTTTTCTCCAGCAAACACTGTCCAGACAGAATCTAAACAACAACAAAAAAGAAAGACAATTTATCCTCACCAGGGTAAGCAATAAAAACTGTAAAAAATGCTTCAGGTAATTCAAAAAAATGAACTGTATATACTAAATAAACAACTTTTATTGAAGTTTCAACTGAAAAAAAATAAATAAATAATATGACTGACTAACTTTACGTTGCATAATCAGTCATTTTAAATTGGTATGTCAGGTAGAGCTAAAGCTTAAGTTTAAGCTTAATATCTGCCTATTTTTACAGTGTGTTCAGACAAATACTTTTTAAAGAGCAACAGGTAGATTCCCAGACTAATGTGAAGCTATTGACCGAAACACAACAGCAAGCAAAGTCCCAAGCAAGGTCACTCAATTTTTTGTGTTTTTTTTTTCCCTGTGCAACTGCTCCAGTAGTAAAAAAAAAAAAAAAGTGTCAAAATAATTTCTGTCCTATAATTCCAACTGTCCAGCATAGCTTTACAACAAATAAACAGCATGAATGTTCTGTTTATGAAACAATCTAGCTGAAAAAAAGAACTATCAATGAAAACTGTATTTATACTTAAGAATATAGTTTGTTACATTGTAATAACATTGTAATTACACTGTAATTATGGAGTAATAGTGAAAAATGATTTAATGTGAAAGTATTTTGTGGAGCTGCTTAAAAATACATTTTGTCATGATTATTAGTGTAGTAATTCATTATATTCACATGCAATATGGGTAATGTGAATATATGTGACCCTGGACCACAAAACCAGTCATTTGGGTAAGTTTTTTTTTTTTTTTTTTTTTCAATTGAGATTTATAGCTGAATGAATGAATGAATAAGCTTTTCATGAATGTATGGTTTGTTAGGACAGGGAAACATTTGGCTGAGGTACAACTATTTAAATATATGGAATCTGAGGGTGCAAAAAAATCTAAATATTGAGAAAAATGCCTTTAAAGTTGTCCAAATTAAGTTTTTAGCAATAACAAAAATAAATTTTGATTATATTTACAGTAGGAAATTCACAAATATGTTCATGGAACATGATCTTTACTTAACATCTTAATGCTTTTTGTCATAAAAGAAAAATCGATAATTTTGACCCAAACAATTCATTTTTGACTATTGCTACAAAACACCCATGCTACTTAAGTATGGGTCAACTATATAAAAACAAAAGGACTTGACTAAAGGTGACTTGACAGTGTTGCTAATATCAAAAGCATTAAATGTTCTAAGATGTGTGACAAAATAAGAATAGATTTGTGAGCCAACAAATAATTATTCAAATGATTATTCTAACTATCCTGTTACAATATTAATTATCCATTTAACAAAAAGTCTATTTGTGCTTTTTCCTTAACAAAAAGTTCATTAAAAAAACAAGCAGAACTAAATTACGACACATCATTACAATAACGATTTAAATTCTTTAATAATCCCGTGCTAAGCCCAAACTGACTGACGAAGGAAAGGTTAATATTTACCCGTGCTTTTCATTTCTAATATAAATCCAGTCATTTAGTAGAAGCTGTTAAATCCAAAGACATCAGATAACAGAAGACGGCCGTCTCGCAGCTACAATTCACTACCTTCCACAGAAGACGGCGTCAATGCAAAGCGCACTAATCTTGTAAAATCCACTAATTAAGTGAGAGATGATGTTTGAGAGCGAGCCGAGGCGGTCCGCACAATTAACCCCAGCGTTCCTCCCCTCCGTTCCCAATACCTCCGTCAATGAAAGACAAGTGCACTTATGAGCAAAGTGTCTTTCCCCAAAACTTTCCCAGGAAGACAAGCCTGCAGGCATGAAGCCATCAACAAGTTTAGGAGGAAAGTAGAAACCCTTTGAGACATCACTAAGACTTAAAACTGTCAGGTATGCATGTGACAGTCTGGCATGTGGAGTTGCTTTTCATAGTACAAGGGGACTCACCTGATGTGCATGTCCACCTCTGAGCAGCTGTTTTGGAGGCAGATGTTTCCCTCCTCCTCTTCCTCAGTTGCCGTCCGGACACCCGAACCGGTGACCCTCCCCTCGGCTCAGTCCACGTTCCAGGACCCCTCGCGCTCCCACACACACATACAAACACACACACTCACACGGGGGGTGACAAGGGGGTCAGACGGGGCCAAGAACAATCCCAGCTGCCGGCACAAAAGAGCAGGCGAACACACAGCGGTCTGCTGCCGCAAGAGCGTGTGTGCATGTGTTTGTGGGCGCGCTCTCCCTCTCTCTCCTCCCTCACTTTCCAAGCGGGATCGTCTCAGATATGACTGGAGTTAGAGGATGCGAGTCTGTTTCCTTCTCTGGCGTGCTCCCCGCTTTGGCTCTCTCTCTTTCCTCGTTGAGCTTCTTTTCTTTTCATTTCCTCTTGGGAAAGCTGCACGCACCGGTCGTCTTTTCACCCACTCGCTCTCTCTCTCTCTCTCCTCAATCGCTAGTAAATATAAAAGAAATGCTTGTACGGCCCCTACCTCTCTCTCTCTCTCTCTCTCTCTCTCTCTCTCTCTCTCTCTCACACACACATTCAATCTCTCTCTCTCTCTCTCGTTTCTTTCTCGTTTACACTCCCTCCTCCCCGCTGCCCTCACTTTTCTTTCTCACTGTCAAAGCTGCCTTTCAAATGCTGATTAGCACACAGAGTAAAAGAGAGCGAGAGAGAGTGGAGTTATGGCTAGCGTTGGGCTAAGATTCCGTCACATTCGACTTGAACAACACTTCTCTCAGACAAACACCTACTTGAGTCTCCGTCCTCGACGTAACTGCTCTAGCGATATCATCTCGCCCCAACGGGCTCAGGCTAACAAACACTGAGCGAATAAACCCGTTCGGACTGTTTCGAGCACCCGCGCCCCTCTCTCCCACCCCTCCCCGGTTCGTTCTTCTTGCCCTCAAACACTACTCAGAATATTGATACATCACCCCCTCCTCCTTTCTTTCCTCCGTTTCTCTCTCTCTCCATCACTCACTTTCTCCGCTGAATACTGATAGGCTGTCTAGTCCGTGGTCTGGGTTTCAAATTCTCATTCTCTCTCTCTTTTTCTTCCGTGCGCTCGCACAAAAGCTCTCCGTAACATAAAGGCAAAAACGGCAGAAGTTAATGCACTGGGCGCAACATAAATTCACTTAAGCACCATTTCAGATTATGTCAAGCCAAAATTGGCGTAAGCGCTCCGGAAGAAGGGGAAAAAAAGAATGCCTGCGGCTGTAAAACGCGGAAAGTGATGCGGAGGTGAAGAGAAAACAAAGTGTGTGGAAAATGTGTAGAGAACCTTTGCTTTTGCTGTTGTCAGGGAACGGGACAGAAAGAGAGTAATAAAGGACAGCGGGACCGTCCAGACCATAGAAGACTCCCACTGAAGTTTAAACAGCTGACTACGAAGTTGTCAAACACACATCTGATAGCACAAACACACATTTAGTCAGCTGTCTGAATGTGATTCTCAACTGGTGGATCTCATGTTTGTTCTTTTGTGGATATAAAAAAGTAGTGGAGAGTTTTTGACTCTCAGTTTGTGAGGTTCAGAGTATTTCTTTTTTCCACATTAATTTTGCATGTTTAGTACAAATGCAATACAAGTCAAAAGATTTATGTATTTTTTAAAGAAGTCTCTTCTGCTCATGAAGCCAAAAGAGTAACATTTTGAAATATTTGTACTATTTAAAATAACTGGTTTGTATTTTTATATACATTAAAATGTAATTTATCTAAAATCATTCTAATATGCTGATTTTCTGTTCAAGAAACATTTATTATTACTATTAGTAGTATTATTCTCAATATTTAAAACGGAGAACATTTTTTTTCAGGGTTCTTTGATCAACAGAAAGATCCAAAGATCAGCATTTATCTAAAATAAAAAGCTTTTGTAACATTATACACTATACCATTTAAAAGCTTGGAGTCAGTATATATATATTTTTTTCTTTTCCGGGGAAAGAAATTATAGAAATGAATACTTTTATTTAACAAGGATGCTTTAAATGGATCAAAAGTGATGATAAAGATGTTTATAATGTTACAAAGATTTCTATTTTGGATAAATGCTGTTTGTCTGAACTTTCTATTCATCAAAGAATCCTGCAAAAAGTTTACTCAGCTGTTTCCATAATAAACATTGTTAAACATAAACAATAAACGTTAAACATAATAATAATAATAATGTTTTGTAATAATGTAATAATGTTTCTTTTAACAGCAAATCAGAATATTAGAATGATTTCTGAAGGATCTTGTGACTGAAGTAATTATGCTAAAAATTCAGCTTTAAAATCACAGGAATAAATTACATTTTAAAATATATTTTTAAATAGAAAACAGTTATTTTAAAGGGTACATCTATTTCAAAATTTTACTTCAGGTGAAATAATGCAGGCTTGGTGAGCATAAGAGATTTCTTTAAAAAACATTAAAAATCATACTGTTTAAAACTTTTGACTCTTAGTGTGTTGTCTTGTTTCATTAATACAATGTATACTTTTTTCTTTATTTATATATGTACATCGCTATTATCAATAATATCTAATAGCAGGACATTTGGTTTTAATTGAGTGTTACAATGTGCCCCACTTGCGCAACTGAGATTTAAACCTGGCTAGTGTTTTCTGCTAAATCTCAACTGTTAAATGACAGATGGAAGATTTAAATATAGCAAATGTATCACATTTTAAATAAACAATAAAAACTAAAATGAAAATAAAATCTTGAACAGCTCTATTTTTACTTTAATTTCATGTAAAATTTAAATTAGGGCTGCAAAACGATTAGTCGTGATTAATTGATTCAAATTAAAGTTTATGTGTGTGCTATGTATATTTATTATGTATATATAAATACACACACATAAATGTATATATTAAGGAAAAAAATATGTTAGATTTATATGTATTATATACAACGGTTTACATACAAATAGTTGTAAAAAAGATATACATATATGAGTGTGTATTTATGTACACATAATAAATATACACAGTACTAGGGTGACCATATTTTAGTTTCCAAAAAAGAGGACGTTATGCAGATTGATTATAAACACAGATAAAAAGCTTCCTACCACAGTGGCCATCCTTCACAAAACTAATATCTACCACAGTTTTTATCACAGGTAGAATGCCAAATGTTTCAATACAGGCATTTTAGTAAAATATTTCAAACTTTTAACCCACTGGAGAAAAACAACCAGCACACAATGAATGGCGACAGTAAGAAGCACATTTTGGGCAATTTAGGAATCCCGGCTCAGCCTAAAACTAGAAGAAAAGTGTTTGCCATTTTAAAACAATAACAATAAATAAATAAATAAAAAAAAATGTTTCTTTATCTGTAAATCATTTTTCCCTTTGAGGACATCTATATTATGAGCTTTCCCCAAGGTGTAGCTAAGGACACACACACATTGGGTTTCCATGTTTTATCGGGACATTCCATTAGTTTAATGACTTTTCTACTGTGCAAAAACTGTATTTTCTAATTCATGCTCATAAAAATACATGCCTTACTGCATGTTGTGTGGCAATTTCAAGGTAAAATGTCTACAGAGTGGTTCTAAAACACGTCCAATACGTGACCGTGGCGCGTTTTCATTATGTTGGTACAGGCATGTACTGCTGCATTTTTATTACACTGCTTGATGTACATATTGTGGCTGTTCAGAACCCTAGACCTAATCGATAGTGTTAACAAATGCAAAAAGTGATATAAAAATGCATTTATTGATGCAACCGTGTTATTTTAACCTCCTTGTGCGCATTTGAGCTGTGTTGTCAAACCATAGTTTCACGGAGTTCATACTGGAGCTCTTCATCGCCCAAGTGCAACGCCGTATTGCATGAGTTACCAAGCAAACCTACTGAATTGGAAAACTCAAGTATATAAAGCTATATATGTGATGACAACATTCAAAAGTATGAGTTTTCAAATTGTGCAGGATGTTAAAATTAAATTAAAATTAAAAAATTAAAAATTAAAAGTCATAACATAATATTCTGCAAGTAATTGTGTGAAAATAAGCTTTATTGATCAAAACTCTGTGTGTAAATCATACTATGTGTGAAAAGGAATAAAAGTTTTACTGCCTCTAGTGTTCATTTCAGCTGGAAACTCCAATTATTTGAACATATAGGTACATTTTTTTCAGTTTTGCAGAAATGTATATAAAGGCACATAGAGAAACTTTCTGCATTTTAAATGTTCAAAACACTTAATTCTGCATGATTTCTAAGCTTGTTTCCTCATTGGGACCATAAATGTCCCCACAAATAAAATGATTTTGGATATTGCCATTTTTGGGGGGAAATTTGGTCCACATAATGAAGGGTATACATGAACCACACACAGATATACACATCAGGTGTGTGGCTACGGGTGGGCCAGGACCACCCACCTGTCAGTCAGGCCCACTTAGTCAGTTGCTTCATAAGGTAAATATAAGTTTTAGTTTTTAAAGTAACGAACAGCGGCCAGCGGAAGACTGTTCATAGTCTGTTTGATCAATTTGCCTTCTCAAATCATCACGACTTGCCTACAATAAAATCTATAAATATAAAACAGTTCAAGTAGCTATAAAACAATGTTAGTTTAAATGTTAAACCTAGTTAAATGTGTGCTATTAGGTGCATACCCAATCGTTTTTGCGGAGAGGGGAAGCTGGACCCGCTTTGCAGGACATGGAGGCTACAGTGCGATCATTCATTTGCATTTTTTTCAGTGGAAACAATTTAAAATTATCCAAAGGTACGAGTAATACAAGGGTATACTTTTATTTATGTGCACTCACATTATCAACAAAACGTTACAAACAGTGGTTTTATAAAATAAAGAAAACAAACATGCCATCTTGTTCTTGAATAGGGGTGGTTCACAAAAATGAAACTCAGCGAATACATGCCTCACAAACATGATAAAAAAATAAATAGAAAGCTTTAAATTATTACTTAACGATATAAAACAAATCAGAAAAAAACTCTTTCGTCATCTCTCTTGTCTTTCAGATGTGCAGTGTGGCCGCCTTGCTCAAGCTGTTCTTATCGTTATGTTCTGCTTATGATGACATACAGGCTTATGCTCTGATTAAACGGTGGAGTGTTTTCAAGCAGGTGTAGTTGGCCAATTTTAATAACAGATGCATTTTTGGAAAGGCCCACCCAATTTTCTCTGGGCCCACCCACATTGTGATTCCTGGCTATGCTACTGATACACATAAATACAACAAAACTCAATGTCCATAGACAGGACTATCATAAGAAAGAAGAAAAGAAAGCAGAGAAAGTGCAGCTGGAAGAATTAAAGAGAAAGACAACAGCAGTAAGTAAAGCAAGTCACTGAAGCCACTGTCTAGTGTCCTTGATGCAAAGATTCAGACAGTGTTATAACAGTGTTACTGTCCATATGACTTTATACACACACAGAGAGAGAGAGAGAGAGAGAGAGCAGTGTCCTCTCCTGATGTCCTCACCTGGACCATTTTAGCCCTGGCACAGGCCCAGTATTCACTCACTGTATTAACATCAGCTTCTGCCACAGAACAACTGTGCTTCCACCATTACTGAAGCACGATAAATGGGGGCAATAATCTAATCTTCAAAAGTATTTACTGTGCTAAAGATTTAAAAGAAAGGTTCAGTCGAAAACAAAATGTTACCATTACAAAACTGTATGATTTTCTTTTTTTTATTATTATTCCGTCTTAACCAATAAAGTGGTTTTGGGGGCGGGGCTCTGACAGAGAGAGGGAGTGGTTAGGAAGCAGTCATTATTTTAACTAACTACACTCAAGCTGATTTTTGGTGGATGTATGAAGTCAGCAGGGCTGCATGATTAATCAAAATAACATCAAACTGCAATATGTGACCCTGGAGGGTCAATTTTTTTAAATTGAGATTTATGCATCATCTGAAAGCTGTATAAGTTTCCACTGATGTATGGTTTGTTAGGATAGGACAATATTTGGCAGAGATACAACTATTTGAAAATCTGGAATCCGAGGGTGCAAAACAAATGAGAAAATTGCCTTTAAAATTGTCTAAAGTTCTTAGCAATGCATATTACTAATCAAAAATTATTTTTTTATATATTTGCGGTAGAGAATTTACAAAATATCTTTATAGAACATGATCTTTACTTAATATACTAATGATTTTTGGCATTAATGAAAAATGTTTTGACTGATACAACGTATTTCTGGCTTTAGCTAAAAGGCACAGTGTAATCGGAAAGTTCGCTTTAGGGGTTTAACATTTGAAAATGAAGAAAATATACCATATACATTTCATAGTTTACTAATTGAAATCCTCATTTTTTATTTTACAGTGAAATATTACAAATCACAACTATATTTATTCCCTAAATAATGCAGCCATAGAAGTTCACAGAGGTGTCTTAGTAGAGGACCAAGGTGTAGTTATTGAACATTTCAGTTCTGCCCTGAAAGACTGTAAAAAGATAAAGTCTTTAAATATATTTTTTTCTGATGTGAAGCTGCTTTATATCTTGAATCTCAAATGCTACTCTATCAGATAAATTTTTCAAAATTTGGAGCATCAGATGAACAAGCCTTTGAATTCTCTGACTCAAAGCCATGCGTTTTTAACTGGTACTGTATATGTAACAGCGCTGGACTAAGATAAGGCATTAAATGCTTCAGGAGGATAAGACATCTTGGCGTCAGCATGACAGAAATCATCTTTATCCCAACATGAATACTCTAGATCTAGATGCAGTTCAAAATGGCTTACAAACTCTCTTTGATCAACATCAATCAGCTACCAGCTATCAGCTACTACATCCAGCACCAAAATGTCTCATGCTCTAAGTATTTATATGGTAACACTAAATTCCTTTTACTCAAAAACTGCTGCAGTCCATTAAAAGGTCCTGACCATGAGACTTCAGCTTTGAATTCCCCTCTGAACTTAATATTTAATGTATAGGCCTAATAAAAAGACTTATACTACGGGGCTGTTGAATGCTTGAATTTGTTTGGCTACCAAATGTTCCAAGGTTTGCAATTATTTTCAGGGAAACGAATGGCTAAAGTTCCAGGCAGGTCTTGACCGCATTACATGTCCATATCACTTTGCCTAATGATTTTAATTTAAGTTATTTGAAAAGTCCTTACAGCCTAAAACAGCAAAATAACCAAAACCCTCAATGACACTGACCAAGCTAATAAATGTAGTAAAAAACAAGACAAAAACTACTAAATATTTCCATGTTTCTGCCACCTAATTACAATCGGCTCATTTTTTACATTGAGATTTATACATCTGAAAGCTGAATAAATAAGCTTTCCATTGATGTATGGTTTGTTAGGATATAGGACAATATTTGGCCGAGATACAACTATTTGAAAATCTGGAGTCTGAGGATGCAAAAAAACAAAATGCTAAGAAAATTGCATTAAAAGTTGTCCAAATGGAGTTCTTAGCTATGCATATTACTAATCAAAAATTAATTTTATATATTTTTACAGAAGGAAATGTACAAAATATCTTCATGGAACATGATCTTTATTTAATATCCTAATGATTTTTGGTATAAAAGAAAAATCTATCATTTTGACCCATACAATGTATTTTTGGCTATTGTAAATACCCACGCTACTTAAGATTGGTTTTGTCATCCAGGGTCACTTATTTCTCCCACTCTCTCTATCTTATAAATGCACACACATACAGACACACACACACTTGCACACTGAAACCTACTGTACAAGTTTAGCAATTTTTTCACTAGCTAGATAATAACAGCGTTATCCACTTGGCGTTATGGCCACATCACCACCATTTTTTTTTCTAAAAGTCACTTTAATTTTCTTATTTAAATCATAAAAAAATACATTTAATAGCTTTTGTTCTCATTGACCATTTCATTTTTAATAAGTTCCAGGACTAGCATACAGGCAAGATTATACATTTATTTATTTATGAAGATGAAGCATCACTTTTCATGTTCAACGTCATCACCACACAAAGCAGATCTTTTGGTCTATGCTGTTTTTTTGCTTATGGATGAACAAAACATTGTAGCTCACGTCCCATACAATAAATCGCAATAAGCTTTGTGCTTTGTTACTTCTGATATGAAACAAATCTCAGATTTCAAATTATGTCCATCTTATTAGGAAATTCAAAAAATACATACCGGTTTGGCGCTCTTTAATGTGAGGCGTCAATGTGAATCAATAATTTCTCCAGCTTTACTGCAAGCTACAGCACAAAATAAACATGAATGAACATCAGAATGTATGCTGAAAGATACAAAGAAGGTTATGTTTAAAGATGCAATCGATCAAACAGTGTTTCAACTGCGGAAAGACACCAATAAAACAGTTTGTAAACAATGTCAAGTAATGTTACATTACCTCAGAAAAGCCATTCAGTGACCATACACTCGATAGTCAGCTAGAAAATAACTCTAGTGAGGGGGAGATTGTTCAATATATGCACCATATCACATATCCATTATTTTATTTTATTTATTTATTTATTTTTATTTATTTTTTTTCTGGGAGATTGACGCAGTTTTCATTTTGTTCTATAGGCTGATTAATCTGCGCTATATTGCCACGCTGGAGCGTACTCGCCCCCCACTGGACAAGGTGGGAATTACAGTTACAAGTTGGACAACCCTTCAGATTTTTTCTGTCACTGCTAAAAAATGTAGTCAACGATGGAAAATGTACGGTTTACGCAACCTCTGACCACAAAAAAAAAAAAAAAAGATGTCAAAAGCACCATCACTCCCTCAGCAGTTGTATTAAAAAGACCCTCAGAGCCAGTTCATATTAAACAAAGTATGGTGGAATAAATGTGTATTCCTTTTATTTATTGAAAATATAAACAAAAAACTTTGTGAGATTTAAGATGTTCAGATCACTGATGAAATGTATTACAGTATCTGAAAAGGATCTATAACATTTAACCAGTGCGACTCTGAACTTTTTTCAAGTCATTTGAATAGTATTTTATTATTTTCAACTCTATCTGTCATTCTGTCTGTCTGTCTGTCTCTCATTCTCTATTCAGCAGTGAGCCACAGCTGTCTTATACAGCTTCTCTCAACCTTTAGCAGCTCTGACAGCACAAAAAGTAATTACCTCTCTAATTTACCTTGTCCACTTACAGAACATGTCTGTGTGTGTGTGTGTGTGTGTGTGTGTGTGTGTGTGCGCGCATTAGTAACCGTGTCAGCAAAAATGTCACTGTGTAAACGTGTGTATGAAAACACTCTTTGTGGGTGGATTATGGGCATGTATTAGTGTGTGTGTTTGTATCTGCATTTAAATATGTGTTCATGTGGATGGCAATGTGTTTGTCTGCATGTAGGCTCCCCTCGGTCCAATTACTCACTCGACACCCTTCAACCCCCCTCCTCATCCTCTAACCCTCTTCAGCTTTCACTCATCCCCAAATCCCTCTCTCCCATGTGGGACGCCCTGCCATACCTCTCCCTGACCAGCCAGACCTCCTCTACCCTTCCCTCCTCCCAATTGCCGTCCCAGGTGAGCTGACGACATCAGGAGGGCTTAATGATACTGGAATATTAATTAGCTGTTTAGAATACTAATAATATGAGCAATTCAATGAGATGGAAAATACATGGATGTCTGATCCTGTCTAAAACAATGACAGCTTCAATGTTATAGACCTGATAGGGAAACTGTATTTTGGACATTTTGCTTACATAACAGAAACAGAATCTTCAATGATTACCAACAGGGCTGCCCCCTAATAGTTGACAAGTAGTTGAGAAGAAGAGGCTTGGTCGAACAAAATTTTACTAGTCGCTTAATCGCAGAAAAAAAAATTCCACTGGAAGTAGAGAAATCACACAGTCGATGACATACAGATCATTAACGGCTGGTCTATGTGGTATATAGTACATCGGGCAGGACATTCAAATGCTCACCCATCATTTAGTTACCTCAAATATGGTGTATGTAGTAGCTATTTTACATGGCCACTTAATCTAATTTTAACCTAGAAAAATGTGCGCTATTTAAGTGTCTTTGCGGAGCTGCATGACAGATGGAGGCGCCAGTGCGTTCACTTTCTCTTAAAATACTCAGTCATTTTTGGTCATACAGATAAAAGTAATACATCTTTCGAATATGTAAAGACTCTACGTTCATTTGTGTGCACTCACAATAACAACAAAACATTGCAGTTTTGTAAAATAATGAAAGCAATTCTGTTTATTGTGCTTTCTGCCGTCTCCGTCTCTGTGAACTTCTACTGACATACTAGCCTAGTGAGCAAAATGTCTACTTTTAAATGGACCAATTCAAATAGAAAACAAATATTCTCAGATTATATAATTCATATAAATTATGCATACAGGCACTTCGCTACTGCAGAGATGACGATCAGTGTTGCTGACTTCATCTCTTAAGCCGAAAACAAAGAAAACGTTTCTCAATAAATTAATAAAACATTAATGCAGTCTCCTTGCTGTTTTTCCCTGACACATTTACAATTATTATATCTGCCAGTGAGCTGTGGCAAGTTTATTAGGTGCTTATTAGGCTATGTAGGCAATTCAAGGCTCAATATTATGATTTAAATAGTTTATTAATAAACGTGCAACTATTAGTGAATAATGCTTCAAATGAACAAATACTTGTCGATCAGATTTTTTTTTAGTCGAGGTCAGCCCCAATTACCAATAAATTTGGACAAAATTAGATTATGCACAGCTATTTGGACGTATCCATGATAGCACATGTACATTTCGGAGACGTCTATTTGACATATGCATTTACATCTGCAAGACATCTGTAAGATGTAGTTTGCTCATCTGCAATGCGTCTATTGGACGTTTCCTATCAGATGTCAAATAGACGTCTATTAGACGTCTTTAAGATGTTTATGATTTAGAATGTATGTAAAACTGACATCTTACAGATGTCTGCCAGACGTTTGTACAGAGCAGATGCTTTCCAGATCAAGCGATTTTTAACAGACATCTTGCAGACGTACGTGTGCTATCTGGGATAGATGATGTCAGCCAAAAAGGAATTGTTAAAAGAGGTCTTTTTTTTTTTTACTTTTTCAAATTTAGTTAGTGAGTAATGTTGCTGTTTGAGCAAAAAAAAATTTAACTACAAAGGGGGAGATATTTTCTTTAACAGAAAACACTTTTCGAAAACTACACAAATGGCTCGTTTGGACTACAATGTGCTTCTTCTGGACATTATAAAGTCGTAATGTCACTCAAATAATTGCCACCAACATAATATACAAAAAATGGGGTGAGACCATATATCAGAAAAAAAGAGATGAAGAAGAAGACGAAGAAGAGCTACTTTAGTAGCGTGCTGTTTTTTTTAACCTGATCTCAAGATGAAAACGTACCTGTTGGAACTTTTTTGCAAGATGCAAAATACATACCACAATGTATGTTTCGTGACATATTCAATGTGAAATGTCCACTGGGTGGCGCTAAAGGAGTGTTTGCTTTTTTCCCGGAACAGATGAATGTACATATGGTACATTTGACGTTGGTTTTGTATGTGTCAAAGGAAATGTCAGTTAAATGGCGTGATAACTCTACTGCTCCGTGACATTTTAAAATAACGCACCATCTGCATCTGTCTATTAGATGTCTTTAAGATGTTTGTGATTTAGAATGTATGTAAAGCTGACATCTTACAGATGTCTGCCAGACGTTTGTACACAGCAGACACTTTCCACATCAAGAGATCTTTAACAGATATCTTGCAGACGTATGTGTGCTATCTGGGGTAAAATCACGAACATGTCATTTTAGCTTGTTTTTCGATCTTTCAATTTTTCAACTTTTATATCGTGAGTCATGTTTTTACGAGATTCGTACTCAATGATTCCACATCCTAAGTCCAATTATGTCCCGGCTGAGCTGCCAAGCAAGTTTGTTACGTCCGAAAGTAAAACATAGAGAAGAGTCTGGCTGCAGCATTTTCAGACTTGTACTCTCAGACACTTGCACTTCCGAAAGTGCACTTCCGAAAAAAAACTAAGTTTTTTTATTATTTATTTTATTTCAATGATTTTTTATTTTTTAATGTTTTACAACAGTAGCCAGATATAGTGAAGACAAGAAAAAAGAAACTAAATTACAATGTCAGTTCGCATTCACCACTTGCACTCTCCGTCACCTGTAAAAATCGTGTGTGTTGCCAATGCAGAGAAGACGCTGTGGTGGTTAAATGATTAAAACTAATTTAGTACCATAATGTACAGGGTCCTGCAAGTCATCTGTAGGAGAAAAGTCAAGACCCGCAAATCTGTGGCCACAGAACAGCAGAATATGAATGCAATGTGCAAAGTCTCTCATTAAAGGAATAGTTCACCCAAAAATGAAAATTTCTCCATAATTGACTTACCCTCAAGCCATCCTAGGTGTATATGCCCTTCTCCTTCCAGACAAACACAGTCTGAGCTGTTTTAAAATGTATACTGGCTGTTCCAAGCTTTATAATGGTGGTGGATAGTAGCCAAGATTTTGAAGTTCCAAAAAGAGCATATATCCATCGTAAAACTAACCCATACGCCTCTTCTGAAGCAGATCCATGGGTTTTTTATAACAAAAATATTTATATTTTTAAAATTATAAACTCAAATCACTGACTCCCGGCAACAGCCGTACGCGCGTTCGCATTACTCGAGATTCCAGCTTTTACGTTGACCTCTGACTCGAAGTATGACGTAAGCCGCACTCGTAGTGTAAGCTCTGGTGAGAATAAACAAACTAGGATAGAGCAATACTAAACGGCGGTAACGAATTAAAAGTTGAAAATGAGAAGTTAAAAAAATTACAGCTGATTTCACTATAAGAGAAGAAGAGCTTGAGTTTTTCTGCACAGCCTTATTTGTTTGAACCGGAGTAACACCGACCAGGAACTCGATTCGCGAACGCACATACAGCCGTTGCCGGAAGTCAGTGGTTTGAGTTTATAATTTTAAAAATATAAATATTTTTGCTATAAAATCATTTGTCATTTCATAGTGTAATTTTCGGAACACACTGTAAGCAGTTCCCCCTCAGTCGTTCTCTACGACGTTACGTCAATGACGTAATAATGGGGTTCGGCTACGAGACCCTATCACCTCTGAGTTTAAGACAAAAAGCCAATGAGAATTGGCGAGTGAATTTGCATGCCGCGCCACTCCCCGAACATACGGGTATATAAGATGGCGGCGTTCATCCACTCATTCAGATTTCTGCTTCGGAGCCTCGCCTCTAAAGCTGTGGAGAGAAGAAAGAAGAGAAGAAGAGAGCTGTTTTCTGCTGTTCCTGCCTCTTCAAAGTTCCTGCTCGATTGTGTAACCGGCGCTGCTGGCATCGTGCCTGACCTGGCTGTTGCCTTCCCTGGGGCACACCGATTCTAAAAGAGCAAATTTCTTACACGGTCGTTGATTGCGTCTTTCAGGATGTCTGTCCGACCATGTGCTGCTGGATGTGGTGGCTTTCTGTCATCTAATGATGGCCACGAACGCTGCCTTTCGTGCCTGGGCAGAGAACACACTGAGGCGGCGTTTGTGGATGGATCTTGCGCTCATTGTGAGCGCATGTCCATGGCCACGCTGAGATCGCGCCTCTTGTTTGCGAGGTGGCGCCCCTCATCCTGTACCCCTTCCAGTTCAGAAGGGGTACCGCGGAAGTCCGGCCCCTCAAAGCGTGGTTCTGTGGAGATGCCAAAGCTTAGCACTCGTCTGCCCGCCAAACCTAGTGTTACCTTTGGTGCTCCTGAGGAGGACAGAATGTCTATCAATGCGTCAGAGGAGGGGCTGATGCCGAACTGGCAGCCATGCTCCGTCGGGCAGCCGTGAGCATCGGGTTGGAGGTGTCTAAAGCACCTTTTCCCGAGTGCTCGCGGCTTGATGATTGGTATCTGGGTGCGAGTAGTGACGTTACACCTCACTCCGCCCCAGTGCCTTTCTTTCTCGAGGTGCATGAGGAGCTCACTAAGATGTGGAAAGCCCCCTACTCGGCTCGTACACGTCAGGGCTCCTCCTTTCTCACTACGCCCACGATGGTGGGGCAGCCAGGGCGTACGCTGATGTCTCCCAGGTGGAGCGTGCGGTTGCGGTGCACTTGTGCCTGCAAAACGCCGCCACCTGGCGGGATCGTCCGCGTCTCCCGTCCAAGGCTTGTAAGCTCTCGTTGCCTCCGCCTTGCATGCGATGGCCACCCTGCAAGTATATCAGGCCAAAGCACTTAAAGAACTGCACAAGGGTAGTTCTGACCATAGGTTGATGCAGGAACTGCGCTTGGCTACCGACTTCGCCCTCCGGGTGACGAAGGTAACGGCGCGGGCCCTCGGTCAGGTAATGTCTACCATGGTAATCCAGGAGCGCCATCTCTGGCTGAACCTAGCGCAGATGGCTGAACCTTCGGCGACACTGTCGAGGACTTTGCCCAACAGTTCTCGTCAGTACAAAAGCAGTCGGAGGCCATCAGCCACATCTTGCCCTGGCGTGGTTCCAACAAGACGTCGGGTGCCAGGCCTCCGGCTGCTCGTCCCCGAGGGCGCCCCCCTGTGGCTACAGCTTCTGCTCTGCCCCCTGCACCACTGGCTGAGGTAAAATCACCTCAGCCTGGGCGTAGAGCCAGTCGCAGGAAGGCGGCGCAGCCTGTTCCTCAGCGGCCCGCTAAATCCTCCCGCAAGTCTGCGAAGCGGCTCTGACATGGGCTACATGGAGATGGAGATGTTTGCTCTTCGGGGGACACCTACATCAGTCCCCCCAGCCCCGGGGGAGGGCCGGGGCTAGGTACCATCGCTGCTGCCACTGACCCACTTTTTCACAAAAAAAGCAATTTCCTTCATCTCTGGGCCTAGTGCCCCGAGTTTCGTTCCTGAGCGACGCCTTGCCTCCTCAGACTCGGAGCCTGAATTTGCCAGCACGGGAACCAGGGAAGGTAAGTGCTGCTCTGTGCAGCTCAACTCTTCTCCAGAACACCCCGCTTTCTGGGTTGAGTCTCCTTCCCCTTCCCCCCCTCCGGCTGCCCCACCTCCGGCACACCAGTTACTGCTCCGCTGATCCCATTGGCACGCAGGCTAGGAGCCTGTCTAGCACTTCCCAGCCTGTCCCCTTGGTTGATCCGGACAGTACGACTCGGCTACGCGATTCAGTTCGCGAGGCGGCCGCCCAAGTTCAGAGGCGTTCGTTTCACATCTGTCCGCTCGGACACGGATGCCTCTGTTCTACGGGCGGAGATTGCGGTTCTCCTGGCGAAGGACGCAATCGAACCTGTCCCTCCAGCCGAGATGAAATCAGGATTTTACAGTCCTTATTTCATCGTGCCCAAGAAAGGAGGTGGGTTACGACCGATCCTGGATCTTCAAGTGCTGAACCAGTCCCTTCACAGGCTACCATTCAAGATGCTTATCTCGAAATGCATACTGTCATCCGTATGACACCAGGATTGATTTGCAGCCATCGACCTGAAGGACGCGTACTTTCATGTCTCGATTCTACCTCGACACAGATGGTTTCTTCGGTTTGCTTTTGAGGGTCGGGAATATCAGTACAAAGTCCTCACCTTTGGCCTGTCCCTGTTTCCCCGTGTCTTCACCAAGGTCGCGGAGGGTGCTCAGTCTGCCCTCTGGCGGAAGGGCATCCGAATCCTCAACCATCTTGACGACTGGCTTATTCTGGCTCACTTGCGAGATCTGTTGTGCGAACACAGGGACCTGGTGCTACACTGGCCTCCCCCAGGCCGTGATAGACACTATCACTCAGGCTAGAGCCCCCTCTACGAGGCAGGCCTACGCCCTGAGGTGGGGTCTGTTTGTTGACTGGTGTTCCTCTCACCGAGAGGACCCACAGAAGTCCTTGGTCGGAGTGGTGCTTTCCTTCCTGCAAGAGAAGTTGGAGCGGAGACTGTCCCCCTCCACTTTGAAAGTGTATGTCGCAGCCATTGCGGCATATCACAATGCAGTTGATGGGTCATACCTAGGGAAGCATCACCTGATCGTCAGGTTCCTCAGAGGTGCGAGGATTAACCCTCCTAGATCGCACCTCGTACCCTCTTGGGATCTCCTTGTGGTCCTCCAGGGCCTTCGGGGAGCTCCCTTCAAGCCAATCAGTTCAGTCGAGCTGAAGTTCTTGTCCCTCAAGACTTCGCTCCTGACTGCGCTGGCCTCCATCAAGAGGGTTGGGGACCTACATTTTCGGTCAACGAAGAGTGCTTAGAGTTCGGGCCAGGTAACTCTCATGTTATCTTGAGACCCCGGCCCAGTTACGTGCCCAAGGTTCCCACCACTCCCTTTCGAGATCAGGTGGTGAACCTGCAAGCTCTGCCCCAGGAGGAGGCAGACCCAGCCTTGGCGTTGCTGTGTCCCGTTCGTGCCTTGCACATTTACGTGGGCCGCACCCGGAGCTTCAGACGCTCTGAGCTGCTCTTTGTCTGCTTCGGGGGACAGCAGAAGGGGAATGCTGTCTCCAAACAGAGGTTGGCTCATTGGGTAGCAGATGCCATCACCTTGGCGTATGAAGCCCAAGGTGAGCTGTGCCCCCTAGGAGTTCAAGCTCACTCCACTCGGAGTGTTGCCTCCTCCTACGCGCTGGCGCACGGCGCGTCTTTAGCAGACATAGAGAACGACTGAGAGGGAACGTCTCGGTTACGAAGGTAACCCTCGTCCCCCGAAGGAGGGAACGGAGACGTTACGTCCTCTTGCCACAATCCTGGACTGCGCTGAAGCCGGGTTGCGGCTTGGCTCCTCAACAAATCTGAATGAGTGGATGCACGCCACCATCTTATATACCCGTATGTTCGGGGGAGTGGCGCAGCATGCAAATTCCACTCGCCAATACTCATTGGCTTTTTCTCTTAAGCTCAGAGGTGATAGGGTCTCGTAGCCGATCCCCATTATTACGTCATTGACGTAACATCTCCGTTCCCTCCTTCGGGGCACGAGGGTTACCTTCGTAACCGAGACGTTCTCCAATCATAACACACTGGGCCAATCAGAACACATTTTGTATAACGGAAGGAGATTTAATTGAAACAGAAACAAAATAGGGCATTTAACATAGACAGAGAGGTACTGACACAGTAGACTATATTTAGAGTCCCAGCCTCAGAAGAGACAAGAGAGCAGTGGATTTATTGATTTATTTAGTGTATATTACACTGCTGCCAAACAGATCTAATATAACATGAAATTTCTTTCCCAGCTGTTTAGCTTCACCGACATAACCAACTGTTTTTGTAACTCCTGTTTGTTCTTAAATGTTTGTGTATTTGACAGTTTAAGCACAAGAAGACATGAAAGAGAGCTTAGTTTAGTACTCACAAGCCGTGTGACAGCTGTATTCTGCGTGCGTGCTTTGAATGTGTGCGCTCAGAAAACCCTATATCAGATGTTTAAACTAATATGGTTTAAAACACATCATTTCAGTGCAATAGACATGATAATCAAAACCAAACAGATGTTTTTTAGTAGAGTATCTGAGGTACAAGGTGTAAAGGCACAGCCCTATTCTGGAAAAGGTGGCGGGGAGCAGAAGCTCATTTGCATTTAAAGAGACATGCACGAAAACAGTGTGTTTCTGCTTCCACTCATTTTCCAAATTATATAATAAATTATCTGTGGGGTATTTTGAGCTGAAACTTCACAGACGCATTCTGGGGACACCCGAGACTTATATTACATATTGTAAAAAGGAGCATAATAGGTTTGTTTTCTCAACTTTGGGTCCCAGGGGTTTTAATAAATATTAATTATAATGAAATATTAATTACTATTTTATGAAATTGTATTAATTTTTCATCATACTTATTTACTTTTTAAAATTACTTTTATTTATAAGATTTTATTTCTAGACCCAGACTTTAAATCTGGAAAAAAAATAACAATTTGATGCTTTAAAAATGTAACCATTTCAATATAAATATATATGTGTGTATATATATATATATATTATCTACAAACCCAGAAATTAATTACTACTTAAACTACTACCAAGTTCCACAAAAATTACATTATTCTTTTATAATGTATGCCTTTCCACTGTAGGTCCGAATTATTAGTGACAAATAAATATATCTGTATTGTTACAGTGTCGATGATATATGTAAATATAATTCTCTGAGTTATCAGTCTCCAAATTTGCCAGCAAAAGTCCACCAAATGATACAAAATTGTGCATTTTGTGTCACCTGGCAGACATTTGCTGGCAAATAAATGAAGAAAATCCAGCAGGCTTAACAGCTTCAGGTCTACCTCTGCTTTTTTGTATATTTCCACACACTGTCAGTCGGATCGACCGAGGGGCGGCACTAAAATTAAAAGTGTATAATTTGTGTTCTCTCTAGTCATGTAGCACTGATTTAAAAAATAAATAAAAAATAAATAGTGTGCCTACTGCATAGACAGACAGAAGTTTTAGCAGCGCTGATTTCCCCCATTAGGAGATTTTTTTTTTTTTTTTTTTTTTAAGTCCACATGGACAAAATGCTTGTATTTGAAGAATTTAATTTTTATAAAATTACACTTTTTTTTTTTTTTTTTAATAACATGAATGGACAAGACCATGAACGAGTAGGAATGAGCAAACACAGTCCATTTGGATTTCATGTAGACTTTAAAGTTGACATCACCTTTTCCCACTCGGCTTCGACTGGCCTCTCCTGTTGATCAAATTCTTGTTTTCTTTTTATCTGCTCTGCCGGGATCGGAGTCCTCTACGTCTCCTGTCCTCCTCCCTCTCCCTTCCCCGGTCTCTATCTCTCTCTCTTCCTAGCGCTCGCTCTTTCTCCCTGCTCACCTACTCGATATTCCAGCCTTGTTTCCCTGCAGTCTCCAGCACAACTTTCTGACCCACTTCCCATTTCCTCCCTGGCCCTGTGATCAAAGCCTGCAGGACGGCATTGCCTTGGGCAGCGGAGAGAGGGAGAGAGGGATGAGGGGATAGAGGAGAAGGGCTAGAGGAAGAGATGGATAGACAGGGAATATGGCACAGTGGAAATGGAAAGATCACAGAAAGAGGGAAGGTAGCCGGTACGGGTGATCTCTCTGTCCAAGGACAAAAAGATGGCAAGATGAGGCCAGCTAGTCCAGCAAGTCATGGTCATCCAAACATGGTACCTGAAAAATGTCCACCACAGTGGGTCTTCATTGTCAGTCTACACTCTACACTATGAAACAGAAAGGCGTTTGTTAGTAAAAGAACTAGCTTACTCAAAAATTACAATTCTGTCATTATTTATTCATCACTCATGTCAAAATTGTGAATGTACTTGTCATATGTTTTATGCCATTACACTGAATAAGGACTGAAGCTTTCAAGCAAAGAAATAAAGACACAACGTGTTTAAGATATTATGTGCTATATTACAACTTGAGATCAAAGTGAAAACTTAGTCGTTGTAGTTTCCTGAAAATCTTGACATCTGCCTTAGCTTTCTGGAAAACATTCATGAAACTACATGAACATAATGTATAATTAATGAATAAATTATACTTTTGAGTCAGATCTTTTCAGTAAATACTCTGATTCGTTTCTGAATCAGTCTAAATGATTAATTCATTCATTAGTCTGATCTACACTACAAAAAATGCTTTTCTTATTAGATTTTTTGTTTAGTTTCCAGCCAAAATATCTAAAAATTCTTAAATCAAGAAGGACTTTTTAGACAAGTAAAAATTATTGTCTTGTTTTCAGAAAGAACAGAAAGAAATGAAGTGAGTTTTTGCTTAGAACAAGCAAAATAATCTGCCAGTGGGGTAAGCAAAAACAAATCTAGCTTTCTGTTTGAGATTATTTTGCTTACCCCATTTGCAGATTATTTTGCTTGTTCTAAGCAAAAACTCAACTTAATTTTGACTTGTTCTTTCTGAAAACCAGACAATATTTTTTTTACTTGTCTAGAAAATCCTTCTTGATTTAAGAATTTGTCAATATTTTGGCAGGAAACAAGACAAAAGATCTAAGTAAGAAAAGCATTTTTTGCAGTGTACTTCTTACTTTCATTGATTCCACAATGAAAAGAAACATGGTTACAGTTTATGATGAAGTGTTTGCATATTTGTTTTAGCAATCATGTTAAAAATGCATTTATTCAGATTTCTTAGAAACCACATGTTAATGTTGTTGAACATGATTTAAACATGGTTTAAATATGGATAGCTATGGGACAAGCAATGATGAAAAATATATAAACCTGATTATTATGTATTAAAAACACATTCTGTTTATTAAAATTACATAAATTCCTGTTTAATTTATGCATGATCAACAATTTAGCATCAAGTTCATTAGGTTTTCTGTTTTCTTAATTTTTTTCATGCAGTTAAAATGAAAAAAACAGTCTCCAATAATTCTAACTTCACATTAAAAAAAAAAAATAATAATTTTTTGAAACATATGACACGAGAGTAAATGTAGACAGAATTTCTCATTTTTGGTGAAATATTGCTTTAAATAGAAGTGAAAGCAAACCTGCTCTTCAATTATGATCCATATATACTTTTGTAGGTATTTAGATTTATTGTTTGAATGAGACTCTGAGCTTCTCCTTACGGCTAATGGATGAAGAGTTTTAAGAAGAACAAAGAAGTGGACAGATACAGAGAGAGAGAGGGCGAGAGAGGGAGGAAGACACTGGCCCATTTGTACCCAGACCAGAGCATCTTGTACTTTAACATTCTCCCTGCATTCTGACAAAGAGCACTAATTATAAATAAATTAGGGACACGACACGGTGAGCCACAGAGGGACAGCGAGAGGCACGGGAGAATGAATGAGAGAGAGGGAGAGAGATTGAGGGAAAAGGTGGGGGTGAAAGGAAAACGGGGAAGAAAAGAAAACAGATAAGAGGAGAGAGGGATGAGCAAGGAGACACGAGCCAAGAGAAAGGAAGAGAGAGACATGGATAAACAAGACTGGAATTGCTAATAAATGGCATTTGTATGGATTGTAAACGAGAATTACAGAAACATTCTACAAAATATTTTTAATTAAATAAGCATGGGAAATGGAAATGGCACTTTCTGTATTTTTGAAAGAAAAGGTAACTAAATTTAAAACACATTTGTTTGGGGAAATGAAAAATTCCAAAACAATGACCTCACAGTTCAAAATTCAAGGCGATTTTATAAGTGTAAAAGCTGCCTCACTATACTCCCAAAGCAGTTGCACTTCTGTATTTAGAATTTGGACATACACACAAGTGAAACAAACCAAATATTTACCAATATATATATATATATAAAACAAAGGTAGGGTGGAGACTGTTGTATTCATCAGTTGTTGATTAGAAGAAGACAGATCTGAACATGAGACTGCAGTTGACTGTAAATGAGCAAATGATTGGAGACGTCTGGCATAAGTCTGACGTTTCACCGGAAGATGACGTTTTTTTATTGATTTTTGATTACATATTGTATGATGAGGTCAAAAAAAAAGAAACATTTGCAGGGATGAATTGTTCACAGTAAAATAAATAACGTATTTAGAAAATTGAATTTTCATTTCATACTGACTTTACGTGACTGATTTGAAAGACTCTTGTTGGGAGCAACTAATTACATTTCTCAAAAGCTTGGCTGCTTTCAAAACAGAGCAGCTTTTCCCAATTGAAATCACCATTAATCGAAGCAAAAAAACAAAACAAACAAAAAAAAAAAAACACTGCTCTGATTCTAAAAATAAAGTATATAATCTGATAAGTATACAATCCAAAAGACATC
Source organism: Cirrhinus molitorella (assembly GCA_033026305.1). Taxonomy (NCBI): domain Eukaryota; kingdom Metazoa; phylum Chordata; class Actinopteri; order Cypriniformes; family Cyprinidae; genus Cirrhinus; species Cirrhinus molitorella. The sequence continues at coordinate 22,347,885 of CM065134.1, forward strand.
ATGCATTAAATAGATTCAACAGCTAGAAAAGTTATATATCTTGCTACTCTTGGCTCTCTATTGACATCTGTTGTATTATTAAACTGTAAAGCTCAACTCACAACTGATTCCTCATGTTGAGACAGAACGAGTCAAGTAGGTATTAGTAATACACATGTGTCGAGCTCATCAATTTAGGCTCATCTGCGGCTGAGTATATTTTGAAACTGTCCGGACACAGCTGTGCACAAGATTGAAAGGAATGCGAAAAGTGAAGTATACCCAGGCCTTTAAATAGCCATTAAACGTGTTGCTTGCACTAATAAACTGTATGAATACTGAATATAAAAACAATGACTTGTTTTGTAAATCCAGTGTCAAACTGGGCCTCGTTTATGAAACGTTTGTCAACAAACACACTTGCAAAACTCCCGGAAAAACAAACTGCATCCACTGTTCACGTAACGCTGGGATCCTCGGGAAGCTGTGCAAGGTTATCTTTGCCTTACAACCAAAACCAAACTTCTTTAGAGACATTCTTCCCGAGGGTGTTCCGTGCAGCCGCGCTTTTGCGCTCGCTCTGGCCGATGTGTGCACGGGCGCTCTTCCGGGACAAATGCCCATACAAGGAGTTCCACCCTTCAGGACGTCATGAAGAGCCATGATCATGATTTTTTTTTTTAAACAATTTAGGCGAATGATACAGTGACTCACTTACTGATTCACTTTTTTGGTTCATGATTGATTCAGTGTTTTGGAATAAAAAGGCTAAATAAATGATTCAATTATTTATTTATAAAGTCAGCTACTTGTTTTGTTCCTGAATAAATCAGTGTTTTTTAAACAAATAATTTAAGTGAATGATTCAGTGATTCACTCACTGACTCACTTTTTCTTGGTTCATGATTGATTCCGTGTTTTAGAATAAACTGGTTAAATAAAAGTTTCATGATAGATTCAGTGTTTTGGAATAAAAAGGTTGAATAAATGATTCAATAACCCATTTATAAATGCAGCCACTTATTTTGTTCCACAATAAGTCTGTGTTCATAACAATTTATTTAAGTGAATGATTCAGTGACTCACTCACTGGCTCACTTTCTTGATTCATGATTGATATAAAATGGAATAAAAAGGCTAAATAAACGATTCAATGACTCATTTATAAAGTCAGTCACTTGTTTTGTTCCTGAATTAATATATATATATTTTTTAAACAATTTAGGGAAATTATACAGTGACTAACTCACTGATTCTCTTTCTTGGCTCATGATTGATTCAGTATTTTAGAATAAACTGGCTGAGTAAAAGATTTAGTGACTCATTCATAAGGTCAGTCACTTGTTTTGTTCCTGAATAAATCAGTGTTTTTAAACAAATCATTGAAGTGAATGATTCAGTTACTCACTCACTGATTCACTACCTTGGTTCATGATTGATTTTAATGTTTTGGAATAAACTGGTTGAGTAAATGATTCAATTATGTATTCATAAAGTGAATTGCTTGTTTTGTTCTTAAATCAATCAGTGTTTTAAACAAATTATTTAGGTGAATGATTCAGTGATTCACTCACTGACTCACTTACTTGGTTCATGATTGATTCAGTGTTTCAGAATAAACTGGTTAAGTAAAAGATTCAGTGACCCATTTATAAAGTCAGCCACTTGTTTTTTTTTCCACAATAAATCAGTGTTTATAACAAGTTATTTAAGTGAATAATACATTCTCACTCACTGACTCTAAAATAAACTGTCACTTGTTTTGTTCCTGAATAAATCAGCATTTTCTAAACAAATCACTTGAATGATTCAATGACTTACTCACTGATTCTCTTTCTCAGTTCATGATTTGTTCACTGTTTTGGGGAAAAAAAATGTTAAATGATTCAAAGACTCATAAAGTCAGTCAGCTGTATCATTTCCAGAATAAATCAACTCTTTCAATGAATTTGTTTGACTGAATAATTGAAATGTCTGAGCAATATAGTCACTTGTTGCCACCTACTGGTACATCAGTGTAACCTGCAGAAAGACTCTCTGAAAAATCTCTACCATGAATTCTAAGCCTGTCTGGAACCAACAAGAGAACTGATGCATCACAATAAAAAAGTAGGCTACCACTTCTCAACAACATTGACTTAGTTTGCGCCATCAATTTAAATAGTTCTAATCATTAATTAGTATTAGAATATTTACAACATTTCTATTTATTTTTGTGTTTCTCCTTTGTGGGACTCCATGAAATATATGTGTAGATCTGCCATGCTTTGAAATGCTGTCTAGGAAGGCAGCTCACAATGTTTTTGGAAAAAAAAATTCTTGCACATCTGAACATTTAAATGGCAATCGAGTGGTTTTTAGCCAAGGCCACTGTAAACATAATATATTTACTTACTGTCATTCAAGCTTATCAGCCTTGACTGTCAAACGAAGGAAAGGAAAGGACAAGTTATCTAAATAGATCACACTTCAACCCTTCTGGCCCTGCAGTCATTTCTGTCCATACAGCATGACCAAAGAGCCAGAGACGTTGAACCCAAAAGGCCTAGATCATTTTTATACTGTATATACTGAAGTTGACTGACAATATCTCATTACTTTCTTTTTTGTGTGATCACATGAGAGGTGCAATATATAATAACCCATGACTCCAACGGAAAGGGGGGGGGGGGTTAATGTGCAACGTTAGAGGTGAATGGCAGTAACACAGACGGCAAAGGTCACAAAGGTTACCCACGTCTGCCCCTGGCTGACCTTCTCTGGGCAACAAGGCTATAACCATGGCAACTGACTCACAAACATATGTGATGTCATCTATTGTAAGAGGATAAAGGGGGATGCTGGGGGGGAAGGGACGGTCACACACCAACACACACACTCGCGGTGCTGTATGTGCCAGTGACCGGGCCATCAGTGGCTATGCCATGTCCAATGATCGCTTCAACTTCCCAGACAGCCATAAAAAAAGGAAGTTGAATCAAAAGAATTAGCATTCCCGTAACGCAGAGACTGTCTGTGTGCCCCCTGGCAGCAGTAAGAGGGGCTTTCTGTCTTTCTCTCTCTCTCTTCTCTTCCTGTTTCTCCCTTTCCTGCTCTCTTTCTCAGCCTGTGTCATTCCAGCAGAGCAGCTCTGGGTGAATGAGGTGGCGTTTTTAAGGATGATGGTGGTGAATAGGAAAATTACTAGTAAGCCTAAGACTGCTGTCAGTCAAGGGCGATACAGGCACAAACGTGTGGCGAGAGTCAGTGTTCATCTAGTCTGAGACCACTTGCGAAGATGCTTCTGCATTATTCTAAATGAACACATTTCTAATTTTTTACATTATATTACTAAGAACAATGATGAATTAAAGCTTTCAAGAATAAGGATTAAATAAATAAAATATAGCTGCAAGCAGCGATTACCAGGGTTTAAGTGCTTCAAGATATTTAAGCACATATGAAAAAAGACATTATGTATCAAGCCTTTTTTGCAAATACAGGTAATTTACCATATATAAATATCATGTTTTGTAATGTTTATGACTGTTACAGCCCCAGCTGTGGTCCGATCTCCTTAAAAATTTGGATGCTTGTTTAGAATCACCTGTCACATGTGCTCACCAGGCTTTGTGAAGTTTTGAGTTTTCCTTTAGGCTTTATAGGATTTTGGTTAAATTCGTTATAGCTTCACAAAGGGTAAATGCAATTTATTTGATAATTATTGACCTAGAGAGTCTAGAGAATTCTACTGCAGTATTTTTATTCTAGATTGAGTAAAAAACCTAGGAATAGTTCACAAAAGTAGTTTTTTTACATATTCTCAATCATTTAACAGTGGTTCTAGAGAAAAAGTTGTCTGGAATGAGGAGTTCTGTCAGATGATATGAATATTGCATGTATGTGAGATATTGCCCCCCTGTGGCCGTTTTCTTTCAAATTTCTCACAGACCTCTGGGGCCGTGAGTCAAACAGGCTCACGGAGTTTCATTCCGATCGGCTTTCGTTAATCATGTCTAATAGGTGCTCAAACTTCATTGGCCAGTCCCGGCGCCAGGACACAAGACCCGGGGACACAACCAGGACACAATACTTTGCGTTTAAAAAGTATTCCGGGGGTGAAGGGGTTGGTCCTTCAAATCATTGCATCGGGAGCTTCAGGATGTCATGCCGCCCCTTCTAATGGCATCCATGTTTTTATGAGATACGCAAATGTTTTTATGAGATACGCAAATGTCCGTACAGACACTTGTGGCACTTTGGACCAAGACCGTGCGCAACAATATTCATATTGATAAGACAAATGGTTGCATAGGCATTTTTATGTTTTTTCCCTCTATAGTGCCACAATATGATCAAGCTCCATGATTTTTGTCCTGTGACCTCAGATTGAGCTCTTACATAAGCGTTCTGAGTTTGGCAAAGATATATCCGTGCAGGAGTTTTACTAAAAGTGTCCATGCCCCTTTTGAATGTTTTGCCGTCCTTTTGTGACAGTGAGTCACAAAAAGACTTTTTTTGATAATTATTGATATTCGCTCTCTGCACCGGATTGGTTCTGATCGGGCGAAAAACCTTAGACTAGTTTGCAAAAGTAGATTTGCAAAAAATCCAAAATACCCGAAAATTAGAGACACTTAAGCCTGCAACTGACGTTTTAGGAATTATGAGCAATTTCGTACTTTCGATCACTGTAGCGTCCCCGTCAGGCTGATTAGGGTGACGTTATAGGCGGTGTGAGTACAACCATCCCTGCAAGTTTCAAGTCTCTACGACTTACAGTTTGGTCTGCATGTTCAGTTTTATGAACTGTGACCATTCTAACAATTACAAAAGGGTTTCGGCGCTTGAACCCCTAATAATAGAAGCTATTGAACAAAACATCTCATGCTTGAACTATCCATTTAAAGGTGGAAAATGATCAACATGGATGAGAGATGTCACCAGTGATCAAATGAACTCAAAAGCAGCTCTAGAAACACACCGATCTCTGGTTAGACACTCACATGTGTTTGCAAAGTCATCTACAAAGTGATTTGCTTTGAATTAACAACTCTATCCTACCCATACTCCGTCCTACACTCACAGAAAGGCCCTTTCTAATTGGACATTGATTGTCAAGGCCCTCCAATCTCGTTTGAATATCTAGAGCATGTTAATTGAAGAATGGGATTGGGTGTATCTTCACGCTTAAGGGGAGGAGAGTGACATAGACAAATGAATGTACTCTCTCAGACACAATTACAAGAGCTCACCCATGAGCAAACTTACACACCACAGCATAAACATGAGCTCACGGCGACTTCATCAAGACTTCATCCTTCACACAGAAAACTCGAGGGATGAACACACACATTATTTTGGAGAATGTAAAACATCAAATCTTCAGCTACTCAAACTCAAACATTTTTGGAAGCGTATAGCACTTTTTTGTATGTTTTATCATCCATGAGGTATTCAGGAATCATCACAAGTTACGTTTATTTATACATTATTTATTATTGGTAAAAATGTCAAGGTGATCCAATTGTTCTAGTATTATAATGAAGAAAAATAAACCCTAATTTTAAATGAAAAACACAATTGGCAAACTGATCTCATGATGAAAATGTACCTGTTTTTTTTGTGTGTTTTTTTTCGCAACATGCAAAAACTTTAGTGCCATGTACTTTTTGTGACATATTTGATCTGAAATGTCCACTGAGTGGCACTAAAAGAGTGTTTACATATGGTACGTTTTATGTGACATTGGTTTTGTACATCACCACAGTTCTGACTTGAAATGCCCATTGAATGGTGCCAACTTTAATGCTCTGTGATGTTAAAAAAAAAGGTACCATCAGCACTACACCCAATGGTATGAACAAAAGCGAATGTGACATAAAAACGCAATCGTCAGCAGACCGTTTTAGCTTCTTTTTTTTTGTCGTGTTTTTCACAGGATTCGTGAAGGATTCCACATCCTAAGTCCAAGTCCAAATTACCAAGCAAGCTTGTTACGTCCGGAAAGTGAAACCTATGGAGCTGTGAACAAAAACATATGGAGCTGTGAACAAAAATGATTACGCTTGCTGTTATATCACCTCTAGTGTTAATTTCTGTTGGAAACTGCAGTAATATGTACTTATTGATACGTATAATGCATCTTGCGATAAAGTTCCCATGGGTACGTTTTTGTCATGAGATCGGGTAGGGTATAGGATGTCCTACAACTAGACATTAAATACAAAGTTCTGTCATGAAACTCTAGAGGGTGCATGCAGATAGGTTCTAACTCAATCTGATGAAATGACCTCATGGCGCAGCTGATTGGTTTCTTTTTGCATCAACAGCCAATTAGCTTGCTGCTCAACATTCATATACTTGGCCAGTGCTTGCTGTAGCAGTTGCAGCATGCTTCAGAAACCCTCCACCTTCCCCAGCTCCACCTGTATGGATCTGCTATGTGGTGATTTCATGTACATTATATATGGGTTATTTCATATATCAAGTACAATGCACAGTAATTTTAGGTTTAATACTTGGGAGTTTTGAAAAATCCCTAACCCAAGGTGTATGAGCAATAGTGTGGCTGGCCTTAGCAAACACAACTAATCAATGCCACAAGCACAGGCACATCAGAGTAAACAACTTAACCTGCCAGAAATGCCATTAAACACCTCAGTTCTTTTCATCTTTCTCTCTCTCCTCATGCACATCAATCATGGCGCCACAGGATCATCAGAAAGAGTACATCTGAAATCATGATGGATGACAACTTCCTCCAGATTTCCCCTCCTGTGCCAAAGCCATTAAACTAAAGGCATCAAAATGTTCGGGCGAATAAGAATCTCCTCACTCTCATGTCCAACCTGCCGTACCGAACCAGAGACACTTTCATAGTTTGACTGTGTGTGAGATCTCACAATCATAATGGTGATATTCCCTTTAAAAGATTGCTTTATCCAAAAATGATTTATGTCATTCCAAACCTGTATGACTTTCTTCTGTGGAATAAAAATGGTGAATTTAGTAACATCATCCTGGATATTTTTCCGTTTAACAAATGTCATTGGCAACTGAGTCAGTCAAACTTTGTAATGACAAAAAAGCATTGTATAATTAAATTGCGATCATGTCAGTTTGCATCGCTGTCTATGCAGGCACAGAAAGCTCTCGGATTTCATCAAAAATATCTTAATTTGTGTTCTGAAGATGAATGTCTTACGGTTTTGGAACAACATGAAGGTGAGTAATTAATGACAGTATTTTCTTTTTTGGGCAAACTATCCCTTTAATGAAAAAAATGTCCAACACACTCTCAAGGACATTGCAACTATGTTAAGTTTTGGTTGATTGGTGGTAAATTTGTATTTCATTTGTATATTTTCACACTACTGCCTACCTTCATTTTCACTTTTCTTCTAAGCTTTCATTTTTGTATTAATCATATTGTATGAATTAATACGATCTTGCCATCAATTCAACAAAATTTAAAATAGTTATTTTCTCATGAAATCAGGTTTGAGTGGAAAGTTTTAAATGAACAGATGAAATAATTTAGAACAGTTTATGAATTCCAACAATCATGAACCTAGACTGATTCAGTTTTTGAATTCAACTGCAGTGTCAAGTGTTATGCAATTACTAGAGGGGGAAAAAATCTGGGACTGCAATTTGAAAACTTGATGAGGCAGCGTTATTTTAAAATGGTCAGTAAGACTTGATCTGATTTACAATACACAGGTTATGATTCATTTTAAAAGCATTTTTTGAGATTTTTTTCACCATAAAATTTTATTAGATTTGAATAATATATGAATGTAAAGGGTTTTTTTTTTTTTTTTCAGATATGCTGTCTAATGTGTCTAGAGCAAGAAAAAACAATAAACCACTCGCACCAAAAGTATTAGAATAGAAACTTTAAATAATATACTATGTATACTATGGCTACTTGAATACAATGAAGAATGCACTGTGCCAACACAATCTTATTGAAATTCATAACTATTTTTTACATTTTGCCGAAGTGGTGGCTAATTCAAATAAATTTGTAAATTTCATCTCTCTGTACTGTTGTGTACACTCTGCTTACACCCCACTGATTAGGTTTAGGGGTGGACCTTCATAAAAATCATGCAGTTTCATACAAATCACATACATGTACAAATTTATACAAAATGAGATCAGCATCAGGTTTAATATGGCAATAAAAATATTTTAGAGCTGAGCATATTTATGAATATTTCATTTTTTCAGTATTTCGCTACAGAAATTCCATACATTTTTAAAAAAGTTTATTATTATTATTTTTTTTTTATTATTATTATTTTTTTTGTTTATTTATTTATTTATTTATTTATTTATTTCCAACATATTTTCTCTTCATTGTATAGCCAAGATTATTCCACAGAAGAACAAAAGTCATATGGGTTTGGAACATGAAAGTAAGTAAAAATTAATTGTAGATTTTAAATGTTGGATGCGTCTTTACTTTAAATTCACATAAACACACAGAGCACATTGGTCACATAGACACACGCATACACACACACACATTCACTCCAAACCATACAAAGTGTTCGCCATCTTCCCAGGCTCATATATTCTCGCATAAACAGACTATCAGTCCAAACGGCATGGGGCACAGGACGCAGCTCGAGTCATTATTAGCGGTGCCCTCCGTATTGTGTTGGGAATGAGCTGTGATTGCCAGTTATGTGTAATATGCTGTGAATGTGCATTGACATGGCTGACTGCTCAGCAATATACAAGGCAATTAACTTGATTGCCCTATCTCAGACTAACGCTACCAGCCTGAGTGAGAGAATAAAGACACAAAGAAATACGGCATCAGACCGTCTGCTAGCGCTAAAGCTGTGAGTGCCGGAAGGTACAGTTAGCAGAAGACAAAAGCTGGCCAGTTCATTTTGCTATGCTTTGTATATCTGTAAGACAGGAAATACATAGAAAGTTTGAAGTATTGAAATGTATGTGTGGACTAATAAATTGTGTAGTTTTATGTTGTTAGCATTAGCAGAACCAAATTGCAGCAATGACTGTGGTTTTTGATGGGATTTTTTTATTCAAAAAAGCCAACTATGTTTGCAAATTTAGTTTGTTAAGACAAAGAAAGTGCAGGGGAGGTCAATATATATTGTCTACGATAATATTGTAGTAAGTGTGTTAATATTATCAAGCATGTCACTCGCTTTGTGCTTTGCAAACAATAACAGGCACTAAGAGGGAATGTTTTATATAGCTATAGATATTTTTAACTTTTGACTTTTAACATATAAGAGGTCATTGTACTATAAAAATATCCTGTAAGTTTCAGAACTTAAACAATTGTTGTTAGTCTAATAACAGCTTATACTGAAAGCAGTCTGTCAAAATGACAGCTTTTGGAATGTTCTACTCTATGATGTAATAGAAGAAGATTGACATCACTGCCTGTTTAGCATTATAAGTGGACCTCAGAGAACAGTACAAGGGTCATTCCTGGGATTCGGTAATATTTCAGTCACCCGGAGATTTTAAAGTGGTGGTTCGCCAATATAAATTGTTAGAAGCTTTTCACAAAACTTTGGGATGCCCATCATAATGAATAAAATTAATTACTGCATTTTAATATTTTTTAGCATAAAAAATGTCTTGTATCTATCTTAAACCAAGCATTTTGTCATGTCCCTGAAGCACTTAGAAAATTTGTACTTAGAAAATTATTAATGAAATGTGCATAGTGTCTGTGAGTTTTGGCAACAATGTAAGCATTTATTTGTCTTCCTTTCTTGTAAAAAAATATTTTTCTAAAAAACTGCAAAATATTTTATAAAAAAGACTTTAAAGTTATGTCCCTCAGTATAAACAGAATGTCACACTAATCATTTTACACCCATAATAATTTAGACTCCACACTTATGTGACATCATTTACCAGAAACGACATCATCCAGGTCTCTAATAATGGTGCAGAAAAGAGTTAGCAGATTCATACGTTTTATTCAGATTTTTGAGGCATGTTATAGTCAGGGAGGGTACTGTCAAGCTTAACAACTCAACCCAACTCAACATTGACAAGCATCATAGATCAGAAATTGCACCCATGTTTGCAGCAGAAAGACACTGTTGGCCATGCAGTTATGTTGACCCAGAAACAAGGGAACAATCTGAGAGAGAAACAAAACCAATTAAAGCTGCAAGCACCTCGACCGGTGGCTTTAGAAACAGCAAACGTTGACCAATGTATGCATTTAAAGTGATAAATATAAATGACTGACATATTCCTTCTATATGTACCCAACTTCCTGCTGCCAGATGGTGGCGCTATCACTATAACTGGATATTGGCATGTAGACATATGAAGTTTGGTGCAGATTGAACATGGTATGGTTGAGTTATCGAGTGATTTTCAAGTTGCCAACAGGTGGTGCTATGATTGTAACTGTATATTGGCACATATATGTGTTCAGGTCAGGACTCTAATCAAACCTGTGAAGTTTGGTGCAGATTGAACATGGTATGTTTGAGTTAGTGTAAAGCAGGACATATTGTGCTGTCAACAGGTGGCGCTATAACTATAAGTGCACATTGTCATGTAGATGTGTTCAGGCCAGGACTCTTATCCAACATGTGAAGTTGGGTGCAGATGGGACATTGTTAGTTTAAGTTAGTGTAAAACAAACAAATTCCTGTTGCTAGCAGGTGGCGCTATGATTGTAAAAGAGTATTGGCCTTTAGATGTGTTCAAGTCAGGACTGTTATCAAACAAGTGAAGTTTGGGGCAGATCGGACACTACATGTGTAAAAAAAAGCCATTTCCTGTTTCCAGCAGGTGGTGCTATGATTGTAACAGAGTATTGGCCTTTAGATGTGTTCAAGTCAGGACTCTTATCAAACATGTGAAGTTTGGGGCAGATCACAACACTGCCTGCCTGAGTTACAGTAACTTCCTGTTTCATTGCATTAATAGCATCCTTTAGCGCTTAGCTAAGTGTTGCTAGCATGTTTTAGCATGTGTATAACATGTTGCTAGCCTATTTTACACTTGCTGATGCTTTTTAATATGCTGCTAGGAGACCATAACAGTTTTAAACATGTTACTTCCTGTTGCCAGCAGGTGGCGCTATTACTATGACTAAATATTGGCATGAACACGTGTTGGGGCATTGTTTGCCCAAGTTACAGCAACTTCCTGTTTCATGGCGACACATCAAAGTTTGTCAGACTGCCAGGGACACACCCTTCGACGAAAATTCTAAATCTAATTTAGCGTCGTAAAGGCCTTATGAACACATTCACTAAATTTGAAGATGATCCGATAAAAACTGTAGGAGGAGTTCGTTAAAATACGAAGTCTGAAAACAGCAAAAACTGCACAAAAATCGTACAGAAAATTCAAAATAACAGACTTCCTGTTGGGTTTGAGATGTTGTGCCAGGAGACTTTTTTGTAGGTATTGGTGTGTTACATGTATGTACCGAGTTTTGTACACGTACGTGAAACGTAGCTCGTGGCGCGTTAAAGTTTTGTAGGTGGCACTACAGAGCCATTTTGCCACACCCACTTCTGAAACCTATTGAGCCCTTTAAAAAACAGTTTATTAAACAATAAGTTAACAGCTTGAGTATTTTCACTTTTATCAATGAAAATTTCTGAATGAAACCACATTAGAAATGTTTTGCCTGTCTGAGCAACACTTAGCTGTACCTCCTTACTGAATGAATTTGGACAAATCACTTTAATAAATAATTCAGTGACTGAATGTATTAGCTGTTTAAATTAATCAGTTTAATCAGTGACTCAATGACCCAAATGAATCAGCCATTTAGACAAATCATTTGACTCAATGATTCAGTGACTCAACTGAAAGGATTAGTTCACTTCCAGAATAAAAATCTCCTGTAATCAAAAATGTTCATGTCTTTCTTTCTACATTCGAAAATAAATTTAGTTTTTCTGAAGAAAACATTACAGGCTGCACAATTAATCGTTAAAAGCTTGCAATCTCGATTCAAACATTCATGCAATCTTATTTCTAAATTAACAATTTGTCTGTGTCTATTAAACCTTTCACAGAGTCATACTGGAACATTCAAACCTTTTTTCACAAGAGCACTAGGATAAAAGTGTATCATTCGGATATAAACACTGATGTTTATTGTAGTGATCAAAATGGATTGATGTTAATTACATTTTTTGACACTAGGTGTTGACAAGTAACTGTTTAAAAAAATTATTTGTCACTGAATCATTCACTCAAGAAATTCATTCAAAAACACTGACAAATTCAGAAATGGATCAAGTGAAGTATTTATGAGTGAGTCATTGAATCATTCGTTGAAACACTTTTTAAAAATTTATTCAAATGAATTAAACATTGTTGAATAGAATGAGGCAATTAATATTTTGTCACAGCCTCTAGTAAATTACATGTTGAACATCTTGGATGACATGGGGGTGAGTAAATTATCAGGAAATTTTTATTCTGAAAGTGAACTAAACCTTTAAGTCAGCAACTTTTATATTTAAAGTATCGTTTAATTTTTAAAGATCAATTCAGTTTCAGGGGGCAAAAAGTTGTATTGTGAATTCACCACACAGAATATTAAGAACATGAGCTTTGAGATTTGTCTAGGAAGGGGCCTAAACCAGTCTAAATACTAGCACAAAAACACACTCAGCAAAATGTTGACAAAATCCAGATAAAATATCAAGATCATTTTTGGTCAACTGTTAATATCACAAATCCCTATAAAAGCATGTTTTTGCTTGTGTATGCTTGTGCAAATGTACTCTTCAAATGCAAGAGAAAACCCCACAATTAAGTAAATAAAGCAAGACAAAAGTAGTCCTCAAATTACATGTTTGTTATTTACAGCAATAATCTGACATTTATTTGATCTCACACCGATTAATTAGCAGAAATTATTACTCCACCTGTGTGGCATCATCATATTTTCTTGAATGAATGACACATGGTATTACACTTTTGGAAAAAAGACATAACTAACTAGCTATTTTCTCCCAAAATGAATCATACTATGGTAGATAAGCAGGTAGGTGGTTGCTTAGGGTTTTTCTTCCAAAACTTCATAATCCCTTCTGCCTGACCTCCCTTGTCTTCCATTGTTCAAAAACAGATAGTCCTGCCTGTTCAGCCTGAAGTTTACATGTTGTTCTCAAAAAAAAAGCATTTTTTTTAAAAGCACCACAAAGGTTTTCACTGTTTGCGTTGTCTCTGCATATTTAATATTTTATCATAAATGACGCTATATATCACATTTAGGGAGAAGGCTGAAAAACATAATCTCTGCAGTGGGGCTTTGAGCTTGCAATATCACATATCTGGCCAAGAAATTGAGACACAACCCACTGTTGTTTTGTTGAATGAAAGCCTGAGAAAATATGCCATGCTGGGAGCCAACAATTACATGCAAAACACATTGCTAGACAGGGAAGGGGCCGACAAACAAACGGTGAACAAACAGGAGATGGGAGCACACAGAACACATGAGTCCTGAGGGATGAAACTTGCCGCGTGCTCTCTGACTCATTGCTCTGGCTAGTTAACATGCCATAACTGAAAATGCGAGAAAAAATTACTTATATGTATTTGATTGTGCATAAATGACACACATGTGATGAGTTGGAGTAAAAATGTTGCTGCTAATTAAGTAAATTGCCAGTTTAAAGGGATAGAAAGAATAGAAAGGTAGCAAGGACATTGTTAAAATAGTCCATCAGTAATTTTATGAACCTACGAGAATATTTTTTTTACTTTAATGTGTAAAATCAAGCTTATATGTTCAAGTATCTTGTGCACAGTATGTTTCACCCTTTTTTTGTCAATAACTAGTTCATTCTTTCACTCTCTCTCCTACCCTGTGTTAGTATTTGCAGGTCTTTCTCTTTATGCGCATTTCAGGTTACAGTGTCACTGCTCCCTAGTGGCTTTGGCTGGCTGCTGTGCTGGTGTCAGTTGGCCCTGGGTTTGCCCTCTCACTGATCAGTCTCTAATCCTCACTGATGGGGGTCTGCCTGGGTCTGCACTGGGATTAGGGGGGCACGGGACCACATCTCTGGGGCGGCTGGGCGTCCCCCCTGGAGAGAGGAAGCTCAGAAATATATGCTGAGATAGGAACTCTGAGAAGTTGACTGAAATGATACGCAGACGAGACATTATTAGCAGTGCTTGCTAAGGCAAAGATTACTATTAATAATGCTTAAACTTTATTAATGAACAAACCTTGAGCCGTAGGTTTTAAAAATTGGCAAGTAACTCATCCAACACAGTTTGTAAACCTTAAATTTTGCTTTTTGGTGTGGAGAGCTGCAAGATTTGGCTTGTTATGTTCAATAGCCCCTGGATGCAGTGAGTAGACATTATGATAGCATGTAGAGTTGAAGTCAAAAGTTTATATATACACTTTGCAGAATCTGCAAAATGTTAATTATTTTACGAAAATAAGAGGGATCATACAAAATGCATTTTATTTAGTACTGACCTGAATCAGATATTTAACCTAAAAGACGTTTACATATAGTCCACAAGAGAAAATAATTGCTGAATTTATGAAAAATTACCCAGTTCAAAAGTTTACATACGCTTGATTCTTAATACCGTGTTGTTACCTGAATGATCCACAGCTGTTATTTTTTTATTTTGTTTTATTTTTTAGTAATAGTTGTTCATGAGTCCTTTGTTTCTTCTAAACAGTTAAACTGTCTGTTGTTCTTCAGATAAGGTCCCACAAGTTCTTTGATATTTCATCATGTTTGTGAATTTGAACCCTTTCCAACAACTACTGTATGATTTTGAGATCCATCTTTTCACAATAAGGACAACTGAGGGACTCATATGCACATTTTATAGAAGGTTCAAACGCTCACTGATGCTTCAGAAGTGAAACATTCTGCATTAAGAGCCAGGGGGTGAAAACTTTTGGAATTAGATTAAAATTAACTTATTTTGTCTTCTGGGAAACATATCTTCTGTAGCTTCTGAAGGGAAGTACTGAATGAAAATGAAAAAAATAAAATAATAAAAAAATATATATATTTAAAAAAAATATATAAATATATAAATATGTATATAGGCAAAATAAGAAAAATATACAGTTCTTAATTCTGTTCAAAAGTTTTCACTCCTGGCTCTTAATGCATTGTTTTTCCTTCTGAACCATCAGTGAGCATTTGAACCTTCTGTAATAGTTGCATATGAGTCCTTCAGTTGTCCTCATTGTGAAAAGATGGATCTCAAAATCATACAGTCATTGTTGGAAAGGCTTCAATGCTTGAAAACATAGGATCATTCAGGTAACAACACAGCATTAAGAATCAAGTGTATGCAAACTTTTGACAGGGGTCATTTTTATCAATTTAACTATTATTTTCTTTTGTAAACAATATGTAAAAGTCTTTTATGTGAAATATCTTATTCAAGTCAGTACTAAATTCAAAATAACATGCATTTTGTAAGTTCCCTCTTTTTTTTTTGGTAAAATAATTAACATTTTGCAGATTCTGAAAGGTGTATATATACCAAACATTAAAAAAGAAAAAGAAAAATAAAAAAAAGACATTTGTACATTCTCCTGCCATAACCATTTTTCCACACATATAATTAATATTTTGGCCGCAGTGCTTGCATCACATCAAAACAGTGTGTTTCTTGTGTGTTGACTGTCAAAATGAAACGAAACAGACTGCACAATCAGACAGAACAACCCGGTGTAGCTCTTAACATACAGAAGGCGGGCAACAGGAGGATTTAAATGCTCTCCTCCCCCCCTCTCTCTCTTTCTCCTCACCCCCTTTCATGAATTAAAAGAACAGTCTGCAGGGGGAAGCATAGTTAATTCTGATCAGATCTCTCTCTCCCTCCACTTCCCCTGGCGTCTCTCTCGGCCTGACAGACATAGATGGGATCTGACAGTAAACAGCCGAGCGGATGCCTTGCGCGTGATTGACACGCCGGCAGGTCGCCGCGCGCCTGCCCAGCACCTAATCCTGCCCTGTCAGGTCTAATTGGAGAGGTGGAGCCCCGTGTCACCGGGGCAACTGATTGGCAGGACCCCAGCTTTGCATAGATATGAGCCGCAGATGAAGGGTGCGGTACTACCTCACTTCTAATAGAGATATGGAGACTGATATAAACACACACACACACACACACACACACAAATATTTATGCATATTTTACACATGAACGCACATTTATTTAACATACTGTGAGAGTTATAAAAATATACTGATGGGAATTTTAGACTGTATAAACCTGCACAGAGTGTCAAATGGAGAATGAACTATGACTGATCATAATTTAAAGATAATGAGGGCTTGCGTCTCTGATAGGAGAGTTGGTCGCACTAGAGGTGAAGTTTTTATTGAGGATGTTGCCAGTGTTATATTAGTATTATTTAATATTAATACTAAAATTATAATTTCACTTATTTATTATTTAGCTTTTTATTTAGCTATTTTTAATATTTTATATGTGTTTTTAAATATTACTATTTAGATTTTTTTGTTCATTATTGTTTTTTTTGTTTTTTGTTTTTTTTTCAGTTTTCCATTTTTGTGCTTGGTTAAACTATTATTTCAGTTAGTTGCCATAGCAGCATTTCTGTTTGTTTGTTTGTTTGTTTGTTTGTTTGTTTGTTTGTTTGTTTGTTTGTTTGTTTGCTTGTTGTTGTTGTTGTTGTTGTTTTTTCCTTTTATATTTCCAACAAATATTTATATTTGTTTTTATTTCAGCTTTCTTTAAATTAACAAACATGGTTTTAGTAGTTTTAGTTCATAACAATAACCCTGGATGTCACCTGCATGCCTGCACATTGCTATATTATGACTTTAAGCAATAATAATACTGACAACAACAACAACAATAATAATAATATACAAGTAATGAATAATTGTCAGGAAATCACTGAATAATTGAAAATTAATGTAATTAATAAATTAACTGCCCTGAGGTGGAAATGCAGCCAAAATGCAAAACAGTATACTTAATTGCAACAAAATTATTATTAATGTATGTTATTAAATAAGCACATACCTGTTTAGGCTTTCAGCCACATACATTATTACTAGGGAATGCAATTTATACATACTATGATTTTAATACACCTCTTCTATGAGCATGTTTTTCAATTTCTGAATTTTAATTAATTTTGATATTTTTGAAGGAATAAAGGGTGATAACAACTGTTCTGATGCAATATGAAGAAATAAAGCCACATAAAACATTTTAAAAAACATCTCTAAAATGTAATTTTATACATATTTATTTATTTATTATCTTACTAGTAAAAAATGCTGCTTCTCTACTATTTAATATTTGACAAATGTGTCTGCCAAATCAAAGTGGTGCAACCAACTTTCAGGAAAAACAAAAACAGGAAGTAATGTCATAGAGAGGACTTCTGCAGACCATCTTGACTGTGTGTCAAGGTTAATAAGTTTCTTAAAATACCAGATAATTTGACCTTTTTTATGAAAAGTCAGGATTAGTTAAGGTTGTAAAATGTTGTGGTGTAAAATGATGATATTTAATAATTTAGTTTAATTTTATTTTATTTAATTACCTTGAAATCTAAAAGTTTACACTACCACTACTAAAGTTTTTTGTTTTTAAAGAAGTCTCTTCTGCTCACCAAGCCTGCATTTATTTGATCCAAAATATAGCAAATACAGTAAAATCATTGCTATAATATAATAAATAATAATAAATAATAAAATAAAAATAATTTCTTCCTATTTAATTTATTCCTGAATTTTAAATGTCTTTATTAATACATTATAATTGTTTTTATTATTTCAGATAAATGCTGATCTTTGGATTTTTCTATTCATCAAAGAATCCTAAGAAAAACATTTACTCAACTGTTTTAAGTATTGATTATAATTAAAAAAAATATATATGTTTCTTGAACAGCAAATCAGCATATTAGAATTATTTCTGAAGGATCATGTGACACTGAAGACTGGAATAATGATGCTGAAAATTTAGCTTTGATCATAGGAATAAATTATATTTTAAAATACATTCAAATAGAAAACAGTTATATTATTTCAGTAGTTTACTGTTTTTTGTTGTACTTTGTATCAAATAAATGCAGGCTTGGTGAGCGGAATAGACTTATTTAAAAAAAAAAACATTAAAAATCTTTTCAATGATTCAAAAACTTGTGACTGGTATTGTATCTATTCATCAGATCTATAAAAATTTGCTCTTGTGACATCAAGCGATGGCCCTGCACTTGTGTCATATGGTTTTTAAGTGTTTTCTATAAGCATTTTTATTCCTTTTTTTAGTTCTCTATATTTTGTATTATTTTTTATTCATCAAATCATTAGATGTGTGTTTGTCATTTTCACCTGCAGATGTGTGTATCTCATCCAGAGTTTGAATCTAAGGGTGTTTGTTGCATGACCTCACCGTTGCATGTGTGTCTGCTGCAGAGTGATTGACAGCTGCCACTGACCTGTAGCAGTCAGAAAGCCATGGTAGAGGTCACCGGGTCAGACGGAGCAGCGTTGCTCTAGAGACGACCTCAGCCCCTTATCTGCATACAAGCCTTCATTAGCAGCACCATGCAGCCTGCATAACAGCACCATAAATTAATAAGGCAGCTATAGGAGAGTTTGTGGTAGAGAGCACATTTAATTAGGACAAGGTACAGTCACAGCGGTCATATTCAAGTGTATAAAAATATTGTAGATGATTTGTTCCGGGCACGCTATCCAAATTCATTGTATTTTAATGTGTTTGTTTAGTATACACCATACAGATTGTTTCACGATTTAAAAAAGGCAGAGAAACAGTCTACCCTGTTGAAAAAAAAAAAAAAACAGCATCTGCTGGTGAAGTATGTTTTGAAGCATGGTTTGAGCTGGTTTAAACTGGACCTTACTTGGTCTTTAGCTGGTCATCATGAGCTAGTTTAAGCTGGTCAAACAGATTCTGCTCTGGACCAGCTCATAACCAGCTCAGGACCAGTTTAAACTTGCTCATGACCAACTAAAGACCAGCTTAAACCAGCTGCCATGCTTCAAAACTTGCCTAATGAGCATATGTTGCTCAGGAGCAACTTACACCAGCTCAGGACCAACTAAAGACCAGTTTAAACCAACTCAAACCAGCTACCATGCTTTAAAACATATATAACCAGCATATGTTGCTCAGGACCAGTTTATAACCAGTTTAAACCAGCTGATGACCAAATTAAGGACCATCTTGAATCAGCTCATGACCAACTAAAGACCAGCTTAAACCAGTTCAAACCAGCTACCATGCTTCAAAACATACCTAACCAGCATATGTTGCTCAGGACCAGCTTAAACCAGCTTATGGCCAACTAAAGACCAGCTTAAACCAGCTGCCATGCTTCAAAACTTACCTAATGAGCATATGTTGCTCAGGAGCAACTTACAACCAGCTCAGGACCAACTAAAGACCAGTTTAAACCAACTCAAACCAGCTACCATGCTTTAAAACATATATAACCAGCATATGTTGCTCAGGACCAGTTTATAACCAGTTTAAACCAGCTGATGACCAAATTAAGGACCATCTTGAATCAGCTCATGACCAACTAAAGACCAGCTTAAACCAGTTCAAACTAGCTACCATGCTTCAAAACATACCTAACCAGCATATGTTGCTCAGGACCAGCTTAAACCAGCTTATGGCCAACTAAAGACCAGCTTAAACCAGCTGCCATGCTTCAAAACTTACCTAATGAGCATATGTTGCTCAGGAGCAACTTACAACCAGCTCAGGACCAACTAAAGACCAGTTTAAACCAACTCAAACCAGCTACCATGCTTTAAAACATATATAACCAGCATATGCTGCTCAGGACCAGTTTATAACCAGTTTAAACCAGATGATGACCAAATTAAGGACCATCTTGAATCAGCTCATGACAAACTAAAGACCAGCTTAAACCTGTTCAAACCAGCTACCATGCTTCAAAACATACCTAACCAGCATATGTTGCTCAGGACCAGCTTAAACCATCTTATGACCAACTAAAGACTAGCTTAAACCAGTTCAAACCAGCTACCATGCTTTAAAACTAACCAGCATATGTTGCTCAGGACCAGCTTAAACCAGCTCATGACCAACTAAAGACCAGCTTAAACCAGCTGCCATGCTTCAAAACTTACCTAATGAGCATATGTTGCTCAGGAGCAACTTACAACCAGCTCAGGACCAACTAAAGACCAGTTTAAACCAACTCAAACCAGCTACCATGCTTTAAAACATATATAACCAGCATATGTTGCTCAGGACCAGTTTATAACCAGTTTAAACCATCTGATGACCAAACTAAGGACCATCTTAAATCAGCTCATGACCAACTAAAGAGCAGCTTAAACCAGTTCAAACCAGCTACCATGCTTCAAAACATACCTAACCAGCATATGTTGCTCAGGACCAGCTTAAACCAGCTCATGACCAACTAAAGACCAGCTTAAACCAGTTCAAACCAGCTACCATGCTTTAAAACATACCTAACCAGCATATGTTGCTCAGGACCAGCTTAAACCAGCTCATGACAAAGTAAAGACCAGCTTAAACCAGCTAAAAATAATCCACCATGCTTTAAAATATATCTAACTAGCATATGTGGCTCAGGACCACCTTATAACCAGTTTAGGGTGAGTTAAACTAGCTCAAACCAGCTGCCATGCTTTAAAACACACCTAACCAGCATATGTTGCTCAGGACCATCTTAAACCAGCTTAAACCAGTTAAAAACACCATCTACCATTGCTTTAAAACATACCTAACCAGCATATGTCGCTCAGGACACCTTATAACCAGCTCATGACAAACTAAAGACCAGCTTATTATTATTATCAAATGTGACACATTTTGCTTTTCCAGGATTCTTCAATATAAATATCTAGTTCTGCCATGAACCTCTAGATGACGCAGGCTGACAGGTTGTTAAAGTAACTGATGATATTCAGAAGTTCATTGGTTGCGTACGCAACCTAAGAGCTTGCAGCTTAACATTTAAATGGCTGGTAGAATTCACTTGGGCATTTGGCAGCGTGCTTTCAGAGTTCTTCTGAAACCCTCCACCTTCCCCAGCTCCACCTGTATAGATCTGCTATGGGTTATTTTATATGTTATTTGTGCAGCAGCAGTATGTCTTAAATACTCACAGCACCGTATCGCCATATGCTTTGGCAGTAGCAAGCTCCTGTACTTGCTTGCAGCAGCAGCAATAATCTAAAACTACAGCAATAACCAACAGCAGCAGCAATTCAGCAGCAGTGTAGCAGATCTATTTGGCCAAGACCAAATACATTAACACTGTCATAACCATTACCATGCTAAACCTTTCCAAGAGTTGTCATGACAGAAATAGATAAAAAAAAAAAAAAAAAAGCATTAATTTAACAATAACAATTTGTAACAATATAAATATCTTCATGGTTACTTTTAATCAATTTGAAGGATTAGTTCACTTTCAGAACAAAAATTTACAGATAATGTACTCACTCCCTTGTTATCCAAGATGTTCATGTCTTTCTTTCTTCAGTTGTAAAGAAATTATGTTTTTTGAGGAAAACATTTCTTTCTATATGATGGACTTCTATTGTGCCCCCAAGTTTGAACTTCCAAAATGCAGTTTAAATCCAGCTTCAAAGGCCTCTAAACAATCCCAGCTGAGGAAGAAGCGTCTTATCTAGCGAAATTATTGATTATTTTCTAAACAAATTGACAATTTATATACTTTTTAACCTCAAATGCTTGTCTTGTCTCGCCTCTGCAATGCACATGCATAGTCTGTGTTAGGGAATGTCGAAAAACTCCCATCTCGTTTTCTTCCCCAACTTCAAAATCATCCTACATCGCTGCAGAAGTACCAACCCAGTGTTTACAAAGTGAACATACAAAGAATATCAAACGGCCTTTACAAAAAAAGGTAAAACAGCGTTGTTGGAAAATTTTGATGTTGAAGACGAAACAAGATAGGAGTTTTTCGACATACCCTGACTGTATTGACCCAGATTAAACAAACTACGCATGCGCATTGCAGAAACAAGACGAGACAAGCATTTGAATTTAAAAAGTATGTAAATTGTCAAATTGTTTTGAAAATAATTAATCGTTTTACTAGATAAGACCCTTCTTCCTTAGCTGGGATTGTTCAGAGCCCTTTGAAGCTGGATTTAAACAGCATTTTGGAAGTTCAAACCTGAGGGCACAATAGAAGTCCATTATATAGAAAGAAATCCTGAAATGTTTTCCTCAAAAAAACATAATTTCTTTACGACTGAAGAACGAAAGACATGAAATTCTTGGATTACAAGGGGGTGAGTACATTATCTGTAAATTTCTGAAAGTGAACTAATCCTTTAATGCATCCTTGATGAACAGAAGTTCAATTTGTTACTTACTGTTTCTTTGTAATTGTGAAATTTGCTAGCAATTTTTTTTTTTTTTGGTTATACTTTATTTTGATAGTCCATATTCTGCTAACTCTAAGCAACTTTGCAACTATATGTCAAATAACTCATTAGAGTATAAGTAGACAGCTTGCAAAATGACTTACAGTTAGTAGAATGTGTGATGTGGACTTACTTAAAAAATAAATTTATATAGCTCTATTTTTTGTTTATAATAGTCCATTCCCACATGTATTTTAAATCAAAAAAAAAAAAAAAAGGAATGCTGTAGACTAATGACACACTGTTTGTCTGTATCTGCAATTATCACGCCGTTGTCTGTTAATCCTGTTTCCTCTTTAACCTCTAAAAGGAGAGGAAATTAGCTCGGTAGTCACAGGAAGTAAGGCTCCATCGGTGCAGATGGACTGAGTGTGAGAGGAAGCTGACTGGGCCGCAGCGGGGCTGGAGCGCTGGGATGCCCGCTGTGCTCTGGAGGAAATTCTCAGGGCAATCGATGCTAGGGATTAAGGCTGGGTTTTGGGCTCAAAGGCCTGGATCTCAGCGTTATCCTCTAGGGGAACGTTGGGAGCGCAAGTGGAGAGGCGAGGAGCTAACCTGGAACTGTCAAGTGCGCATGAAGGGCTTCTGAAAGCCAGGCAGGAAGATTCGCAGGGGCCGCTTCAATGCGCGGAGCCGCTCGCGCGTGCTCACCATGCCATGGTAACCTTATTCAATATTCTATGGAAGACGGAGCTACTCAAAGTTTGAACTTGGGGAAAAAAGGCAGTCTCTGAAAAGACTGGATGTGCTTAACTCACTTCTCGCTACTTGCTATAGAATCATGCCAGGCATCCATATTGATTCTGAATGGTCAATGCAATCATCTTCACTCGGCACTCCCCGGGGTGAAACCGAACTCGACGCTTGAATTCACGACTCATTACAAAATGAGAGTGAAAAAAACACGCGCACAAGAAGACCATGGGGAAATTACAGGAGAGCTATGGTGAATCTCAGAATTAAACAGCATAATTAATCATAGCAGGAAAAAAAAGACAGCGAGAGAAGGAAAAAAAACAACCACATTGCTAATAAACTTAATAATAATTGCATTTCTTTTCCACATCAGAAAATGCAATCAGTTCAACCATGAACTGACTAACTAATCTGCATCAGCCGTCTGCCTGGCCTTCAGTGCCAAAAACCAGTGACCTGAACACATCTGCACTAAATCTATCCCAGAAAGATGATTTCTTCTGGCATACCAAGAAGTAAAACATATAGTTTCACTTCAAATGAGCAAATAAAGTAAGTTATGTCTTATTTCACCTTATCAGAATCCAAATTATAAACACAAAAATAATTTTAACACTCAGTTCACACTTTAAAATAAACAAATGCTTACAAATAAATGCTGTTTATATTGATTCGATTCATCAATGAAACCTGAAAAAAGTATCACAGTTTTCAACAAATGTTTCTTGGGCAGCAAATCAGCATATTAAAATGATTTCTGAAGGATCATAAGATACTGAAGACTGAAGTAATGGCTGCTGAAAGCTACCATAAATAAATTAAAATGTAAAATAAATAATATATAAAAATTAATTACAATTGTATTAGCATTTCCCAATATTACTGTTTTTACTCTACTATTGATGAATTCATATTTGGTAAGTTTTTTGTTTTGTTTTTTACCAACCCAAACCTTTTTAACCTTTTTTTTTGTCATTTATTACAAAATATATTAGTTAGTTATATGAAAAAATGTGACCCTGGACTACAAAACCAGTCATAAGGGTCAATATTTTGAAATTGAGATTTATACATCATTATTTGGCCAAGAAACAACTATTTGAAATCTGGAATCTGAGGGTGCAAAAAATATTGAGAAAATTACCTTTACAGTTGTTAAAGGTCTTTAATATCCAAATGAAGTTCTTAGCAATGCATATTGCTAATCAAAAATGATTTTTTTTATATATATTTACGGTAGAACATTTACAAAATATCTTCATGGAACATGATGCTTTTGCCATTTAAAAAAAAATGGTCTAGGGTCACAGTTGTGCAAAAATTTTGCTCAAGAATCAAGACTAATGTATGTTTTGTAAGTTTGAGAAACATAAAATGCCCAAACTGTTGCCTATGTGTTGTTTTATTTACCTAGTAAACTTCTTTTTGTCACATTTTTGCTTTACTAATACATTTCCCTTGTAACACTTTACAATAAGGTTCATTAGTTAACTTGAGTCAGCTACATTAGTTAACATGAACTAAGAATGAACAATACTTCTACAGCATATATTAATCTTAGTTAATGTTCATTTTAGCATTTACTACTGCATTATTACAATCACAAGTTCGTTAACATTAGTTAATGCACTGTGAACTAACATGTACAAGCAATGAACAACTGCATTTTTATTAATTAACTAACATTAACAAAGATTAATAAATAGTATAATAAATGTATTTCTCAATGTTAACTAATTCATTGCCATTCAAATGCCACCATATTGTAAAGTGTTACCATTTACAAATCCCACTTCGCTTTATATTCTGTCACTTTATTAGTGGTTTTGCTGTTCTTCTGTACATTTACAAATTGAGACGCTGCACTACCTGTTGTTCAGAATGATGATTTTAGTTTTTTTGATGATGATTTTTATGTAAATTACACTGATATTACCTGTCCAACAAAAAAGAAGAGACTAGGGCGTCACTACTCAGTATTTTCTCCGTCATCTTTTTTTCACATAATGTTTTCCACATTACTGTTGATACTGTTGATCTTCTCACTTCAGAGTCAGACCTAGGCTATTATGCTGCTTCTGCTGGACAAAAATCTCCGCTTTTCTCCACTGGTATAGCAGAATAAGTTTGTTTCATTGTCTAATTTTCGCTCTTCGCAAAAACACATATATGTATAGGCTAAGAAGCCGCAGCCAACTAACGCGAATATTCTCGGATTCTTTGTAACACCGGGGTTGCCAGGTTTTGACAACAAATCCCTCCCAATTGTTACTCTCCCCCTAGTAATTTTCGTATTCCAGGGGCTAAATATCAGATTATTGAGGTTGCTCCTACCGTTCACATGAAAAATAACACAGTAACAGTGTTAAAGTAGCCCAAATTTCGCAGGAAAATCACGGACTTGGCAACACTATGTGCGGGTCATGTTATTTCGTCGTGGCACTGCAACCCGCATCCTGTAAAAAACGCTTTTGTGATTTATAGACCATTTAGATCTTCACAAAAGCAAAATGTATTTCTAAACGTGTTACACAGTTTACACCTAAATTCACCAATTAAGTGTCCAAATACCTTTTGTTACCACTGAAAATACTTACACTTACACTGAAAAAAGTCATTATGAAGTTGATGTGCTTATATCCAACAAAAAAAAAAAAAGCAAAAGTTATCTAGGGCTTGGGTGTTGCTAGCTGTATTTGACTGTTTTCAGCTGATAGTGCCAGCACCATTTACAGCAGCATTCATCAATTTGACCATCAAATGATCAATAACAGCATCCTTACTCCCAGCACTGCCATCAATCGAGGTATCAGAATCGAAACACCCACAGTGACCCGGACAATCGATGTGTAGTCTAAGGACAAACATGGGCCTAAGGAATCTGTCTTGTCCTGTTGTGGCATGAGCCTGGGGGTTAGTTGTCACAAATTTTACAACACTATATATTTCTCGAGGTCAGGTTAATACAATTTATCAAATAGGCTACATTGTTTGTATGTATTGTTGCATGCATTGTTTTGTGTTTCAAATTAACAACACGCCTTTCAGATAAAATCCTAAATGTCAGAGTAGGGCTTTATTGTATTCCCTAGTTATTCAATAAATAGGAAATCACAACATTTAAGTTTAAGACTGGAAACGTGTTTGAATCAATTAGACACAATTTTTGTAATTGCATTTTTCCACTCATTTTTCCCCCCTAAAGAGTCATGAAACACTAAATACATGAATACTAATAAGTCATGAAATACACCATTTGCTGTAGTACGGCTAATGTAAGAATTGGGATGATGGTTACAGGTGGATCTCTGGATGCTGGTGTATTGATATTGATAAGAGCTGCTCCACCTGTGGCGGTATGAATCGTTTGGAGTCGGACGCATCTGAATTCAAGACTCGAAAAGACACGGATGAGCAGCGTTACGTGCCTCGACTGATCATAAGACGAACCGGACATACAGATTTACTTTCAGACTCTGAAACTTTCCGGAAAGTTGCGGGCGAGACTTCTGATCTGCCGAAACAAAAGATTCATGAAACAACGAATCTGTGTGTAGCCTATAAATGATAGCATAAATGCGCATCATATGAGGTTGTTTAAATTAAGTATTTACATTTAGGCTATAATTCTACATAACATGTGTGTTCATAGCATTTATTCTTTTAAAAATGCAAACGCTGGAATAATCATTTATAAACATGCATCTCTACTGAAAATTATTCATCAACGTTAACAGGTGTGAGTCAGAGGTCCGAATGATTTATATGCAGAGAATGTTAAAGGTCCAGTACTGAAAGTTCAACAAGCGAGACACCTAGTGGTAAATTTTTGTCATTGCATGTACAACTCCATTACGCACACACGGATAAACTTATAACAGTGACATTCTACAGAAATGTCCACTTTTAGTATGGAAAGATGTCTTAAAATGTATTTATTTTTCTAACATTTAAACTTAGACCACATTATTAGATTACCTTTTGACTTTATGAATACACATAAAACAGCTTAATGACTTTTTAAAATCTTTTTGTGCATTTATTTACCCATGAGAAAGGTGACACCAGTGACAGTAACACCAGTGGCAATTTTCATGAAAAATGCATATTACAAAATGGCTGCTGCAAGGTATCAAACCTTATGTTGTCAATTATGGTATACTCACTAAATTAAGTAGTTTCCATTTGTATTCAAGTTTTTATTTATTTATTTATTTATTTTTTTATTCCCTAACAACAAAGCAGGTCATACCAACTAAAAGCTTCATATAAAATCATGAGATAAATGAGAAACTTTAACTAAAAAAAAGATTGTGGACTTATTATGGGCCTTTCTTCATAGATCTTCAGGAAATGGGAAGAAGGAAGTCAAGTGATGTCATTAGTGTGATTTTTATTTCAAAATAAACAGTAATAAATACATTTTGGTTAAAGAGTAACACCAGTGACACAACTCCATAGGACCACTACTTTCATTATATATTTTATATATATTATATTTTATAATATTTATTCAGCATTTAGTTTTTTTATGCCATTTAAATCATTTTTTTCTACCATTTAAAACACAATAATGTATTAATTATTTTTTTGTTACAATTGTTCAAATAACTTATTGTTTCGTATAAAGAAATGGGAACCCCTAAAGTGTTTTTCAAGTGTAATATTTCTGGTTAAGGTTAAGGACAGAAAAATGGACATTTCCATGGAATGTAAATGCAACAACATTTAAAATTTTGTAATTAATAAAAATGACCAATAAGCCTCGCCTGTAAGTATAGTAATTAAAAATATTGGAAGTCCAGTGAAATCCAGTGAAAAAAAAAAAGCAAAACATTTTGGTGTATTTTGCCGGGAACTTTGTCAACTACTAGAACATTCCACGAACATGGTGCGCTTTTTATATTTTATACTTGTGGCATTAGAGGCAAAAATGTAATGTTTTTGTCCAGATAAACTGTGTCTAACATGAAATTATTAATATGAAATGTAGCTACATTTAAACACCAAATATGTCTATCCCACAAAACATGATGTGGCATGTTGGTCTTGACTTTCTAAAATCTATCCATTAATCATATTAAACTCCATGATTTCATACATTTTAGAAACTTGTAACTTTTAAAATTTTCACTAACCAGTTTTACTTGAAATAAGCAAAAATAAACTAAAATAAAATACTAAGTGTTAGAAGTGCCACGTTAACATACAGACTCAATTTTTTTTTTACTGTAAACTGACAGGGTTATAACAGAGTTACTTTGAAATAAAACAGGCCTATTAATAGCTTTTGGGTACCTGTCATAAATGAGCAGTTGTGAGCCAGTATGGATGGCCATATGGACCAATATTGTTCTGAAATGTGACGTTGGAAAGAAACTAATAGTATTAGTCAATATAAAGGATGGTAGTGTAACTAGGTAGTCAATAAGATATTTGACATAAAATACGTTTACATATTAGATCAAATAATAGTTTATAAAAATTACCCTATTCAGAAGTTTACATACACTTAATTCTTAATACTGTGTTGTTACCTGAATGACCCACAGCTGTTTTTTGTTTTTTTTAAGTTTGTTTAGTAATAGTTGTTCATGAGTCCCTTGTTTGTCCTGAACAGAAAAATCCTTCAGGCCCCACAAATGTTTTGGTTTTTCAGCATTTCTGTGTATTTGAACCCTTTCCAACAATGACTGTATGATTTTGAGATCAATCTTTTCACACTGAGGACAACTGAGGGACTCATATCAACATGATGCATTAAGAGCCAGGGGTTGAAAACTTTTGAATGGAATGAGGATGTGTAATTATTTTTTTGCCTAAATATCATATTGTTTTCATTTAGTATTGCCCTTCAGAAACAACAGAAGATACTTACATGTTCCCCAGAAGACAAAATAAGTTAAACTTACCCCGATCTTCAAATTCAAAAAGTTTTCACCCCCTGGCTCAACGCTTAATGCATCATGTTTCCTTCTGAAGCATCAGTGAGTGTTTGAAGTAATGAAGCTGAATTTTCAGCATCATTACTTCAGTCTGGTTTGGTGCTCAAGAAACATTTCTTATCATTATCAATATTAAAAACAGTTGCGCTTCTTATTTTTGTGGAAACCATTTTCACGTATCATGTACAGTCTAAATTTCAAATAGAATTTCTTCCTAACAATGTAAGATTCATCACTGTCATATTTAACCAATTTAATGTATCCTTGCTGAATAAAATTATTGAAAAAAAACAAACAAAAAAAAAAAAAAACACTTTTTGATAGTCTATATTACAAGTGACCAAAAAGCACAGACATAATGGAATTAATTCACATTCCACAACTACAAAATAAAGACAAGAGACCAATTTTACAAGATTGATTTATTAACTATAATACAGGTCACAGAAGGCCTTACTGTTTATACACCATTCCCATTGAGACTAATTACCAACTTCTTGGCAAATAATGACATGTATTTTTGTTGATGTAACTTCATTTATTTCTGTATTTTTTTCCATTCTATTTTTTTGCCTTTGTTCATTTTTTTCTTCCACTTTTAATACTGAGAGTGGCAGAGTGGCGGTCTGCCTGACCTGGTCTTGAATCATGCACTACATCATTGTGGCCTTTACACCATTCACAAAAAAAAAGACTGTTAAAAAATGCTTTGTCTCATTTTTTAATTATTAAAATAAAACATAAAAAGAACACCTTTTCTATCACCATTGACTACAGGGCAAAGTGTCAGACCCCCTAACTTACAAATAAACAACCATTCTGAATATAGTTTTGCTCCTTTCTCCTTTAACTTAACAGACAATCTGTCACCATTGTTGAAAAAAAAAAGAAAATGAAACAAAAAATAAAGTGATGCAGCCAAATAAGATTGCTGAACCAATGTCACATTTTTAATACACATTTGTCATGTCGCTTTTTGTCGTCTTCCCCTGCCCTTTTTCATTTCTTGTTTCTTTTTTTTTTTTTTTTTGCACAGTCTTTGGCTGCGAAGGACAGTTGGCTCTGAAAGAATACATTGAAAATACACAGAGAATGCAGCATTCATACACAAAGTACCAGGGGCGTATAAGCCACACAGCTCCCGATTTCCCAAAATATACCATTACTCCTGCTCTCTGAGGGCAAAAGATGTAGTGTTTAAGCAAAAAATTGGTAAAGAGTTGCAGCTCATCACAGCCAATCAGAAGTCAGAGTAGATGTTGATTGACATGTTAAAAGTGGGCGGGGCAGGTGTGGTTCACTGTGGTTAACAGAGAGATATGCACAAAAATGAACTGAAATCTGATGCGGGATACATTCATTTATCTCCCTAAACGTGATTGTTTCACAGTTTCATAACGTCTCCCTGTTTGAAAACAACAACAGACACTTTTGAGTTCAAACAAACATAAAAGTCTGAGAAAATGATGTTATCTAATCTGGAGTAAGTAAACTTACAAAATATAAGTGCTGGTACGAAGCTGAAAGCTGAATGGCAGCTGATTTCTGAATCAGGTGATTATGAATGCATCCAGCATTTTCAAAACAACAAAAACAACTAGCATTAGCGTGAATATGAGCTGAGTTTCAACATGCAATGCCTCTGTGGTCCACTGGGTGGTAGTGCTGTGCTCCAAGAGCCCGCAAATGGAAACGTCTACTCCCAAACTACCACATTAACTTTCCTATTTCACTGCCCAGGTTTTCTTCCCCTAATCTTTCTTTTAAAAAACTTCTGGCATTTTATAAACAATGTCATCCTTCTGAGGTCAACTCTGAAGTCTGATATTTAGTCAGTCCTGACAAAAAGCCACTAACTGCAAGCTCTGATAACGCAAAAAGCACTTTATCTTTTCCGAATGCCATTTTCCCATCCAGCTATGCTACTATCTTCCCTCTCATCCTCCTCTAGGCTTCCACATCTCACTAATTCAGTGTCATCCGAATAGGTACAAGCAGACACTGTGTATCCTCTAGTGCAAACTTCCTTTACCCTTCAGAACTGTGAGGTAACTCTTGATTTAGTGCATACCTCTCCTCCAAACGCAGGTGGACCACAACCTAACCCATCCCTTAGAACTCACCACTCATGTGCGCAAAATGTAGTCGCCAGGATCTAGCGTGAGCCAGAAGGGAGGGACTTCCTGCAAACGTGTAACAAGTATAATAATACGGCTCCCAAATGAACAGACACTGCTGAAGATCTTCGTGGAGCAGGAAACCGTGGGTTGTGTGTTTGTGAGGACATTCTGCAATAAAAGAAGCATTAGTCTTCCAGCATGTTCTGGAGGCTCATGTGATGGGGGATAAAGGTGAGGAAAAGACTTCAAATCCTAGAATGCTGTGCAAAAGCATCCCACGCACATCCTTGCCTGCAAAACTAGATCCAGTTTGTCAAGTTCTAGTTTTGTCTTTAGACTTTTGTGAAGGTTACGAGCAAAACAGGATAAATAAGGGGGAGGAATATGCTTGTGTTGCTGCGTCGGACAAAAGCATTTCTTTTTCGTAATTTGATATCAGTGGTCAGAAGTTACAACTAAAATCTGGTGAATATATAGGTCACCCTGTTGGCCCGCTTAACCTTATTTCTAAGAGGTTGCGTACAGTGGTCACCTGGGCCCATTTGTTTATGAATTCCCCAACACCCATTGGTCGCCAATTGACAAAGATAACGTTGAACCAGCAAGAATGGACCCATTAGAGATCTGGGGTTGGGGTTACCACACTTCATGTGCAGTTGTCTAAGACCCGAGAACAGAGCGGCGCTGCAATTAATGGAGTAGCATGGTGTAGAAAGAGGGCGATGAAGTGTGGTTGACGTAGCTCATGTACTCTTGACCTCCTTCTCGTTCCTCAACTGTGATAAGTCAGGCACGGCCGTGCAATCTCCTTGGAAGTTTCTTCCATTCAATTAATCTCTTTCAGTGCTCCCAAAGTTCTCCTCCTCATCTACAGGTTCACAGCATGTGTTGTTCCGTAGGGGTGTGATGGGGGTGGAGCGAAGGCAGCAGGCTCTGGATTGGGGATTGAGGAGTTGGGGGTGGAGAATGGGGTGGGGATTGTTGGGCAGGGCCGTAGGGCGGAGCTAATGGGGCGTAACAGGCAGAGTAGGCGGAGCTTGGTACGGAGGAGCCAGAAGACAAGGTGGCAGTAGGCGAGGCGGGCTGTCCAGACAGGCCGCTGGGTGTGTCGGCCAAGGGCTCATTGCAGAAGAAGAAAGCACACTGGTGGATAAAGGTCTCGATGATTGTCTGGTAGGTGCGTGTGGCCGTCAGCGCGTCCATGGTGGTGAAATCGGGCCGCATTAGTGTGGGCCAGAAGCAGATGGACAAGTTCTCGCTGGTCATCAGGTTCAGGCGGTTGTTTTTACTCACCCTGAGAGAAAGAGAGAAACAGTGAGAATGGAGAACATTTGCGCAGGCGAGTTTGATCGTGCGTTGCCCTAGGGATGATTCTGACTCTCACTTGTTCAGGTGAGTGATGACGTATCTGAAGACCTCGTAGTTCTCTCGAGGGAACCTGCGGAGCACGTCCTTCATGGTGTGGAGGCGCTGTTCTCGATCATTGATTTCTGCAGGGGGTCGAGAGGGAACACAGGATGAGACACAAACGCATTTATTTTCTTTATGCTTCACACGTGTTCACTTGTCCCACAACACACAAATAGTTAGAGGGCGACAAACACACTGGAGTCTTGACAATGGCTTCAAAGACTTTGTTTCTGCAATGTCTTGGCCTCTCTTAATACGACATCTCAAACATTGTGTCCTATTCGTTTCTGTAAAGTGACAATTGTTATAAATTACTCCCCCTTAATGTCGTTCCAAAACTGTAAGAGCTTTATTCATCTTCGGAACACAAATGATATTTTTGATGAAATCCGAGAGCTTTCTGACCCTGTATAGACAGCAACGCAACTGATTTGTTCAAGGCCCAGAAAGCTAGTAAGGACATTGTTAAATGGTCCATGAGACATCAGTGGTTCAACCATAATTCTATGATGCTACAAGAATACTTTTTGTGTGCAAAAAATAAATAAATAAATAATGCCTTTATTCAACAATTTTTCTCTTCCGCGTCAGTCGACGCATTCACATAATGGTACTCTTGTGAACGTTTTTAAAAAAGACAGAAGAGAAATAATTGTTGAATGAAGTTATTTTTTCCATTTTCTTTGCACACAAAAAGTATTCTTGTAGCATCATAAAACTGATGTCACAAGGACTATTTTATCGATGTCCTTACTACCTTTCTGGTCTTGAATGTAGTAGTTGTGTTGCTGTCTATGCAGAGTCAGAAAGCTCTCAGATTTCATCAAAAATTTCTTAATTTTTGTTCTGATGATGATCAAAGGTCGTACGAGTTTGGAACGACATGAGGGTGAGTAAATAATGACAGAATTTTCATTTTTGGGTGAACTATCCCTTTAAAAACTGTATGTACTATAAGCTGTATCCCACATATACAATGTGTTCAACCCTGTAACTATAATAATCCACTCTTTAAGTTTCATTACATTGTAACATTTTGGAAGTAAAAATGTAGCACATTTCCACAGCATAGTGGGAATACAAGTAAACAATCACTTTTTTTTTTTTTTTTCCCAATTTCTACAAAATGTTTTAAAAAGTTGTTATTTTAAGTAGTTCGTCAGGCTTAACCATCAACCATGTTACCCAAGTCCTACCAACAGGGTTGAATGTTGCAAATACAAAAAATATTAAAAAATTAAAATAAAAACATGTAAATACTTAAAATTTACATTTGGTTGCAAACCAGCTGGTCCTTGCCAAGTGACATCTTAATTCAAACTTAATCTGCAACTGTTACCTATTCTGTTTTATTTGCCAGTATATTTTAATATAACCTTTTACCAAAGATTTCATGAATTTTTTTTTTTTTTTTTTGTGGGGGGGGGGGGGGTGGATTTGGAATTAAACTAGAAAAAAATACTATTTTAAAATTCCTTAATTTTTAAAAATAGTTACATAAAACAAATTAATAATTACAATAAAATAATAAAACAGTAAACAGACTGCTAGTTTTGAACCAGATTTGCAAGCAATGCTGAACACTAATAGAGACTTTGATTGAATGTATGTGCAGAAATTGAATCACTCTAGTTGCTCCAGATGAAATGTGTGTGGGGACTCTTTCTTAAAACACTATCCATGTTTGGCTTTGGGACCTCAGATTGCTTGGAAGCTATGCTTGAGGAAGTAATTCAGGAATAATGAGTTCTAATATGCACAAAGGAAGCAGCACACTCCACCTAAATCAATAAACAACAACTCTAGGGAGGAGTAACAGTGAAAAGGTGTATGTGTATGTGTGCATACTAGACTTCCCATCAGTCTCATCTGGGGTGACCGAGGGATTGTTCAATGAAGCACGGTGTCTCTCTCACTCACACACACACACACACACACACACACACACACACAAACAGTACATGTATAAAAATAATTGTGTAATGTGTGCAGTCTCTCTCTCTCTCATACACACACACACACACGCCCTGGGTGCAGTGAGCTTGATGGTTGCGGTGAGTCAGAACGGCTTACATCAGCCCTTAACGCTGTGAGCCTTGTGTCAGAACATGTGACCACTACGGCAGATGTGTTCCTCCCTAGATACACACACACACACACACACACACACACACACACTCTGATGTCAGCATTACACACATTTACACACTGACATCAGCATTATGCATTGTGGCCCCAGATGCAGAATTACTGCAGTAACTAGAAGGAAAATGTGCAGAACCACCATAATGCCAGGTCGTTGCTATATGGTTGCTAGCAAGGGTGATTTTTAGTGCATTTAGTTTGTTTCTAGAGTTTTCTGGGTCTTGCTCCAAGAGCAAAATAGCACAAACACTGAACAAAGATGAAACTTCCTAGTGAGCATGCACTGAGCGCCTACATTTGTGCATGATTTTAAATAGAGTATTTCTAAAAAGCTACACATTTGGCTGTATGTGTATGCTAAGCGTTTACATCAAAACTGAAGTACTCAAGATTTGGTATTTGAATGAAACCATGACCTCAGTTATTAATAGAAAAGTAGTAATAGTGATCTCAAAAGTCATGGTGCAATGCTAGTCCTAGACTTCTAGGGACCCTAAGTAAAACTTGGTTGGGGGCCCCTGTCAGTGTGTTGATAAAAGGTCCAAAATAACTCCCAACCCAAAGTCAGTTCTTTCAAAGCAGTTGAAAAACAAACAACAGTTGAAAGACTCTTTGAAAGAGTTGAAAGAGTCAGAAATACAGTAAAACAAAGACAATTACAAACAATACGACAAATACAGTAGGAAAAAAAAAAAAATTAAACAATTTCGCCTTTAACAGCCTATTATACAGAAATGGAATAAAGTAATGTAAAATGTAAAAAATAAAACAGTGAATTAAATATACATAGATTCTAAAAAAAATACTATAGTTATTCTGTAAAGTGCAGTAAATGATTGTCATGTTTTCTTTTGTTGTTTGATTAATATTAAATGACAAAGGCAGCAGCAGGTTTATTAGGCTGCTGTCACTTTAAGACCAAATGCACAGATCTAATGGCGTGTACACAACCAAAAGCAAAGTGAATATTCACATCGCGTTATCACTACAGATTAACTGTGGGAAGTTTTTCACGCCACTCATGTGAATAAAATCTTGTTTTTCACATCATTTGCCCGAATCGGCCAGACTGACAGATTTAGTGGTGTGCACACCAAACGTGAAGTGAATATTCTCAATGTGTTATCTCTGTAGATTACTCGCAAGATGTTTTCTGTGGTACTTGCATAAATAAAATCAGATGCAATTGAGGTGTATATTGTGCGTTCGCGGCAAAAGTGCACAGATCTAACGGCGAGTGCACACTAAAAGCGAAGCAAAAAACCACTATTTTACTTGCAGGATGTTTTTCGTGTCACTTGCGCAAATAAAATCATCACAAAATGCTATCATGGTGATTGATTAAATGCACAGATCTAATGGTGTGTGCACATCAAAAGTGAAGCTGATATTCGCAATGCTCTCTAGATTATTTCTGAGATATTTTTTACGTGTCACTCATACAAAATCACTGCGTTATTTTCTGATACAACCGTGAAGAGTCAAATTGGACATTTCTTTTTGTATTTGTCTATTTAATCTCATGACCGAAGCCCAGAGTAGCCTACACTTGTCTATGTTTTGCTCTGTCTTGGATAACACGCACAGAATGCTGCCTGGGGAACAGCTTTTTTTTAGCAGCGCAATACGCAAGTTTTTTTTTTTTTTTTTTTGTATCGAGCACATCCAGAAAGGGAATGTATATAGTTTTCATAATCAAAACAAAACTAAAATTCTACATTGAGGGAAAAAATTATTTGATCCCCTGCTAATTTTGTACGTTTGCCCACTGACAAAGAAATGATCAGTCTATAATTTAAATGGCAGGTTTATCAGAACAGTGAGAGACTAATGACAAAAAGAATCCATAAAATTGCAATTTAATGAGTGGAATAAGTATTTGATCCCCTATCAGCCAGCAAGATTTCTGGCTCCTAGGTGTCTTTTATAGAGGTAAGGACCTGAGATTAGGAGCACTTTCTTAAAGTGAGTGCTCCTAATCCCAGCTTGTTACCTGTATAAAAGACACGTCCCCAGAAGCAATCAATTAATCAGATTCCAAACTCTCCATCATGGCCAAGACCAAAGAGCTGTCCAAGGATGTCAGGGACAAGTAGACCTACACAAGGCTAAAATGGGCTACAAGACCATCGACAAGCAGCTTGGTGAGAAAGTGACAACAATTGGTGTGATTATTCGCAAATGGAAAAACACAAAATAACTGTCAGTCTCCCTCGGTCTGGGGCTCCATGCAAGATCTCACCTTGTGGAGTTTCAATGATCATGAGAACTGTGAGGAATCTGCCCAGAACTACACAGAAGGATCCTGTCAATGATCTCAAGGCAGCTGTGATCTGAATTTGTTTTTTTGTTATTCGATCTCTCACTGTTCAAATAAACCTACCATTAAAATTATAAACGGATAATTTCCAAATTAGCAGGGGATCAAATATTTTTTTTCCCCTCACTGTATAACTGATCTTTGAAAGCAAGGGGGCCCCTGGTGGTGTGGGGGCCCTGCCCAACTTGCGTACTTTGCGCATACTGTAGGGAGGACTGGCACTGGGAAGATGCATTTAAAACCTAATTGTTGTTTTTAAGTCTGAATATGCAAATATCAGGTAATTAATCAGAATAAACCACCACCGCCGCTGCCAATCACAAAAAGCATTAATCTAAATATCCCGTCGAGATGTCTAATAGATAGCAGATCAACAAAGCGAAGGCATATTCAGGTCTTATTGCAGTGCAGGTGCTTCCTGTGCTTTCAGAGACTAAAACAGAACAAGCCTGCTGGGTTGTTGCCATGGCGTCCAGTGACAGACGGACCAGAGCAAAGCCCCGCCCACCACCTGCAGAGAGTGACACGACAGTCAGGTGACCTGCCGTCTGTCCTCTCCCTGCATTACCTCTTCCTTCTCACTCTCAATGGGCTTCTGTAATGTTCTTGCATTAAGTGTTTGGTTATAAGACTTAAACTATTAATAAGTGTTTTTTCTAAGACAAATATCACTGTTATGATTGCTTTTATTTAAGGTTAGGAGTCTGTACAAGTCCACAACCCTAAGCATAAAAGGCCTAGTTCATCTGAATGACTTACTTTCTTCTACAGGACATGAAAGAAGATATTTTGACAAATGTTGGTAAACAAAAAACTTGCTTACCATTGACTTGCACTGTATGAACTAAAACACTTGACATTTTTTTAAAAATATCTTCTTTTGTGTTTCACAGAAGAAACAAACCCACACACGTTTGGAATGACATGAAGGTGAGTACATAATAAGACAAGTTTAATTTCTAGGTAAATTATTGCTTTAATCTTTGCCGCGTAACTTTTCCCGCACATCAAACGCTGCTCAGAAGACATTACCAACCGAACGGCAACGCCCAGACAAACACCCATAGCATACTGAATAATTTAACCAATCAAAACTCCTCTTTTGTGCTTTACTACACCAGGTTTGGGTGTTACGCTTTATTTTCTGCTGAATCAGGCCTGCTGTTTGTGAAACTATTTCAAGCATGGTAGGACTTGAGAGGGCTTGTTTATTGAGAAACAGTCTGGAGTGAAGGACTAACGGCAATCTTAGGCTTAGGTCTCATGGCTTGTGTTGCTGGCTTGGAACGATGCCCAGAGCAGACAATGCTTAACTTCACACTGAGAGAGAGAGAGTGTGTATTAAAGAACGGGAAAAGAAGTCTATAATACCGCAACAGGAAAACGCACTGCAGAAACTCAATCCATTTCTACTCGCTGGCTTATCTCTTGTTTTTCTTGTTCTCCCGCTCTACACACAGGATGTCCAGCAGAGGAGCTCTCCAGAGCTCACTAACCTCAGAGGACTACAACCAAGTATACTGCTTTCTGACAGTAAACATCTGGCCATGGAAAATCTTCCTTGTATCAGTGTTTTTATTGATTGTGAGTCTATTGTTGATACTCACTGAAGGCCTCCACTAGCTCCGTCTGCATGCTGTAGGGTACCAGAGGATCAGGCAGCTCTGAGAAAAAGCTCTTCATTGCTCCAGCCACCGTGTTCACAGACATGTCCTTCTCAATCAGGTCAATGTTAGGGTCTGTAATGTACAGAAAGAGAGAGAGAGACTTTGGTTAGACTTAAAAATGGAAGTTTGTGAATCACTGCAGCTTCTCAAGCAACTCGCAAATTACCATTCAAAGCTCGAGAAAATACGTGCCTCTATATACATTGCTGCAACAATGTACGTAATTACGTACCTTACTGCAGGTTTCTCTGCAGTTTAAAAGTGAAATCTCCAGAGAGTGGAATTTAAATGCTTGTTTAATATGTCATGCATGAAACAGGCATGTATTGCTGCATTTTTATTACACTGCTTGAGGTACGCATTGCAGCTGTTCAGAATTCAAATATCCGAGTGTCACTAAAGTGTTGCTCTATCGTGTAGGAAATATCCCCTACACCAAACCCAACATTAAACCTACCTGATAGTGTTAGCAAATGAAAAAGTGATATAAAACGCATGTGTTCATGCAGCCGTGCTATTTTAACTTCCTTATGCAGATTTGAGATGTTTTGTTGAACTGTAGTTTCACAGGGTTCTTACCGGAGCTCTTTATCACTCAAGTGCAACACCGTACCGGGTAAACCTACTAAATTAGGAAACTCATGCATATGAAGATGTATATGTGACGATACCATTCAAAAGTATCAGTTTTCAAATTGCACAGGATGTTAAAATATTTTCAAAGTCATACATACTATTCTAAAGTAATTAGGCTTTATTAATCAAAACTCTCTACTTGCAAATCATATTTTTTGTGAAAAGGAATAAAAAACCTCTATTGTTCATTTTAACTGGAAGCTGCAGTGATTCATACATATAATACTTTTTCAGTTTTGCAGAAATTTATATAGAGGCATGTATTTCCAATGAGTCTATGTTTTAAATGACTGTCTAAAAAGTTCTATGTAAAAGAAAAAAGGAAGTGTATCATTTTCAGGGTGCGACTGGTTAAGTGTACATTACTCTTCAAATGGGTGTTTCCTTAACTTAAGGCAATTTTGTGCGTCTGGGGTTGATTTTTATTAAAGCCAACAGATTTCAGTATGATCACATTATAATGATCTTACAAACTTTGCCATGCATAAAAGGCTTGTGAAAAGTATTTTTGTTAGTTAGATTTCACAAACGTTTTATTTATAAATTTAGTTTTACCTTTGGTGCCTACGAAATCTACGATTACGAGATTAAAGTAATATTTTGACAATAAAGTCGAAATATTTTGAGAACAAAGTCTACATGTTTCAAGAATAAAGTTGAAATTATGAGAATTAAATCGTAGCAGTTAAAGTTATAACATTTTAGTACAGACCATGCATGCAAATGGCAGGCCATTGGAATGTATTCGAATATACGTTGGATTATTAGCAGAAATCATACCATGTGTTATACTCGCAGGGGTCTGTCTCTGATTGCAGTCATTAGGCCTATTTGTAGTGTGTCAGCCACCCAATAATAGCAATAAGCTTTGTGCTTTTGGTACTTAAAAAGTCTAAATTTTTAAAATCTGTCCATTTTATAGCGAAACACAAACAATATGTCTTGCAATAATGTGTTTCTCAAGCTCCTAAATGTGGTGGGACAGATCGCTGTATTCATGTGAATAAATCGTCTTTTTGATTACAATGAGACATTTGTTTCATTAAATTATACTGTTTTCTTTGTCAAAAAAGCACCAGCTACTCCGCAAAAATGCCTATGGCGTCCAATCTTTCATTCCTCACATGTATTTTATTAAAAACAACAATAAAACGTTCTAACGGTTGAAGTGGACTCTAACTCATTAATATAAGTTATATTGTTGTCTTTTCTAAGGTAAATAAATGACTATTCACAAGCTGTTTTATTCACGGTATAATACAGTAAATGATATTAATATTTAACGTCTTCTATTCATTATTTGTAGCGCACCAGCCACCAAGTAATCACAATCATTTTGTGCTTTGTTGCTTTTAATATAACAGCTCAGCTTTCAAATTCTGTCAGTTTTATCATGAAATTAAAATTATAAATGTGTTTTTCCTCTTTATTTTAAGTTTATAACATGATATAAACCTAAAAGAACATCTGGACTGATAAATACAGTATAGCCTAATTTATCAAATGCATGTCTCACTGCATTCGGAAAGATGGCTGATTCACATGGCGCTTAAACTGAGGCCAATACAGCTGTCATGCCACATTAAAGAGCGTGAAAAACACATTATTGTAATAGACATTACATTATTGTTTGTATTTCACTATAAAACTGAGACTTTTTAAAACTGAGACTTTGGAATATTTTCCAGTAATCCCAATTCAGGCCATTTGCATGCATAATAGGCTAGAATATACTCTCAAAATATTATAACTTTAATCTTGTAATTGCTATGAATTAATTCACAGAATTTTGACTTTACTCTCAAAACATTTTGACCCCATTTTCATCATTTTGACTTTATTGTTGAAATATTTTCACTTTATTCTTGAAATATTGTGAGTTTAAATACTTTTATTATTTAACGTGGCACTAAAACGGCATCGTAGGTGCCAGACCTTCAATCTAAAATTGTGAAAATAATTCATATTTGTAAAATGGATTAAGTTTAATAATTTAAACAAAGAGTGAAGTAAACAAACCATTTCAAGCTGCTGTGACTGAGTGGAGACAGGGGCTAATTAGCATATTAATAGCCTGCATATACTAAATGAAGTAAATGGTATATAGAAATGATTTAATTTTGATTTTCTAAGATGAGTTTTAAGGTATATAAATAAAATTAGTGACTGCAGAAGAATGAAGGAGGAGAAGTTATTTCAACCAATCAATAAATAAATAAAATAACAACAACAAAAAAATAAAAATAGATAATAAAGTAGTATATAAATGTAACTGTCTGTGGAGAGTTTGAGATTAATATTAGAAATTAAGGTAAATATCATTAATGTGATAATTATGTGCATTACTTACAATTAAGCTGAATTTTTTTTTCTTCCAAATTAAGCAACAATTTACTTAGAACACATTAAATGTTAGATGTTAATTTGGCCTTAGAAAGACAAAGGAGTCATTGTATTCCAAAAATGATGAAAATGCCATTTCCATCACAAAACGTTACTGAACAATACATTCATTTGTACTTTATCACTATCAGAAAACAAACTGCAAATTAAATTAAAGAAACTTCTAACTAAAAAAAAGGCCACAGTGCCAATAACTGAAGAAACACTGTGACCTGCACTATATTT
This sequence comes from Cirrhinus molitorella, assembly GCA_033026305.1. Classification (NCBI taxonomy): domain Eukaryota; kingdom Metazoa; phylum Chordata; class Actinopteri; order Cypriniformes; family Cyprinidae; genus Cirrhinus; species Cirrhinus molitorella. The sequence goes on from CM065134.1 coordinate 22,389,864, forward strand.
TTGAGTCACTCTAACTCTGCAATACATTATGAGATTTATGAACCGAAATGAAAAGCCAAAGAACTGGCACCAGGATGAATGGGAAGGCTAATGGACACATTTCTCTAGATATTATAGAGGCACATTGATTTGCATTAACAATATCTTTTGCTTAAAACCAGAGATCATATGAACATTACCGAGAGTCAGCTTCTTTTCTTCTCACAAGGGGTCTTTCTGAAAGCACAAGCCCCTTTTAATCAAACCTGCCACTCTTGATGTCTGGATGCATCTCTAATCTCTCATCTGATCCAGCAAAATGTGTATCTAATTGGAGATTGTGTGCTTAGTGTGCAGGCGCAAAATTGGTGCATAGGAGAGAGTGAGAGGTTACGAGACGCAAACAAAACAAGCGGCGACTAAAACCACAAAACAATTTTGATCTGCGGTTCTGCCAATGAGATTTAGCTAAAGCTAAAAAACACAGACAAGCACTCTACATTCTTATTACAATCTGAAAGTAAACTTTCAGCCCAGCATGTTAAATCCAGTTGACCCCAGATCAGTTACTCTTGCCGTCCTGATTCTATTTTATCAGAGATCGATAATGGCTGTGTAGCACCTGATTGTGAATCGTCTGACATTTCTCCACCTGCTCACGCTAGAGTTGGCCGGGATGCTGCTGAGCACATTCCCGCGCAGTAATTTCCGCCGTAATTGTATTGTCACCTGGCTGCGCGGGGTTCTGATCGATCAGACACGAGCCTTCGCCTTCTATTAGCTCATGCTGATCCGAACCGGGCCCGAGCAGATCAGTGGAGCGTGTGCGCTCGCGGTTCATTACCCAGACCAATCTGCTGGTAATTAACTGACCTTCTCTTCCGGCGCAAACACACAAACAGTGAGGCACACACACAGATACACATCTACAGCACACAAGTTTCTTTAGAGCGCTTAATGAAATGAAAATTTGAGATTTGGGCTTTTAGTCCATGTCTATTAACCAATAAAACATATGAGTGTTTACTAGTGTGTATTATATTTTGTATATTTATTACATGCATATAAATTTGGGCTGTCAAAGCAATTATGCATGATTAACTGCAGCCAAAATAAAAGTTTGTGTTTACGTATGTGTGTGTGCTGAATATATTTGTGTATTTAATAACATTTATATAAATTAAGGCTGTCGAAATGATTAATTACGATTAATTGCAACCAAAATAAAAGTTGGTGTTTACATATGTGTGTGTACTGTATATATTTATGTGTATTTAATAACATTTTATTAGTTATTTTTATATTGTATAATATTTATAACATGTATATAAATTAGGGCCGTCAAATGGATTAATCACAATGAATCACATCCAAAATAATTTGTTTACATATGTGTGTGTACTGTATATATTTATGTGTATTTAGTAATATTATTTTTATATTATATAATATTAATAACATGTACAGTATCTCACAGAAGTGAGTACACCCCTCACATTCTCATAAATATTTTATTGTATCTTCTCATGTGACAACACTGAAGAAATGACACTTTGCTACAATGTAAAGTAGTGAGTGTACAGCTTGTTTAACAGTGTTGCTAAGTGAAAATGTCCAAATTGTGCCCAATTAGCCATTTTCTCTCCCCGGTGTCATGTCTCCACAAGGTTTTAGGTGTAAATGGAGAGCATGTGTGTTAAATTTGGTGTTATTGCTCTCACTCGCTCATAATGGTCACTGGAAGTTCAACATGGCACCTCATGGCAAAGAACTCTCTGAGGATCTGAGAAAAAGAATTGTTGCTCTACATAAAGATGGCGTAGGCTATATGAAGATTGCCAAGACCCTGAAACCGAGCTGCAGCATGGTGGCCAAGACCATACAGCGGTTTAACAGGACAGGTTCCACTCAGAACAGGCCTCGCCATGGTCGACCAAAGAAGTTGAGTGCACATATATTATATATATATATATATATATATATATATATATATATATATATATATATATATATATATATATATAATATCCTACCATTTATACTCTATTAGTATGAACTATATATACACACACGTCTTAATATCTTTAAAAATGAGCAAGCAAAAATAGACATTATGCTGCCTCGTTTTAAGTATGCACATAATACAAGCATAATTCTATGTGCTCTGACATTATGCTTTCATAATGGCCCTCGGTGGGCCGGATCAATAGCTGTGGATCAGTCCCGGTTAATTGAGCTTATCTGCTCTACAATGTGCTCATTGATGGAAATGCGATCCATGCACGGAGGAATAGCTGCCATTTCTTTGAAAGCAACGAGGTCAGCAGGGTCTGCTGTGACTGGCGAACTCAAACTTTTCCCCAAGGCAAATGTGAGTAACAGAGTTCTGTATGTACTATGATATCCATGAGATGTCTTTAGATTATGCTGCTACAACAGCAGGGTAATGTGAGAGCATGGAAGTTCATGGAGGCCAGACAAGCAGAGAGAGAGAGAAAACAGAGAGAAGGAAAGCAGGTGGTGGGAGTCATTGCTCTTGTTATACTTTGGTAATGTTCTTAGCTTCACAAGCTTTTTTTAAGTGGTACTTTTGAAACAGTACCATGTATTGTAATTTATGTTGTTTTTTTTAAAATACAGTGTAAATTGTATATGGGCCACATCAAATTTTCAAAAGTGATTTTATATACATAGAAAGCATATTAAAGGCAAGTAAAGTGTCTACTTAAGTATCTACTAAAAGTGTTAAAATGTGGGCAAAATAATCTACTGTCATTCAGCGCAAGAGATGCATTTATTTAAAAATGAAATTATATACTCATTAGAATTAAAGAAAAAAGCTGACGTATGGGTAAAACCTATTGGTTTGAAATACAGTAGCAAAGACTGGTAAAGATTTAAAAGTACAATTAACTGGTTTTGGTGCCTGGACTGTGAGTCGTTTAATATCATCTAATAATTCTTGTTCTAAACATGCTTTTATTGTTTGATGTTTGAAAACCCCTTTTTGTCTTGACCCACATTTTATGGTAATATTTTATACATCAAAGTAACACTATCACATCTAGCAATTAGTTGTGTAAGCAATTGTTAGTTGTTTTAGCAATTGTCACTGAGATGAATGGAAACACCAACAGACAGTTTTCTCCAGATTTTATAGACTGCAGCTTTGTAAGGGCAGTTTTGTAGCGAATACGATTCATATCTGAAACGCTACAAAACATATTGCTGGACTTCAAATTGCAACAGTTATTAGGTGCGTCTGAAATGGCATACTGTCTAGTAGGTACTACATTTGATAAGAAAAACTTTATGTGTGAGAATTCTGGTTTATTAGCAGTAGGGAAATAACGAGAACAACAACAACTGGCAGTAAATGATAAAACTATTTCCGCTACGAAAAAATAAAAAAGTGCTCATAATTGAGATAATACATTAAAAACATGATAAGACACACCAATTTGCAATATCAAGCAGCAAAAGTAGCTGGACATGGACGAGACAAAGCCAGACCAACAAAAAACACAAATGGTGCGCCTACTATTACGGGAAGTAATAGCTTTTGGATAATATGAAAGTTTTGTATAATTAAATTAAGTATGTTGCCACTTTCACATTATCCACCAGTTTCAGTTGCGTCATTTTTCTGTTAGTCACAACACCCATGGCCTCATGATAGTAAAATATCCATAAGATGCACACTTTGGAATATCAACATAAGTGGTCAGTCATCTGGAAACTTTTGGTTTTAAATACAACAAATTCTTATTACTCATTTTACATACTATTTTTTCCCCCACAGGAATTGTCTTATGTGTAGGAAACTTTTCAACTTAACACATAAAATCCAGTGATCTCGTCTACTCATCTACTCTGTCTTTGATAATTGGTTTGATTATTGTTTCATTATTGTTGTGTCAGATTATCAAAGAGATCAGAAGTCTAATCAAACAGTCTAAAAGTTACTACTTTCTCTGGTGCTGGCAAAAGCACATACTTCAGTGAGTACATGTTACTTTGTACTGAGACAATACCATTACATTTTCATCTCGATATCGCAAACTTCAGCATCTAGCATTTACTTTTAGATTCATACATTTTTAAAGGTTTATTTATATATTTTAACTTTATTTGATTTGTAAAGTGGGCAGGAACAAACGTAAGAGTGAGAAAGAGGATGGGAGACTTTGACAGGTTCATACTAGGGCTGTCATGATGTCAGACATTCACTACACGATTATCATAATTCAATATTATCATGATATCTACAGGAATTGTCACATTTAAACACAATGTAGGGAAGCAGAAAGAGACTTTGTAACCATAACTGTACAAAAAGAATTTTTGAAAAGAACTGTCTATCAGCATAGCTAACACCCCATGTTTTTTTTACAAGATCCAAAAAACTCCCACACTGGTGAACAAACTTTTTCGGCTGAAGATAGAGTGTCTTGTTTTTATCTGTCATCTCGTCTGACATGATTTAGTGCAGCAGTACTAGCTACACACGGAGTCGTCGTCTTTATTTTTCCATTTTCTGATGGATGTCAAACTGTATTAAAGGTCCACTGAAGTGCATTGAAACATGCAGCATTATTCTATCTGTTGACATAATTTCAACAAAAACAGGAAGACAGGGTGGGACATATTCAGCAGTCCCATCCCCTTTTTTAAATGGTCAGTAGTGTTTAGTTTATATCACAGCTGAGGTCAGAGCCATTGAGCTGGGTACAGCCGCATTGGCAGTGTATGACAGCCACAATCTCATCCATATTGCATTATCTATTATATAAAATAACATTCTGTGTAGAATTCAAATGTGTCCGATGTGTTTTATGGTACGCGCCAATGACGCTTCGGATTCCAGAGAGGATTTGATTGGACAGAAAGTTTGATGAGAAGCTGAAATGCAGAGTGATGTCATCAAAATCACTGATCCATATTGGCAGAAGTTAGAGACTATAACTTATGAATGCTTATATCTTCTAAACATGAATTTGTCATTGTTTTAGAGCACACTATCTTACAGATAGTCGTAAAGCTAACATATTCACACTAAAAGTTAAAAGTTAAAGTTAAAAATCTGTTTTGATACAGCCAACTATTATGATGGAGTGCCAACCGATTACAACCTAGGGCTGGACGATTAATCGAAAAGTAATCTCAACTGGAATTCATAACCACTAACCTAATTTTCCCATGGCATTTTTTTTTTATCCTGTTATCCTAATGCTTGACCATTAAAAACATACTACCACGTCTCGTTTTAGATGCATAGATATGCTCTGTGTGAATGGCCAAGAACCTAGAGTAAATAATTGTGCATATAGTGTGACAGGACAAGATCACCAAGAGAAAGATCACAAGCAACAGTGATCATGAATAAGATTCACAAGAACAACTATGAGGACAAAAAAAAAAAAAAAGAGAAATTTAGCTGATTATCGAGGTTCAAACAGTAAGACATTTAAGCAGATATGGAAAAAGATGATGTGTATTTAACAAACCCACAACCAGCTAATTCAATGATTAAAAAGAGCATTTTTTCACAATTGTAGGTAATTTGCCATAGAAATATGTTGTTTATTAAAATTTATGGCTGTTATAGCACCACCTGTGGTCCGATCTCCTTAAAACTTTGAATGCTTATTTAGAATCACCTGTCGCATGAGCTCACCAGGTTCTGTGAAGTTTTGAGCTTTCCTTTAGGCTTTATAGGATTCTGGGTAAATTTGGACAGTTTAAATGACCCCATTATAGCCTCCCAAAGGGTAAATTTCAACATGTTTTGATAATTATTGACCTAGCGAGTCCAGGAAATTGTACAATGTGGCTACGTTTTTTTCCAGATTGAGTGAAAAACCTACGACTAGTTCGCAAAAGTAGGTTTTTTACATCTTGCCAATCATTTAACAAATTATTTGACTGACAGCAGTGGTTCTAGAGGCAAAGTTGTCTGGAATAAGGAGTTCTATCATATGATACATGTATGTGCGAAAAACTCATTCTGTTCAGGAGTTCTAGGCATTTTGCTAAAAGTGTCCATGCCCCTTTCGAACGCTTTACGTCCCTTTGCAACGGTGAGTCAAAAGTTCAACCTTTTTTTTATAATTATTAATATTTACTCTCCAGAGAATCTGTCTTCACTGGTTTGGTTCCAATCAGGTGAAAAACCTTGGAAAATTCAGAAAATTTAGCCGGGGTCACAATCAAATCTGAGGCGTGGGTTTTGTCTGGCGTGAGTCAAGGATTCCAACTAGATAAGACACTTGATCCTGTGACTGACAGTTTAGGAGTTTTGAGCAATTTCATACTTTTGATAGTATGTTGCACCCCAATCGGCTTGATGGTGACACTGTAGATAGTGTACTACCATCCTTCCAAGGTTCAAGTCCCTACAACTTGCGGTTTGGTCTGCACAATCAGTTTTACATAGAGATTGTTGATGCTTGACCACTATTACAATTGCAATAGGGTTCCAGCGGTATGCGATTGAACCCTTAATAGAACAAAATTGCTCATTAATCGCAATAAAGGTAAAATGTTCAATGAATCAAGATTTTTCTTTTTTGTCAGTCATGTCGTCCAGCCCTATTACAACCAGAAGCAACCACTGTGTTTCTGTCACTGGATTATTTACAGTATTTCTGTTTATTGTGTCTATTTTACATTTTTCATTCAATATCATGATTATCATTGCATTGTGACACCCATAATTCATACTTATTTCAAAACTGCCATGGTAGCTTCAGTCTCAGAGCTTAGACTGATTCAAACCGACAACGTTTTTGGGCGATTCATTAAAAGATTTTGACTCATTTGTTCACAAACTGAACTACATTAGCATGCTGTGTTTGTTTTTGTGTGCATCTAACAAAGACAATATCAATTTTATTGTGGTGTATGGACTTCTCATAACATTCATTTCACACTGCAAGATGCAAAATGGGAAAATGTGATTTCTTTTGCAGAAGCCGATTAGCATTTAAATGCATTATTCGTGCCTGGCTTGAATAATTTCTAATACTGAATTGTTTAAATTTACCCTTACTAATTTCACTCCTTGGTATTTCAACTTATGTTCTACTTCACTATTTCTAAATTGAATATTACTGCAAATTACTTAGCTGCACTAGATTTCGTTCTATTTATACATATCAGTCATGCCAATAAAGCACACTAAATTTAAACTGAAGAGAGAGATTGAAAGAAAAAGAAAGTGAAAGACAGACAGGTCACGTGACTCACCCTGGTCAAACTGCCGCTGCATTGCTTCCATCTCTGCCTTATTTCCACTCACCCTGTAGATCCCCTCTGTGCTCAACCCTGTGAGAGAGAGATGACATTAATTAATGAGTTTTGCACTCCATTCATTTTACACAGTCTCAGAGTTTGATAAGAGCCAACAATGGCGTTATCTCCAGCTCAGAATGTACAATGCATTACACATATTTAATTTATATCTGCGGTTGCTAATTGTCCGACCACACTCCAACTGTCAGATCTTCGCTGTTTGACTTATCAGTCATACATGAAGAATGAGCTCTGCCACAGGCAGAGAGCAGCTTGTGTCTTGTGCCCCGCAGACGCAGAGCCAGAGAATGGCTCGTCTTGGCCCGGCCCATCTCACCCAAGCAGAGAGAAAACAAGTACATCGATAAAGAGGAAGACAGGGCGAGAGGCAGAGAGACACTCTCGGAAATGAGTCGGCGCGTTGCCGAGGCAGACCGCATTGATTGCCTCACCTCTCCTGATCAATTATCCATAAAAGCTTTTCTGTGGAGCTGCAGGAAGGGAAATGTGTGTAGAGAGGAAGGGTGTGTTTATGGCTGGGTGTAAGAACATGAGGGAAAAAAGAGAAAAGAAAAAGGCGAGAAAAGGATCGCAACACTTGTGACAAAAGTTTCAAATTGCGTTATAGATTTGTACCGATCATAAAACTCTTGACACTTTTGATGTCTGAGAAATCCACAAGGTCTACCAAACATTTCAATGTTTCTATTAAACAGACTCAAATGTGGCCAAAAAAAAAACATAAGTCATAAGTAGCATAGGTATATTTGTATATTTATAGCCAAAAATACATTGCATGGTCACAAATGTGATGAATATAAAAGATTATTCAAGGATTTTTTTTTGGTTTTGTGATATAAGATGAATGGCATAGTATTTTAAAGCCAGAGCTCAAAAACATAAAAAAAAAAAAAAAAAATGCTATTCGTCTCTAATGAAAAAACGTAACATGAAGAAAAAAAAAAACCCTGGAATGAATCAATAAGTGTGTACTGTAACAATTAAAGTCTTTATGTATAATTAATTATAAAAGGTTATTAAAGGGTAAAATGGATTCTAATTATTCATAATGTGCCTACATTATATCTTGTTGTAAATAATTAGAACCACATTTAAAATGCATAGTGTAACAATGAATTGATAAGTGCTATTATGTATTAATTGTGGTTACAATTACTCAATGCATTGTACAATGCATTATAAGGTGCATTACAAGGCATAATTAATGCATTCAAATTATTTTTATAATGCATTATACATAAAGGCTCTAAGTGTTACTGTATGTGCATAAATAGATAAACAAGTTCATAACTAAATAAAATGAGTAACTAAACAAAAAAGTAAATTAAATAACTAAGTAAACTACTAAACAAGTAAATGACTAACTACATAAGTCAGTAAATAAGTAAATAACTACATAAATATGAATAGTAATAGCAAATACAGTTGAAGTCAAAAGTTTACATACACACTGCAGAATCTGCAAAATGTTAATTATTTTACCAAAATATAAGGGATTGTACAAAATGCATGTTATTTTTTATTTAGTACTGACATGAATACAATATTTCACGTAAAAGAGGTTTACATATATATCCACAACAGAAAATAATAGTTGAATTTATAAAAATGACCATTTGAACCTGTCCAACAATAATTGTATGATTTTAGGATCCATTTTTTCACACTTAGGACAACTGAGGGACTCATATGCAACTATTACAGAAAGTTCAAATGCTCACTGGCGCTTTAGTACTTTTGAAAATCAGTGTAAATTCAACTTATTTTGTCTTCTGTGAAACATGCAGAGCAGTAAAAAAAAAAAAAATATTTAGGCACAAAATAAGAAAAATGTACACATCTTCATTCTGTTCAAAAGTTTTCACCCCCGGTTCTTAACACATTGTGTGAAAAGACGGATCTCAAAATCATATAGTCATTGTTGGAAAAGGTTCAAATACACAAAAATGCTGAAAAACCAAATAATTTGTGGGACCTGAAGGATCTTTCTGAAGAACAGTGGGCCGTTTAACTGTTCAGGAGAAACAAGAGAATTATGAACTATCACTTTAAAAAAACAAAACAGAGGTGGATCATTCCGGTAAGAACATATTATTAATAATCAAGCATATGTAAACTTTTGCCTTATTCAGGTCAGTACTAAATAAAAAAATTACATGCATTTTGTATGATCCCTCTTATTTTGATAAAATAATTAATATTTTGCAGATTCTGCAAGGTGTATGTACAATTTTGACTTCAACTACGTGAATAACTAATTAAATTAACTAAAGCCAATAAGTAGACAGATGGAGAGATAGAGTTTAAGTTTATATAGCTTAACTTTTTTTTTTTACTTCACAACAGTTTTGATCCCCATTTTACAAGCCAGTTGTTCAGATGAACCTTAAAGAACTTAATTCATATGAGCTTTCCAACTGACAAAAAGTACAAAAGGACAAGTCGATCCATTCATAGCTTAAACCAAATGTAATCACAAACTAAAGACTTCTAAACAAAACATTCAAGCATAAACAGAAGCCACAGGAATACATGGGGGAAAAAGAGCAACACCCTCTGAAGGACAGTCAAGGACAATACAAGGAAGTCACCATATTTCCAGTTCATTATATAATTTCTCTCATGTCATTCCCTGTCCATCACTCTCAATCTACTGGCCTTCATACTGAACGTCCAGTCCATTAGCAACTTCGAAAGAACGTCATGTTAAGACATTTCAAAAAACAGAAAGCACTTTAAACCTCATGGGCTTCTCTAACTGAAACTCACCATGACCTTTTTGCTTAAAGCCCCCCTAATGCACATCTAACCCTGCAACATGTCCAAACAAACCCCTGCCGCTTCCTGCCATCATCTTCAGCATATCCTCCGGGGCCAGTATCAGCCAATTCAGCACTTCTCCTCCTCCAACGGCTGTCACGTTCCCTCCTTCCCTGTCTCTATAACTAGAGCCGTTTCTGCTAGAGCCATTTCACAATCTGATTGATATTAAAAATAGTGTCTGAGTGACGGGTTACAGTTGAACAGACAGTTTCTGGCCTGTTTGCTCAGACTATATAATGTATTTCCTTTTCCCATAGTTTGGAACGGGTCATACCGCTGCTCATGTGATTGCAGCTATAAGACGTAGTGAATAATGTGGAAATGGTGACCCCAATGGTCCTAAAACATCCAAACAGTCATTTATCATCCAGTCCCATTGCTACAGTAAGAAAAGGACTGACTGTGTGAGAGAAGACATAGAGAGGAAAGAGAAGTTAAATGAGAGACAGGTTTACCTAGAAGAATGAACAGGAAATGAGAGGAACAATAGGGGAGCGCAAGTATTTTTGGTACAGAGGGCATAACGGAAGGGACGGAAATGGATCCCTATAGAAACTATATAAATCTGAGGTTACGTAACGGGCTGTGACTGTTTTCATTTCTGCCCCATCGAACACAAAAAGAAATGAGAAAATGGTATGAACACTTCTGCAGAAATATATAAATGAACTAAACTTGAAACCTGTCACCATAAGAGAAAATGTTGAATAATGTGCTGGTCACTCTACAATAAATTGAAGCTTTCACACAACAAAAGTTTTATAAAACTACAAGGGTGAATAAAGTATGACAATTTTGTGGATGGTTTTTGGATGAACAAAGCAAATGAACTGCGTGAATTAGACTAGGCATTTGCTACATACTCTGCTGATACATACCATTTAGAGGTTGAGTCAACACTTTTTTTTTTGGAATGGAATGGAATTAATACTTTCATTTAGCAAAGATGCATTTAATTGAAAGGAATTGGCAGCAAAGACATTTATAATGTTACAAAAAGATTATATTTAAAGCAAATGCTGAAATTTCTATTCATCAAATGATCTGTAAAAATATTTATTGCAGTTTCCATGGATTTTAACTGTTTTTAAACATTTATAATAACCAAAAAATGTTTCCTGAGCAGCAAATCAGCACATTAGAATGATCATGTAACGCTGAAGACTGGAGTAATGATGCTGAAAATTCAGCTTTGTATCATAAGAATAAATAAAAAATATTGTTAAAATATTAAAATAGAAAACAGTTATTTTAAATTGCAATAATATATTAAAATTTTTTTTATTATTATTTTTACTGTATTTGTGAACAAATAAATGCATCCTTGGAGAGCAGAAGACACACTACCAGTCAAAAGATTTTTTAAATGTTTTTTAAAGAAGTCTCTCCTGCTCACCAAACCTGCATTAATTTGATCCAAAATACAGCAAAAGCAGTAATACTATGAACTATTTTACTTTTTAAAATAAATTATTTCTATTTTAAAATGCAAGTTATTCCTGTGATCAAATCAAAATTTTCAGAATCATTACACCAGTCTTTAGTGTCACATGATCCTTCAGAAATCATTCTATATGCATATATAGAATTGTTTCATATAATGGTGATTTGATGTTCAAGAAATATTAGTATTGTTTTTTTTTCCCCCATTGGGAAAGAAAGTATACAAATTAATACTTTTATTTAGCAAGGATGCTGATCATAAGAAATGATAAAAACATTTATAATGTTACAAAATACTTCTATTTCAGATAAATGCAGTTGTTCAGAACTCTCTATTCATCAAAGAAACCTGAAAAAAAAACTACTCTGCTGTTCTCAACCTAATAATAATAATAATAATAATAATAATAATAATAATAATAATGTTTTTTTTAACAGCAAATCAGAATATTAGAATGATTTCTGAAGGATCATGTGACTGGAGTAATGATGCTAAAAACTGAGCTTTGAAATCACAGGAATAAATTACACTTTAAAATCTATTTAAATAGTTAACAGTAAAAATAGTAAAAATATTTCAACATTTTACAGTTTTTTTGCTGTACTTTGGATCAAATAAATGCAGGCTTGGTGAGCAGAAGAGAGTTACAACTCATTAAAAAAAAACATTAAAACAATCTTACTGTTCAAAAACTTTTGACTGGTAGTGTACTTCCTTCAAAAACATGAAAAAAAGCATATCAACCTTAAACTTTTGAACAGTATACTTTGAAAACAACTAGTCCGGAAACCTTGTATAATTAGTCCAGCTAGGGAATCTGCACTTGCAGACCTCCACAAAAACACAACACATCTGCACAAACCTTGTAACTTGTTTAATATTTGACTTATTTGATTTTGCTTTCAGCTATAAAAGAGAATCTAAATAGCTGACCTTATAAACCGACTAGCTGTTTTCATATGACCTCACTGACCAGTCGCAAATTTATACAGCTAGAGGTAAATTTAGCTTTTACGAGGCTGTGAGATACACAGTGTTGCTATATGTACAATACTGAGCCGCTATGACTAAGCACATCTTAACTGTAGCTGTTAGCAGGACTTGCTTGACATGTCAAACTGACATTTTTCTACAAAGCCTTTGTAAAAGCAATTCGGCGTAATTCCGATAAGGTTGTATTGTTTTGATGGGTAAGGCACTTTGAGTGAGTGAGTGAGTGAGTATTCTCTAGTGTTCACTCTGAGGGTGCTATCAGCAAATCATGCTGTAGGCTGTTGTAGAATCCAGTTCCACCCACAGAGCACAAAAAAAAGAGCTGAGCCCGAAAGATTGTTCACCATTTCTGCTATGTGATATCGATCTCAATGAGGGAGTTATCAGGCAGAAAATTACCGCAAGGGGCTTGGCAGCTTACACACATACACAGCCAAACATAAAAAAGGCGGGAGAAGGGCGGGTGAAGAGGAAATGGAAATGAGGGACAAAGATCAGGAGCTGAATTAAGAAAACTATTAATGACACAGCTATTGACTCCGCTCTGCCCCCTAGTGGCTCACATAGACAATCCAAAGGGTGGGGTTGAGTGCTCTCCTCAGGGATCTGAAATTAATACACTTCATGCATGTACGTAATACATAAAAGCATGCCATCTTAGTTGCTTTTTCTACATACTGCAACATTTCTATGTTTTCTTTTACACTTATATGTGTTTAATCATTATCCAGTAGTGAGAATACAGTCATAAATCACTTGAGTGATGCACAAATAACATAATTATGATATCTGCATCCATGAACATGCCAGCATTTGACTAACAGGGGCTCATTATACAGTAGGCTGCACAGGGTTGAATTTATTTGAACTACAGATGGACAGATGCATCCCAGAGGGAATACTGATGTGCTCTCCAACACTCAACATTACAGAAAACACCAGCCGGAGCAAATGCACTTGCTCTCAGTTGATGAGTTTAATCCCTGGAAGCTAATGCCGCTAATGCTATCGAGCCAAATCAAATCAAAGCTGAGTAGACACACGCTTAACAAGTGTGCATACCTGCATACATGCATTGCATTATCATACTGCTAAATATAAAAGGCTCTTATTTGCATGCTGAGCTCTGTGGGATAATTTCAAATGTGACAATTATCATATAGTTTAGGTACGGTTTATACACTGTTGACAAAAACAACTTAAACCAGACTAAAGTAGTTAGAGGGGTTTCATACCAATTTAAATCAGATATGATGAGCAAACTACCAGGTTAGACACAGATCCGAGTTGGATTTTAACTTCAGCTTTAAGTGTTCAGCACAGTTGCTAGTGTGCCTTTTTAAAAAAAAAAAAAAATATTTGCTTACAATTTACTCACCCTCTGGCCATCCAAGATGAAGATGAGTTTGGTTCTTTGTTAGAACAAATTTTGAGAAATTTAACATTACATCACTTGCTCACTATGAATCATCTGTAGTGAATGGGTGCCGTCAGAATGAGAGTCCAAACAGAGACTTTCTCCAGTAAAAAAAAAAAAACACCCCCTGTTGTCCATTCACATGACAATCCACCAGCACATTTGTTTAGAATTGTCTTGGACTGTTTTCAATTGTAAACTTCATATTTCTCTTCTAATTCAGATTTAACTTGGAAAGGCAATACTATGGATGTAGAGCCTGGTCAGATTGTTTATACGTACGCATTAGTATGTAACATTTAGAAGCACAAAATGTATATTTTTGTATGCTGAAACGTACAATATGGACATATTTAAACGAGTAAAACTTAAAAATGGCAACGCATTTTTAGCTAAAAAGTGTAAAATATTTATGAACCTTAAGATTCAAATAAGATATTTGTATCACTGCATTTTTAGCATTTTATCAATAAGCGATTTCGATTTTTAAACCCCTTAATCTACCCCAAAACCTAAACCTACCCACTTTATAGTGAATATAAAAAGATATAAAACGTGATTTACTTGAAATATGCAGGGTAATGACCATTTTAGTAACAGTATAGCGTTAAAAATATATTTTTTATAGTTGCAAATTCTACTCCTACCTCTAAACCTAACCATAACTATCTCTGTACAGTATAAAAAAAATAACTATGCCGTAATCTGTGACGAAGCAGATTGCTTTCGATTTTCCTGTCATAAACCTGTCTCAAAGTTTTTTAAAGTGGCAACCTTTGAATTTGTGATGAGTGCGTAAGAGCGGGTTTTGATTCTTATGGTCACTGCTCAGGATTCTATGTTCCTCACAGTCGTATGGATTCTGAAGGTTTGGATTACAGCCCATGAATAAAAACTATCCTTTTGTAATTATGTTGCTTTTTGGTGTTTTTTATGGTTCTATTGTCCATCACAGCATGTTGGAGAAAACGCCTTTTGTGTCCCAAGGCAAACAAATTAAATGATAAGTTTGGTTTAAATGGTTTAACAATTGCAAAAATGTTATTTTTAAGGTTTAAAGAGTAGTCTTGTTTAACATCGAAACAAGTTGACAGCAGAAATCACACAGAACTAAATGTTATCACTTCGTATTAAGTAGAATAAGCTTCATTTAATAATGCAACTGAAAACTCTGATATGACAACTGAATAAAAAGTTAATTCCTGGTTTTCAATATTCATAATTATTCATTTGTAAGTCTGTAAAGTTATTCATATGTAAATAATTTTAATTTTAGGTGTCATCAATATGTCAGTATTGTACATTAAAATACTGAAATACGTCAGTATTGTCTGCTTTAGTGCCTGTGAAAATGTAAGTAAATGTATGTTTTGTAGAACCAAATTTTTACGTAAAATACATACGAATTCTCATTAGATCACGTTGAGATAGAGGACTCTTTATTTAGAACTGTTAAAAACATCTCGCTGATGAATTTATCACAGACACTCAGCTTTTCACTTCACAAATCATTTATTTAACACAAAACATGTGGATTACTTGTGGATTATTGTGATTTTATCAGCTGACACACATTTACTGCAGAGGATCTACAGGTGAGCAAGTGATGTAATGCGAAATTTCTTTCAAATTGCTAAAAATGCTAAATTTTCAAATTTGTTCTGATGAAGAAACAAACTTGTCTACATCTTGGATGACCTGAGGGTAAGTACATTTTCAGAACATTTTTGGTAGAACTAATCCAACCAGCATCGACCATCATGAGAGGCAGGAACACTAACAAAGACTAGCTGTTACGATTACTACTAGCAGGTAGGCAAAAAAAAAAAAAATCATAAAAAGATATTTTCACATCACAGGCTTCTTGTCACATACTGTGAACTTGCATGCAAACATTAGCATCTAACTAACTTCAATACCTCACTCTGATGTAACAATACGCTGCTTACCTGTAGCCTCAATGTAACGGATACACTTTTCGATGAAGAGTGGAATAGGCCGATCCGGTGTGACAACATTGGCCAAGGGAACTCCAAAGTAGTTACTCTCAAGAGGTTTGGACAAGGATGACTGACGAGCTTTTGGCCGCGTTTTCTGCCGGACAGGAGACAAACACATTATTTGCTAGTACAATTACAATAGCTAAGCTTGAGCCACAATTAAGCACATGCAAAAATACAACAAACTGTTTTAAAAAACATCATTACAATGTTAAAATTTAATGTATTTAATGTCAAATGTTAGAGGAACATAGTTAAATGTGATGAACTACGTCTGTGGTTACTGTGAACTTGAGAACTGACTGCATAAATCCACTGAAACCACCTTCACATCAGCTGATTAAAATAGGAAGTAATTCTGAGAAAATATCATTTAAAAATCATTTGTTGACACTTGGTTTTATATTTTGTATCTAATGCAATGAAATTCATAGCTTTAAACGGTCCTATAGGTGTCCCTAAAGCGGTCAAATCATTCACGTTTTTCCAGCATATTGACAGTTTATACTGAGGTACATTGGATTTGACATTTGAGTTTAGAGTTCTGCAAGAGGACACACTACTCAGACCTCCCCCTCCCCACCTCTTTCCTTCCCACAATGCTCTGCAGCAGGGCATCACGGCTCATTGGTTAGTGTGTCTGCAGTACTGTCAGACAAGAGAAAAAGCTATGACGCTTATTAGGCCAGAGTCTGTCTGCTCCATAGCTAGAAGGCAACCCGGCTTCCTGGTACATCCGCAGGTCAAAGCTCTGCTTTTCACACATTCAGGAACCATGCAACATTTGCCTACCCTTTCTCTCTCTCTCTTTGCTTCTCCTTACATTTCCCACTGCTCTACTCCTTTTCTTATTTTCAGATTTCACCTAAATCCCTACTGGCTCCTCTCAATAGACGTTTACATAATTACCACCCTCCCCTCTGCAAGCTCTCGGTAAAGAATCTGTGCTCCAATTACAGTTCACAGGGAGTATTACTGGGATGGCAATGATATGCAAAAGTAATGTGTTCACCCTGCAATGCAGGTCACACAGCAACCCAGACCAAGGCACACAAAGAAAACCAGCTACATCATGTTTATAACTGCTACTCCACCCATTTGCAACTTCAGACATGACAGGACACTCTAGTGTTACAGTGTGAATGAAACAATGTTTGGTTATGTTAAGCCTTACTAATCTCACAATCTTTTCACAAAGTATTTGCAAGTGGTGGTAACCAACTCCACGGTACAACTATTCACTTGCCAGTTGCTGGTGCAAGGTAAAAAGGGGCATTAGAAAGGAACTAGGTGACGGTGGAATTTAAAACATTCCACTTGTTGGGTGAGGAGATTTTAAAAGGCTGAGTGAACATTTCCGGCCTTGAACATACTGAGAAAGAGAGAGAGCAAAGATGGGACAGTACACAGAAACAAGCTTATTCAAAGTGCTTTAACATCAGAAGGGTCCAGTCTTTGTTGAACAGAGCTTAAACCAGTACAGACCCCTGGGGCAACTGGGCTCCTGTGCTTTTTTATGGGTTGCTTTATGTATCAATCCCATAAGGCAAGTGATGCAAGCAAGGTGATTTAACCCAATGGCCTCAATCTAACCCCACTGAAGTAATAAAGACACTGCTGTGCAATGAGAAGGTCTGGTGGCTCAATCCTTTCATATGCCCTTAGGCTGTCACATGCTCTATGAGAACAGCAGTCATTGAAATTTCTGCTCGCGTGAATACGGCGTATTATGGGAGGGACGGCTATTATAGTATCCCCAGCAAGAAATCATTTAAATTTTACATTTGTCAGACAATTTTATCCAAATCAACCCTACTAGGCATTTTTAGCACCATGATGTAGAAGTTTAACTACAGGAACTAGTAAAGCAAACACTGCAAGTGAGCAGCACCCAACCGCCTTACAAAAAGAGTCAGACTTGTATATTAATCTGCTTTGTCAGATTTCATCTTGGAGATGCACCACACCATAACCAAAAATCAACCTTGACTGTAGATTGGCACACATGAATTCAGATAAACTAAAGGATAAAAATCTGTGCATCCATAGAACATTAAAAAACAGCTGGGTCTTTTCTCGGTTGATCTACTTTCTGAAAATTAAAAATAAAACACAGCCTATCAGGCTACTGCTACAAGTCTGTAATTTGTGTTTAGATCATGAGTCAAACACATTCCCTAATCCTGGATGAAGCGAAGTGCAAGAAAATAAACAAGACATACAATATTCCTCTACACTGGTTATACTTTCAAACTGTTTAAAGTATAAATTAAGGTTTTTGTGTAATCAATCATGGCCATCTTAAAAAAAAGTTAGCCTGTATAAATGTGCTCTTAAGTACAATGAATGTATGTAACAAAATAATACTGCAAATTTACCTTGGTATTTCTTCGCAGACTTCTCAAGATATTCCTCCTCTTTGGGTCCTCGCCTTCTTCATTTAAGGAACTGTCCCCTTTCTGCGCACCAAGCTCATCCTCTTTAGTCTTGGGGAGACCTCCAAGCTCATCATCACTGCCAATGAAGCTTGTGCGGAAGCTGCTAAACTTTCCAAGGCGCTTGGAGCGATCACGGTACAACCGAGGTTTAACTCCAAGAGCAGATAGTTTCCTTCTACGTTCCAGTGAACTGCTATCGGCCTCGCTGTCTGATCCATTTCCTGCACCATTAGAATGACTCTTGTTTGCATTCCGAATAGTGATGATCTTTCCCTGTGTGCTGTCATGTGGTACAGAATAAATATTCTCCTCCTCTGTGGGACGGGGCTTTGCTACTGCGTCCATTGGCTCAGCATAGTCAGATGGATCATAACCACCTTCAGTTGCTGGTGGCCAGGTGACTGACGGTAACGAGCGCCTGTTAGGTCCATGTATGGTCAGGTCCATGTATGAACTGATGTTTGAGGTTTTGGGAATGTCGAAGGTGACATTGGGCTTTGGTCGCACCTGAGGTGGGACTTTGTTATTCAGCTTGTTTTCAAAAGTGGTGATGTCAGAGATGAGCGAGAAGGCATCCCCTTCCAGATCTGGGAGCTTGAAACTTCCACCATGGGCCAAAGTGCCATCTTCTCTTAGGGTGGGATATGGTGGGGAGGGCTCGATATCATCCTCCGAGTCCAGCAATGTGATGCTTGGGGAGCCACATCGAGGTGAAGAAACATTCTCATTGGTGACATTGTCTGCAACATTGTCATACATATATGTTGCCTCTACAATGGTTTTCTTCTCCACTACCTCCTTAAAGAATGGCTGGAATTGGTCTATTCGATGCAAGCCTCCCACCACCCCACCAGGTCCACAGATTACAGAGCTGAAACGGGCATCAATTTCATGGGCCAGTTCCTCCCCTTGGGCAAGCTGCTCTCGGACTGCCTCAGAGTCTGCAAGTTCTGATTGATTCTCTGCAACAGCAAGCAACTGCACTGGAATAATGTCCTGGACCTCACAAAGGAAGGCACAAAGGGTTTCCATGGAAGCCTTCCGTTTGGCTGAGTACACTGCTATGTAACCATGCACTAATCTGCTTTTACGTAAGGAAAAAGACGAGTGGTAAGATAGAACAGCAAGATCAATGCTTTGCCTTTGGCCACCAATAGATAATTCCAACAAAACCGATGTTCCACTGGATAGATTGGAAGAGGGCCGACAGTGCTGGGGCAGCAAGAATGGTGAAAGAAGCTGGTCAACATCATAAGTATCTCCACACATCAGACACATTACGATTCGCAAGTCACCGTCTGTGCTCTGCTGAGAGTCTCTGAAACCTCCAAGTGCAGGAAGCAAAGGTGGGGGGCTACTGCCAAGACTAACTGAGGGTCTTCGTGTGTCTAACATACCTTTGAGTATCTGGTTTAAATGTTTTTCATTTATATTGCGACCATAGCCCACACCTGGAGAAGCAGGCTCTAGATAACTGCACTGAAATTTGCCAGCCACTTGCTGACCTTGTTGGATCAGGCTTTGTGCCGTTTCACCTCCAATGTCAGAAATTGAACCAACACCTCTCTTGGTGACCAACAGAAGAGACAAGGGAAGCTGAACTAGATTAGTATCCCTTCGACTTATGGTTGATTCTCGTAATTTCTCAATACTATCAACAACATAGGATAAGGATTCCTTTGAGTTGTAGAGGCAGAGGCAACCATGTGGGGCAAAAGTGGGGGTATGGAAAGAGTTCACTGGAAGGCGTACATTTCCCTCTATAGGTCGAAGAGCCAGTTCGTAAGTCCTTCCATCTAGCACGTACCGTTCATCATTTGTGCACAGTGCTCTGATCTCATTTGCCAACTCTCTTGCAAGTCCATCTTTGCCAAGGATCACAAGATTAATTCTGTCTACCTTTCCCTCACCAAACTGTGATTTTGAGCCCCCATCACAGGAATATCGAGTGGGAAAACGGAGGGCTAAGAGTTGCTCAATTTTGCCATCCACACAATGAGGACTGCTAGGACATGTTTCCTTAGTAGGGTGGTAGACAAAATGGATATGCTTGAGCACTAGGGCATCTCTCTCAGCTTGAAGCTTTTGCAGGGCTTTGAACCTCTGCTCGTCTCCAAGAACCTCTTGAATAGCACCCATTTTTTCTTTACTGGGCTTAGCATCAACTTCAAGCTCATAGAACAACTCTGAGTACTCCAGTAAAAGTTCTTGAAAGTCCTCTTTGGCTTGGTCAATTATAATCTTCTGGTATTTGTTATAGATATCAAGGTACTCAGGCTCCTCTAGCCACTGATAAAACTCCTCATTCATGATGAAGCTACGAGCTTCCTCCCAAGGTTTGCCTGGTGTAACAAATGGTGAAGATGCAAGTTTCTCTTTGAACTCCCATCGCATTTCTGCCCGCTTTCTCTCATTGCGCAAGTGTTTTAAGTGAGCCTCATAGATATACTCTGCTGCAGGGGTTTCCAATAGGTCTTGGGGAATGCGTTCATCTTCCATGTTGTCAATGTGTGGTGTAGTTTCCCAAGGTGTGTCGTCCAGCACAACAAACCAGTGGGAGAATTCCCGCTTGGTCTCGAGAACTTTCTGTACTCCTGACCAGCTCAGGTGATCAATCTCTTCCAGCTCTGGAACCAAGGAATTGAGAGCCTGTGGGAGTGTGCTAAGATAGATTTTACGCCGCTTTTCTATATGCTCTTGCTTGAGCCTGTGCACATGTTGCTGAAATAGTTTCTTGGCCTTGGAAGTACCCTCAAGGAAGACATACTCTTTGTATTCAGGGGATGTCTGCATTCTGCGGTTGATGTTCGGC
This sequence comes from Cirrhinus molitorella, assembly GCA_033026305.1. Lineage (NCBI taxonomy): Eukaryota > Metazoa > Chordata > Actinopteri > Cypriniformes > Cyprinidae > Cirrhinus > Cirrhinus molitorella. Next base: position 22,411,084 of record CM065134.1, read on the forward strand.
CATGTTTCATTGTGGTTCTGCACAATGCGGCTTACCAGCCACTCGTAGCGGTCCTTAGCCGATGCTATCTGCTGACTCTGCTGCTTGAGGGCTTCAAAGTATGGAATGATCTTGGGCTTCCCTCTACTCTTATCTATCAACTGCACCAAGGTAAGAAAGGCAAGATCAACATTAACGTTAGAGCGTGCTGAGGTTTCAACAACCTGCAAATTCTTCTTGGCCAAGGCAAAGGTGTGAGAGTCTTTAATGTACCGCTCAACTCCTTCATCACACTTGGTCAGCACAAGTACAACTGGCTTCTTGGTCTTAGCTAGCTGGGTATAGAGATTGGTGACAAACTTCATCTGGTCATCAAAATTTCGGTTCATTCCCCTGCTCACGTCAACACAGAGTAAGAATCCATCCACTAAAAGTTTGCCTTCAGGCATTTGCTTCTGCTCAAAGTCTTGCTCCAGTCCTAACTGATCTGTGCAGAAATACATAAGCTTCTCAGCAGAGGCCAGTTTGGTGGAAGCTGCCCGCTTGATATAGGGCAGTAAGGCAGTACTTCGATGTGGCTGAAACGTTTGATCATCAATAAACTCTGTCTGTTCCACCACATGCATTCGGCAATCAGCACCCTCCTCCAACATTCGTACCGCCTCGCCCCAAAACAGGAAGTGGTCATTGTTTACCACTCTTCCACCAAAGTCACTTGTGCTTAAAACAGATGTGTGGTCCAAATAAAAATCATCAGCACTGGGGCGAACAAAGCGATTGCAAAGGCAGGACTTGCCTACCCCACATTGCCCCTTTTCCTTTTCAGTCCCGGACAAACCTACCACAACAAGGTTGTAGGTTGGTGCCCGGGCATCTTGTTTTTTTGCCATCATCATCGTATGACAGCACTCATTTTGCCATTCCCAGAAGCTCTAGTTTGAAAGCTGCTGGGCTGATGTTCCATCCAAATGCTTTCAGGCTTGGCAAATTATTTATTACTAAAGATCCTGAAAGTTTAGTTTTTTTCCATGCAGGGCCAGTTTGTCCAGTCCCTTTAATGATCAAATTTTATTTGTCATTTGGCCATTCACAGTTTTGGCAGAGGTTTAGAAGGGGAAGAAGGGGATGGGTTTGAGGGTGGGGAAAAGAAGTCCCTGTGGACTTAGGCGGGTATGCTGCAGGTGGTATTATTCCAGCCCATCTCCTCTCTTCAGGGGCACTCCAACACAGAATGCTGAATACTGTAGGTTTCAGGCTCGTCTAAACTGGATCTGACCCTGCAAGAAATAAAATAGAAAATACAATTAGAAAATGAACTACAAAATGGATACAAAGAACAGTTAAAACAATTATCCATCACATTTTCATTTTTTAAACTCATTTTGTTAAAATGTGGCCAACTATGACTATAAAGCTATATGTTTTCACATCAAGATGTATTTTGATTATTTTGGCACCACCAGTTTCTTTTTCTATTTCATCAGTTGTCCAGGGTTGTTTATGCATAACCTAAAGTTATCAAATACCAAGGTACAAGAAGCTAGTATCATGCCAAAGCCAAAATTTTTTAATTGATCCAACCCCACAAGGCACTGCATTCTAATCCCCAAACTCATACAATCATATACACACAGACGAAAGCTGTGATAAGTGCTTTAGGGATACAGTTTTAATTAGGCAACCAGGGAAACCCAAAATGGCCCTTAATAGGAATCACTGCACATTGGCTGCTTTCCACAGTCTCAAAAATCATTTTCAAAAGGTTTTTGCTATAAGAAAAATTAACAACTCCATTACCATTTCAAACAGAGTGATACTGTGAATCAAATTCAGAAACAGATTCAAAACAGGAAATGTATGATGTATAAACTGAGTGGTGAAAGCATGTGGATACAAAAACAAATTAAGTCAAGGCCTGTGGAAATCTACAAAAAGAACAGAACTCTCTAGACAAGAGCTCACAGAAGCCTTTACAAGCCCCAATATTCTGCCAAATACAGAGACGAACCAAAAAATGTGTAGCTTTAATTACAGAATACAGCAAAAACTGTAAAGAGTATCCTTACCCTTTTGATATCTATTCTGCTGTTCATTTAGGAAACACATTACAATCACTATTTATATATTTATATGTTATATATTTTGTCTTATAGGCACTTGGGTACAAAACAAACCCAGCCTGTCATAGTCATCTAAACAGAAAGAATGACTTGAGCCTATGCCAAGGACAGGCACAACAGAAGCCACGGACCTTCATCTCCCAGATCAACAGCAGCACCTGGGAGGCAAGACTAGGTAAATGTGCTGACAACAGCTCTCAAAGCACAACATCTAGCGATCACAACCGACACTATTGCATTTGCAGATGTCACTGTCACGGTCCGGGCCAAATGTAATGATTCCGCAGTGGTGAATTTGGTCTGTGAAATAGCTTTTATGTACCAGCCAGCATTCTTGAAATCACAAAACATGTAAGAGATTTAACATTTCATTTGAATTTCTGACACTTAATATCGGAGTGGAAAAAGGTATCAAAGTTTAAGCTTTGGCATGCCAGTCAATGTCGGATCAGTGATAAGACCAATAAAGTCATGCTCGTATATACCCCTCTCAGAAACAGCTTTTGCTAGTACGATTAGCCAGCAATCATAGGACACTTGCAATATAGCAAACACAACAGTGAGGTATGCTGGCTTACCTAGAGAAAAAGCCTGAAATGCCAAGAATGAATTTCTACTCCCCCACTATAGTAAAAACAATGTTGAGAGCCACTGAGCAATGCAATGCTGTAGGTGTGGCAGCGTTATGTTTGTTTAAACATTGACCAGCTACCCTAACATAACTCGAAAACATCATCTTCATTTTATACATTAAATATTACACTGGCACTCCTCAAGAAATCATTTATGGAATTTAACCAGAATATGTTTCCATTGCATTCATCCAATAAGACTTCAAACAAACTATTTTTTTTTTCTTCGAGCCCATCAGATGTGGTTATCAGTTAGTAAGCTATGAGGGAGTAATTATATCATTCATGCTGATAGAGGGCAGGTAATTATGTAATTACTCTCAAGAACAGGTTGCTGTAAGTGCCACCCATGGTAATGCTTACCATATTAAATTCCAAGAGGTTACAATGGAGGAAGACAAGACGTGAGAACAAATTCTGTGGCTTGAAAATTCATTTTAGTAGAGAAACACTAGAGAGTTCTCAAGGAAAAATAAATCATTAACAAATAACCATGACAGCTGCCTGGCTACAGACCAGCAATGACCCACGTGTCACACACACAGACATATACACGCAACCAGGTGGTGACTCCAGCTTCCGGGACAAAAAATAAATAAAAAAAATCAGTGCCTCTATTCTGTTGGGTCACCAACATGACAAGTGACGCCATGCTTGCTGGTTCATGACCAATTGTGAAAGTCATTAGTCTAATTAAGGAAGTGCTCATTATTCCTCAGCTCTTTGGGACCAGGCCCTCTGAAACACACACACATGTTGCCGCCAGCACAAGAGCCACATCTGCTTGATCTGTCCCAGCTGTGTAATTCCATGTATTACTTTGTCTTTCCATGTTCAGCATGCTGTTAGCGCTATGAACAAAATGAAATTTACAACAGCTAAAGATGAGAGCCAAATCAGCCTGTGTTTTTTTCCCCCTGATGAGCTAATGCAGCAACAAACAAATCATAGATATCACAAACATGCGAACAGATGGCTAGTATAGTTGATACAAAAATCAACTAATAAAAATTCATGCACTTCAAGCAGACATTCAAGGACTAAATAACTGTTTGTCTCTTTCTGGAATTCTAAACACTTCTTGTCCACCAACTGCTCTGAGTCTTAAATTTAACAATAACCATAATTTATAACAGAAATAAAACAATAAAAAATTTTCTGATACACAAAGTGAAAATGTTCACATGCAAGTTACATAGTAAATATTACGCACTGTCTCAAATGCCAACTTAAAAACATTGCAATCCTCATTTGTCCACTATAAAGTCTAGATCTGTATGAATTAAAAAAAAAAAAGTGTGCACTGAGGGTGCATAGTAGATGAGGCAGCCTTCTTGAACCAAAAATATAAAATTAGATAACTTACAATTTTGCAGACACCCATAGCACTGCTACTGTGTTATCCTACAGACTGTAAAAGCAGATGTTCCAGCATCCACCAATCAGAGGTGAGACACAATCGCACCTATGACCATGTTTGGATAAGTCATGATACAGTCCATCAAGACAAAGCTAGGCTAGCATGTAGCCTGCAGGCTAGAGCACTTCATCCTACCGTTCGTGTCAAGACAGTCACTAATAGATGGGGATATGCCTGGACTTGCCCTCAACCATGGCCCACTTGCCTCTATAATGAGTAGAAGAGTAAAAGAGGGCACAGGGGGTCTGGCTGGCGGGTGTAAGAAAGATCATCTGAGAGATGGAGGCCAGCTAAACCAAAAACAGCATGTAGTGGCCGAAAGGGCGTGAAGTTCACACTTGCTTGTAACAGTGGGTTGCATTTAACTCAGTGAGAGGGGGCAATCATAAGAGATCAGAGCATTCCAAAGCTTCATTAAAGGGCAGTTTAGTCTTTTAAGGGACTGACAAGGTTTAAACTCTACAAGCCTTCTGAGCTTTAGGCTACTGTTAAAAATAGGTCACATTCCACCGGCCTTGGGCTTGACCTGTAGATAGGCTAAGAATACTGTTAAAATCCGAGAGAGGAATCCATACACTAAAGTCTGAATGATGTGCAATGTAAAGCGTTGCAGGACTGTTTTTTAAAAGGTTATGGCTATATCAGGACCTTCGAGAAGACTATTCTGAAAGCTACCAAAGCCCCTGACCTGACCTTTGATATGCAAGCAAGACTTGACGACAATGACAATAGAGGTTATAGTGTTGGATGAAGCCAGAAACATCACTCAAGCTACATTTTGAATTTCTTGTCAAGTGTTAAAAAGTTGACATGTTTACTTTTCTAAGACATATTAAAAATGATCTGAAAAATACCCATTGTTGGCTGACTGTTTAAGTCCCATTAGTTTCCAGCAATGAACAACTCCATAACCAACACAATCAAACTAGAGAACAACAATACAGCGCCTCCTAAATGGGTCTTAGGACAGTAAAATGCAGCAGACAAAAGCAATTTCAAAGACTATAATTAATATCAACAGAAATGAAAACTACAATTTGTTTCCTGTCAAACTACTGTGAAGAAGCCTGTCTAAACAGACAGTCACACTCATAATCAGGCCGACAAGCTGTAAACATCCACTTACGCACACTCTCGCAGATCAATCGGTCTTTTATATTCTCTTCAAAAGAAGCAAAGATTGAAAATGTCGCTGAATATCAGTAAATCACAGATGCGTATTGTTTGGGTACTAAAGACATTGTTATTGTTGAGAGAGTATTACCAATGCATTACAATACTGCTGGTGCACATATTTTTCCTAATGGCATGCCACAACACCTAAATTATGAGGAGAGATATTTGTCCAGCCATCAGCATTTATATAAAAAAAAAAAAACTCCACTACTCTAGTGTGTTATCTTTACTGAAGCTGAAGTCCATGCAGCATAGAAAATGAGAGGCCATTCATACGGTGTCCCGCAGGGCCGGTGTCTAGGCACTTTCCATTTCCGGCCTGTCCTCATCAATGCCACGTTTCATAAAAGAATTATAGCCGACAGAACTGCCGATGATGACGAAGCAAGGCAGGAACAAAGTAAACAGTTTAGTTTGACTGATGCAACTCGCAAACCCATTCCTCCAACCGAATCAGCACTAATACGGTCGTAAGAGCAGATAGTCCACTCATCCATTTCCACCCACCCCTGATCCCTCTCTCAGTCTCTCTTGAGACCTGGACTCCATTAGAGCACTGCCTGGGGCGCAGAGGAACAGAGCCTTTGCACGGACAACACTTCCTGTATGGAGAGAGAGTCTAATGCTGCATTGGATGGAGCAAGAGAGAGAGAGAGAGCGAGCGAGAGTCGTACAGGGATGGGAAGATGAACAAAGGGGAATGAAGATGTATAAAATATTCAGCTAGAATGGCCAGGGAGAGGGAGAGACCATCTTCTCCATATCTAGAACTGAGAGGGTAAAGTAAGTGTATGTTGTATGTATATGTTGCTCTGCTGCTGTAAAATGGGTGATCCAACTGGCATTAAGCACACTAACCAGGATGTCAGAAAATAGACATATCATACATATAAACCCCTTCAAATGTAAATGCACTGGCACATACATGGTGCATTAGGGTGGCACGGTTACCTTGAACCAAATCAGAGTGCAACTGTCCCCCCTCCCCAATGGCCTGCACTCACATTGCACTTTACGTTGCAGGGCGGAGCATGTTTACACTATGATGATGCAACTGTTTTAGAGTAAGCAGGGGTACATTTCTCAAAAGCGATGTTAGCTAACTAGGATCGTAAGTTCCACTGAACTCTATTTGTAAAGACAGAACTTGTGACCATCGTGGTTTTCGGGAAACACACTCCAGGAAGTGAAGCGCTCTAGCTCAGCACAATGGAGTCCACTGTTTTTTTACCTTTGTATTCGCATTCGTGCTGCACATATTAGAAGTCCCATGTTTGGGTGCTGTTAGCACCCACACTACATGCATATCGCTCAGGCCCAACTGAACCCTGCTCTGGCCCACCTCTTCCAAGCAAGCCAGGGTCAGAGAAACAAACTGCACCCGGGGGTATAGTATGGAGCAATCATGCTACTCAAACAAACTGGGCTTTAGGGGTCAAACACACTCAGGCATGGTTTAGATCGTCTAGTGCAGGGGTGCCCAAACTCTGTCCTGGAGGGTCAGTGTCCTGCAGAGTTTAGCTGCAAACCCAATTAGACATACCTGAACCAGCTAATCAAGCTCTTACTAGGCATGCTAGAAACTTCCCTCCATGTGTTTTAAGGCAAGTTGGAGTTAAACTCTACAGGACAATGGCCCTCCAGGACCAAGTCTGGGCACCTAGTCTAGCCTAATTGTCAGGTGGGTCTATCTGTGTAACTAAGGGTGAGTACACCCCTTAGTTACACAGATAGACCTACCTGACAATTTACCATTCTGACCATTGTAAGAATGTCTAGTTTACCTACAACCCTAACCAAACACACCGGAACCAGCTAATCAAGGTCTTCAGAATTACTTGAAAATAACAGCCAAGTGTGTTGGAAGAGGGTTGGAAATAAAGTCTGCAGGAAGGTAACCCCCTCCAAGGAGCAGAGTTGACTTGTCCTGGTATAATCCAAAGAATTTTAAAAATAGAGGCTCCTAAGCACTGCACATTTTGGATGTTTCCAGTAGTGGAAACACCCAATTTGAAAACCCCTACGCTAAACAACAAAGGTGACAGCGATAGGGGCTCCCTCTTTTCAGCCACACACCAACACAGTGGCCCACGCCAAACTTCACAATCCAACCTACTGTACAGTCTTTGCAAAGACAGATGACTCTTATTCGGCTCTTTTGGAGTTACTCTACTCAACATGTGCCTACTCTTCCCACCTTGGGACAGCTGAGAAGGGGCCGAAAAACTCTGGCAAGACCACATCTGTAGCAGGTGTTTAAGATAGACAATGCTTTTCTGGATGAGCTCTACTCTTCTGGAGTTGCTCTTCTCAACATGGGCCTACTCTTCCTACCTTGGAAAGGTTAACAAGAGAACAAACCTTTTGCAAGACCACAGCTGTAGTAGGTGTTTAAGATGGACAATGTTGTCTGGGGACTGGTTCTCTTGTGCGGACTATATTTCTGTGGCTTCCTTCACTCAAAAACAAAGGTGGCAGTTGTCACGTTGACCACTACTGTAACAACACAAATGCAGACAAACCCATAAACCAAAGCTCATACATTATAAACAGCATGGCCACTACTCTGAGATTTTAATCTCACCATGGACATCAACTGTTTGCATGCAAAGCACACCGGATTACCTTGGATTAACACAGCACTCTCTGCATCTTCATATTTCCAGGATGGCTGGCTCTTCAGGCATGATATAATGCAGTTAACCACACACACACATACACACACAAAAAGAAACCATTGCAGCCCCTGACCTAGATCGTAGCACTGCCCAATTTCGCTGTCAAAATCCGTTATTGACTTGTTTAACCACTGCAAATATCATCCTCCTCTGCGTCACTTTAAAAATGACCTTTCAGTTGCACAATTTTGCTTCCTTGTGCTAGAAGCTTGTAGTGGCAGGGCAAGCAGGGGATTTCTCATTGAAGCCAGATTGTGATCATGACCACACACACACACACTTTTCTGGTTTAGTAAATAGGGAGAAGGGTGTGTGTCAGAAAGGGAGGGCTGAACAGAAAAAGGAAAACAGCAAAACTGAAAAAAAATGTCTGTTTAGAGGAAAAAGTGTTGAACGGTGAGACGTAGTTGAGGTTAGCTGATGTAACTCATTTCTAACACTACGACTCTCTCACGATAAAGGCTCTAAATATTTCTCATCAGGGAGCCATGCGTGATGACAGCTATTAATTCCTCACACCAGCAGGCATGGTGGCAGGTTTGACAGCGATAGGGGCTCCCTCTTTTCAGCCACACACCAACACGGCAGCCCACGCCAAGCCTAACAGTCCAACCCTTCTGCACAGCCTTTGCAAAGACAGATGACCTTCATTCGACTCTGCTCTTCTGGAGTTACTCTTCTCAACATGTGCCTACTCTTCCTACCTTGGGACAGCTGACAAGAGGCCAAAAAACTCTGGCAAGACCCCAGCTGTAGCAGGTGTTTAGTTGGACAATGTTGTTTGGGGACTGGTTCTCTTGTGCTGACTATATTTCTGTGGTTTCCCTCACTCGAGAGCATGGAAACATGAAACTTTTGTCTAAATCTGTTGGATAAGAAGGTATTCATGTTTTAAATACCACTGGCAGTGTGGTTGACAAATAAAGATGCATATTTCTGTTGTTCTGATACGTTTTGAAGGTTTAAATGTATGAGGAAAGGTGGGAATGTTTGAACTCTAGCGGGAATAGATTTATGAATAAAGTGTCTTCTGGCTACATCTGAGTTTACAACCTTTTGATGCACCAATTTGAAATCCAGAGCAACACTTGCAGCATTCTTTTTGAGCGCGTTCTAGGTCTGAAACGTTTAGTTAGACAATGTTCGACAATGAAAGATTGTTGACAAATATTTTTGTTGTTGAGTAGTCCTTTGATCTCATATGACGCAATGTAAAGAGCCTGCAATAATGCGGTTTGACCAGTATGGTGCTGTAGCGCAACACCGTAATTTAGCCCACCTGGATGCAATTCAAGAGAAAGAGACACAGTGCAGCTTTTCACTTCCCTGGTTAGGCTTTTTTGGAAATGAAAGTGATTTCTATATTTACCCATTCAAAAAAACTACGAAAGCAGTCCCAGTTAAACTGCATATAAACAGTGCAATATAAGCTAAAAACACAGCGGGATATTTGTGTCTATGGTTCGCTGTGAAATGCCGTCTTTTGCCGTAACAGGCCGCAGCCAATAGAAATGCTTCTCTATCGCTGCATGTCCTGCTCCTCAAAGCACAGATCGTGACAGCAGACTGTAGTTTTGCCATTCATTATAACAAACAAAATGTAGAGACAATGTAAATAATAGATTCAGTGTGCAGTGTAGAGAGCTTTATGAATTAAAATGCAAGTTTGTGGGATCAGGCTTACTCAAATGAACCGCACTAACAGAGCAACTGCTTTCATTTTAATTGAACATGACAAGTGTGAACTAGAGTTTATGCACTTTAAAGCGATTTAAAAAAATCATTCAAGGTTGCCAAGTCAGTCAACTGTTGGTTGCTAGTAGTTGTTACAACTCAGCTGATATATCTAACTGTGTAAGCAGTGGTCCACAAAAGCTTCAGAAGCTGCATTTCCAATACATATTTGCATGAATCTGCAGAATCTTCAATGTTTACTAAACATACCTGAACCAGCTAATGAAGGTCTTCAAGATTATTACAAACTTGAAGCAGTGTGTTGAAGAAGGTTGCAGCTAAAGTGTCAGGATGGTGACCAACTAAGAAGAGCATTATATACCTTATAGGGGCAAAATTTAATTTCACAATCTAATAACACTAGTCAAATTGTATATATTCAACTAAAATGTGCACAGACACACCCTTAACTCCCTCGCATAAACAGTCAGGTGCAAATGTACACAACGCTACCACACAAAGAGGCAATTATAATTACACAATGCCTCCTTCCTTTAGGGCCGAACACTCCCTTCCCAGCTGCCAATCTATCCCAATAACTGCCGAGATTTACAGGCTAATTGGCTGGTTAATTGTATGAAGGCACAGGTGTTGGGGGCTGGAGGTACAAAGAGGGTCGGCCAAGCCTTGAAAATCTTTAGGTCAATCTCAAATGAACTAAAGACAGACAATTTGCTTGAGGGAAACTAGCTTTGCTAAAAAAATTAATGTTGCATAATTAGGGACTAGGTAAAATCTCTGTTGAACCTGAATGAACAGAGTGAATGAATTTTCATGACTTCTCCATGACCTTTTTATATGTTTATGAATTTAAGAATCATTCCAACTGAGAGTGATTCGCTAATGAATCATTCAGAGCGATTTGTGAACTGGGCTGACTAAATAATTGAAAAGAACAATCTTATTTCTATAATAGTCTCTGGCTGTTTCATGAATTCTAACATTAACAAAATAATTAATGCATGACTTTTCCAGGCCTGATATTTTCATGTTTTCCAAAATTGTGGGAACCCTGTTGTTTTATGTGTAATGATATATAGTATGTGTGGTAAGAAAGCATGTGTTAAATGTAAACACCATAACCTATGGGACACCAGCACAGAAGGGTTACTCTCTTTCAAACAGATGGTTCTTCCACACATACGCTACACTTATAATGTACCATCTGCTCTTGCAATGATATAGAGCGTCAAAGTCTCTAATACACACACACAGACTCATTAACCAGTTTGGTCTCTTCAAATGAGTCTATAACATTAAAACACCCTTCTTTGATGCAGGCAAAAATATTTCTTGCACTGCTGGATTATGACACCAATTAAAACAAATGACAAGATCGCTGTGTGAGAGCTTCAAGTGTGAAATTCTACATTTCAATGGCTGCATTCACACAGTGAGGGTTTGGGATTTACAACTGTATTTAATAACAGGTGTGATTCTCATACAACAGCTTGAATATAATCTGTATGAATGGAGAAAAAAAAAAAAAAAAAAAACATTGTTAAGCCTATTCTGCTCTCAGGATAGCAATGAATAAGGACTGTAATCATAATGGCAGTGACCAAAGTTCACTGGTGACTGGATAGTATTACCACAATTGATTATGAAATTTAATAAAGCAAAACTAATTGTGAGACATACAGTAAAGGTCAAAAGTTTACATCAGAATCTGCAAAATGTTACCAAATATTTTACTTAATTAAGAGGGATCATACAAAATGCATGTTATTGTTGATTTAGTAGTACTGACTTGAATAAGAAATTTCACATAAGAGACAAGAGAAAGTAATAGTTCAAAAGTTTACATCCCCTTGATTCTTAATACTGTGTTGTTGCCCAAATGTGTTTTTGTTTTCTGATAATTTTTCATGTTTCCTTTGTTTGTCCTGAACAGTTACTGCCCGCTGTTCTTCAGAAAAATCACTCAGGTCCTGCAAATTCATTGTTTTTTCAGTATTTTTGTGTTATTGAACCCTTTCCAACAATGACTGTATGGTTTTGAGACCAATCTTTTCACAATGATGACAATTGAGGGACTCATATGCAACTTTTACAGGTGGTTCAAATGCTCACTGATGCTCCAGAAAGAAAAAAAACATACATTAAGTGAAAACTTTAACAGAATAGAGATGTGTACATTCTTCTTATTTTGGCTAAATATCATATTTTTTTCATTTTGTACTGCCCTTCAGAGGCTACAGAAGACAGTTACAAAATAAGACAAAATAAGTTAAATTCACCCCAATCTTTACATTTTTTTCTGAAGAAAATAGCAGTTTAACTGTTCAAGGGACTCTTGAACTATCACTAAACAAAAAAAAAAAAAAAGCATTGTTCAGGTAACAACACAGTATTAAGAATCAAGGGGATGTAAACTTTTGAACCGGTCATTATTTTAAATTCAACTATTATTTTTTTCTTATGGACTATATGTTAACATCTTTTTAAGAAATATATTAGGTCAGTAATAAATAAACAATAACATGCATTTTGTATAATCCCTCTCATTTTGATTATTCAGATTCTGAAAGGGGGATGTAAACTTTTGACCTCAATTTGTCAAACCACAAAGACCACAAAACTGGAAAACTTTGGTAACAGTAACTGGGTGTAAAACTTTTGGATGACACAGCTGATATAACCATCGCTATGAATTACACTGATTTGAAAAGAGGCACTGTTAAAGCACACTGTGAGCCACATTTCCATGCCACAGTTTCAGTATTTCCTGTCAGCTGGAAGTTCTGCTGATAACCAGAGAGAGAAGCCTTTAACATGGTTATCTACATTTTAATCCCAATGTAATAAATCTATAAATTCCAGTCCTGATACAACCAACGTGAACCAACAAGACAAAGTGAGAGAGAAAGATAAAGCAAGACTATACAGAAGAAGAATACAATGATCTGAGAGGGAGTTACCAGGGCTTGGTAGCAGCAGCAGTTCACTATTGGGGCACATTCACTTAACAGAGCATTGTAAAATTCTCATATATGCCCAGACATGCTGCTAGCACCTGAAGCAGATGATGATGGTGCAACTTCCCCTTCTGGTTAATTACCCTGTGGAAAACACGGGATGGAAGTTCTCAGTGTGAAAGTGAGGGACAGAACGAATCATTCAGAACTAACAAACAACTTAAGGCAGAGGATGAGAGTGAAAGAAAAAAAAAATCCCAAGTTCTAAGCGAACACAAGACATCTGACTCACTCTCTAGAGACTGAAAGCAAACTATGAAAACACCTGAACCTGCCATGGTGTCAATTAGAGATAATGACTTTTACTTGTTGCCACAGTAACTAGCTCTTGCAGCACTGGCAGATGGCTGTGGACTTTTTTTCCCTGCTTGTTTTCTTCAGAGAGGGCAACTCAAAAGACCAAAAGAATCAAATACTGCCTTTGTGAAGAATTAGTTGACTCAAAAATGAATTTCTCCATTTCTTTACTCATTCTCATTTCATATGACTGAATGACTATTGTGGAAAACAGAAGGAAAATACTGAATAATGTGCTGGTCATTCTTTTCAAACAATTACAAGGCTATTGAGGCTTACAAGCTCCAAAACTGACAAACACACAATTAAAATAAACTGTCAACAATGTGGTCTATACAACTTACATGCTACATTCAAGGTCTTCTGAAGCTGTATGACAGAAAGAAAAAGTTGCCATTAAAGGATTAGTTCAGTTCCAGAATACTCAACCACCAAGATGTTCATGTCTTTCTTTCTTCAGCCTAAAAACAAGGTTTTTGAGGACAGCATTCCAAGGTTTTTCTCCATATAGTGGATTTCAATGGGGACCAACAGGTTGAAGGTCCAAATTGCATTTTCAATGCAGCTTCAAAGGGCTCTACACAATCCCAGCCAAGGAATAATGGTCTTATCTAGCAAAATGATCAGTCACTTTCTAAAAGAAAAATATTAATAACAATAATAAAAAATTATATATTTTTAACCACAAAAGCTCATCTTGCACTAGCTCTGCAATGTGTGTCCGCAACTTTGCACAATAATGTAAATCACATTGGAAAAAAATAAAATAAAATAAATCACATGGTTAGTTCTTTGTCTGTGTACTTTGATTCAAATAGGTTAGGTAGGGCGAAAAACTCTAATTTTCTCCTCCAACTTCAAAATCGTCTAACATCGTTGTCTTACCTTGTTTTGTAAAGGACA